>WBMY01011152.1:65763-149974 GCA_013397315.1 Donacobius atricapilla
TGGGGAGTGTTTTTTTATTTCTTTTCTCATCCCCCTCCAGATACCTGAAGGCCAGAGTGCTTTACTGTGATGGCCCATGTGTTATCCTGCTGTCCCATCTTGAGGTCCTCAGCCCTTAGAGCAGCTCAGGGCTTCTCAGCACCTCACTGGGATGAGCCCCTGTGATGGCTGTGCTTCTGAGGAACCATCCCAGCCTGCTGTGGCTGCACCCTGGGAGCACCCCAGGCTGAAGGCACACAGCTGTCAGGCAGTTCTGGTTCATGGTGGGAGCCGGCGGCAGGGCTGACCCCCGCTCCTCAGTAATGCCACGTCCTTCTCCCCCAGGTTTCAGAGGCAGCTGTCTGAGCCCTGCCACCCCTTCCCGCCGCAGGCCGGGGTCCCAGGGGACAGCCGCCCCATCTACCACCGGCAGCTGTCGGAGCCCCTGGGCCCTGCTGCCCCCCGCCCCCCTCAGGGATTCAAGCAGGAGTACCAGGACCCTCTCTACGAGCACGGCGGCCCTGGCCTGCCCGGTCCCCCTGGCCACAGCTTCCAGCCCCCCATGGGCATCAAGCAGGAGCCCCGGGACTACTGCATTGACTCAGGTGGGTGTGAGTCAGGACAGCCAGGCGCTGGCTGGGGTGACACCAGTGGCACTGCAAGGAGCAGAGCATCTCTGCCATCAGCGTGGCAGGGGCAGAGTTGAGCCTCAGACAGTGGGTGCTGTCACCCTGGAGCTCCCGTGCTGCTGGGATACTGCTTTGCCTTTTTCTTTCCTCTCTTTCCTCCTTTTCCAAAGCCAGGGGATAGAGCAGGCATTCATCTGATGCCCGTGGTGTGGTCAGTGCTGTAGCCACAGGCTGGGGTACCCCACAGTGCCTGGCGGGTCCCCCCTTGGCTCTGGCCCAGGGCCAGCTGTGATTGTTGGCTGCTGGACCCTATCAGCATCACGGAAAAATCCTCTAATCGCCTTAGGACCTAAAAATACCCCAACCTTGGGATGGAGGGTGGCACAGCCAAGCAGATGGTTGGGGAGGTGCAGCGGTGCCTCCCTTCATTTGGGGCCTGTGAAAACTTGAGCTGACTTAGCCCATGCTCCAGTCTAAATTCCAGTGCCACCCCAAATCATGCTGGGTTTTTTTCCCCAATGTTGAGGGTGGATGTAGTGGACCAGGGAGTGTGGGGAAGGGAGGAAGGTTCCCAGACTTCACTGCAGGATGTGCTCAGGGTAAAGAATATGCTGCCAAATCCATGGTGGCACCCACAGGGTTTACGACGTTAATGTCATTTCCTTTCCCCCTCAGAAGTGCCTAACTGCCAGTCCTCGTACCTACAGGGGAATGTCTTCCCCAACAGCCATGACGGTGAGTGACTCCCCCGCTCTCCCCCTGTTGTGGCCCCATCCCACCCCTCACTTGTGGAAGGCAGCACTCCCTGGGCACCCAGAAAACACCCACGAGGGCACCATGGGGCCTGAGAGAGCCACATGCAGCCCCAGCACCAGCCCCAAAAGCAGCCAGCAGCCCCTGTGAGTGTGCTGTGAGGGCACGGCAGCACCGTGTAATCTGGGATAATGTGCCTGACAGAGCTGCCAACAGGGTTTGGGAGCAGTGACGGGGGCTCAGCCACTGAAATAACTGGAAACGGGTTATCCCAGAGCTGTGGATGGGGTCCCGTGCTGGATTCAGTGAATCCAGGGATTTTTGAGGTCTAGCCAGGGTAGTGGAGGGGCCCTATACTCACAAAGGATCTCTTCCCCACAGGATTTTCCTATGAAAAGGACACACGATTGTATTTTGATGACACATGCGTGGTACCTGAGAGGCTGGAGGGTAAGAGTCTGGCCCCAGAGGAGGCCTGCAAGGGAACTGGGCTCATGGAGGAAAATGTGGGGATCCTGGGATCTGCAATGCCTGGCTTTTAAAGCCAAGCAGTGCTGGCACAATGCTCTTGAGAGCTGCTGAGCATCATCCCACGGGGCAGCTTGGCATCACTGCTGTGCTCCATCTGTGTTCCTGACACCTACGTGCCTATAGCACCATCCCCAGCACCTCTCCCCTCTCCCACCCCATGGCCTGGTCCTGCTCAGGTGTCTCAGCACAGGGATGACCCGTGTTGTGCACGTCTGCTGCCAGTGACACAGCCTGGGAGAAGGGCAGAGCCAGGGTGTTTAACCAGGTGTCTTTGTGTGAGCAGGTAAAGTGAAGCAGGAGCCCACCCTGTACCGTGAGGGCCCTCCCTACCAGCGGCGTGGGTCCCTGCAGCTCTGGCAGTTCCTGGTCACCCTCCTGGATGACCCTGCCAATGCCCACTTCATCGCCTGGACCGGCCGGGGCATGGAGTTCAAGCTGATCGAGCCTGAGGAGGTATGAGAGGTCCTGCCCTGGAGCTGGGGGTTCCTGTGGGGATGCAGGAGTGGAACAGAACCTTCCCACTCGTGCTTGAGGCGAGACACGTGTCTCTGCTCTCCAGTCGCCTGCAGAGGCTTGCCTTTAGGATCTGCCACTGTCTCTTGGCGTGGCGTAAGCTGGCAGTGGTCACCAGCCATGGTGGTGGTGCCTCTGTGCCGTGCCTTGCTGAGTTCTGCTGCTCTGCCGTGGCTGCCTCCTTCCTGAGCTGCTGCCATCCTTTGCCCCGGGTTTCCAGCAGCAGCTCCGTGCTGGCCGCTGCCATGCTGGACCCACGCAGCTCTGCGGGACGGTGACACAGAGGAAGGAGCTGACTGGGGAGTAATTGAGAGCAGCTGTAGCCAGCACCGAGCTGCGCATTGTGGGTGATTACCCATAATATCTCTTGCGCCATGCATGGAAATTGTGGTATTTTGAAGCAGCTTTTTTGGCTGGCTCTCCCTGATGAAATGACTTTAGATTTGGCTCCTGATTTGGCAGTGGCTGTGTGGTCGCAGCTGGAGCATTTATCATGGCAGGCAGGGAACCATTCCCAGACCACAGTGACACCTTTGCTGCAGCTGCCCCAGGCCTCTCAGACAAGCCTGTAGCCCACATTTCAGTTGTGATTTCCTTTGAGGATCCCCATTCAATCCCTGGCTGGAGGCCCTGATGCAGCGCTGCCACCTCTCTCCCCGTAGGTAGCACGGCGCTGGGGCATCCAGAAGAACCGACCAGCCATGAACTATGACAAGCTCAGCCGCTCCCTGCGCTACTACTACGAGAAGGGCATCATGCAGAAGGTGGGTGACCCCTCCCTGCCACCCCACAGCAGGGTGTGACCATCCCAGGGTGCAGCAGGAGCGGGATGAGGTCCGATGTGAGGTGTGTGGTGCAGGAGTAATATGTCACCATAGGACATGGAATCAGACCACACGACTCCAGAATTTGTCAGAAGGCTAAATAGGTATTTATTCAAAGTCTGACCCCCTTATATACTAGATTGCTAGAGCTAAACCAATTGGTGCTAGAAGTAATACCCATTCAATCACACTGACCAACATAGAGAGACATCAAATTGTCTCCACCTCTAAGAAGGAATGAAAACAAGATAGAGTTAGCAAAACCATCTTTTGTTTACAGAAAATTCCGTGAGAATGGAGTTTTAGAAATCAAAACATCTCAGGCTGAAAAATCAGTGCTACAGTTATGTTCAGGGCACCTCTCACGCCCTCCCTTCTCCCTGCAGGTTGCCGGCGAGCGGTACGTCTATAAATTCGTCTGTGACCCCGACGCCCTCTTTTCCATGGCCTATCCCGACAACCAGCGCCCTTTCCTGAAGACAGAGCCGGACTGCCCAGTGCCGGAGGAGGAGACGGTGCCGCTGACACACTTCGAGGACAGCCCGGCGTTCCTCCTGGAGAGGGATCCCTGCGGCAGCCTTCCCTACGCGGAGGGCTTTGCCTACTGACTCGGCCGGCCGGCAGAGCCATTGGCACTAGCGCATCCACTGGGGCAAACACGGCTTTCTAAAAAGAGTATCTTTGGCTGTCCGTAAGGAGAAAGAGGAAAAAAAACAAAAAACCCCAACGACAAACAGCATGGGTGCACACACAAATTCGAGGAATTTAAGTCGCCCCACGTGTGTTGCCGCCAAATTCCCACCCTTCCTTTCCAAGGGCTAGTGCACAGGACTGCCCGTGGCTGGCACCTCCTGCCATGCATCAGTGTGATGTCTTGGGGCGCCGGGAGCCTAAAGCTGCAGGCTCTTCCCCAGGCCCTGGCTCCAGCAGTGCCCCAGGACTGGGCTGCGTGGCTACCGAGCCAGTTGTCACGACAATCTGCTTTGCATCGAGCACAATCCGCGTAGCTGCCTTGTGTGGTGGAAAGGGCTTTGATTTGCACAGAGAGGAGGGATGCGGGGGGGCCGCCTGGGCCAGCACCCCGGGGCTGATGTGCGCAGCATCCTACCCCAACCCTGAGGAGCCTTCTGCCTTTTTCCCCCTCCCCATATAACTTGTTGTTCCCATAGAACTCCTGCATCCTCTCCGTGCCCTCAATCCTCCCCAGCTCTGGCTATGGGCCATGGGTTGCATTTTTGGGGAGGAGACCCTGACACTAACTCCCTCTTGGGTTGGTTTTTTTTTTTTTGGGATGTTTTAGGAAAATACTAAAGGTTTCTAAACTGATTTTTGTAGATTTTTTGTATTTTAAGGCAAAGCTATTTTTTGCAGCTCGGCTGCTGGCCCTGGAGCCCCTGTGGGACACCCCCATGGCTTTCCCTGTGGCAGGGGGCTCCCTCAATGCCCATGGCTTCCTGGGATGGCTGCCGAAGGATCTGGTCCACTCCATTTCACTGCTCCAGTCCTCTTTCCCAGGGGAGCCAGGGCTGAATCCTTGATACTGGCTCAGCTGTGCTCCCCCTGCTTGGCATGGCCTCGGAGCTGGGCTTGTAAAGCTGAGGTGGGCAGGGATGGGGGGATCCCTTCCTCAATACCCCACTTCCCTCCAGCTCCTCCCACCCCTTGCTGCACCTCCTAACACTCCTCCACCACTCATATATCCATACCTGCCTCCCCTGCACCAGGCTACATGTTTTGTTGTAAATGCTGTATAGGAATTTTTTCTCTTCCTTAGTTAGCTTCGGTTGGAATTTTTGTTTGGGTTTTTTGTTTTTGCTTTTTTTGGTTGGTTTTTTTGTTCTGATTTTTTTTTTTGGGAAGTATGAAGATTAACTCTACAATGACTTGGTTGCTCTCCCCATGGTGGCTGCAGTGGCCTGTACCCATGGGGAGCATTTGGTTTTGGGAACCCCACCTTGGGGACAGGTTTTTAACCATTTGCTTGGTGTGGCAGGTCTGCAGTGCAGAAGGAGTTAATCTGAGGACTGATTTGAAATATCTTTATTCAAGCAGGGCTATGTATCTCCTGCAAAGCTGCATTACATTCTGTACTGTGTACAATAAAGGATCTTGCTTCCTGTTCCTCCCTGACTGCCTGGGCTCCTGCTTTGCCTGTGCCGTGAGATGCTGCCTGGGCTGGGAGGAGCCTGTAGGGGCTGTAGTGGCCCAGGCTACAGCCCATCATTTGGGGCCTGCAGCATGGTGTGCCTGGAGCTGGGACCAAGTCACCAGGGCTGCTCTCTCCCCAGTCCCCCTGCCCTCTCCCCAGTGCTGGATTTGTTCCTGGATGTGGATACTGCCATGGCTTTCACAAAGCCACATCCCATGAGAGGATCCATTTAGAATGGGGGTGGCTTCTGCCCAGTAGGTGCAATTTAATATTGCTTCTTCCCAGGGTTTCTCAGTGAGTCCTCCACTCCCCTGGAAGCGCAAGCACCTGCCAGCAAGCAGGGCTAGAGCTGGTGGGGGCCTCTCAGGAAAGAGCCCTCCACAAGCTACTGGCAGTGGTTCGCCCCATTGCCTCCACTTCTAGGTTGGGAAAAATTCAGGGTTTGCAAAAAGATGAAGGAGGTGGGTGGAAGGCAAGGGCTGTTCTGTGAGGACTTGATTCAGCTGCACGGTCTGTTTTTCTGATATGCTGGAGAAAAATTTGAACACCCCAGAACTGCCCCCTTCCATCGGCCTCAATTTTAGCTGAGCTGCGCCAGGGTGTCCACAGGCTCCCAGCCCATCCCATGCAGGGGCTTGGTGTGATGCTGCTGGAGATACTCTCACACCTCTTCCAGCTTTTCACTGCCCAGCCAAACCCCATCCCTAGATGTGGCAGTCCTTATGTGCCATAATGCTTTTTACACACCCACCCCACCTTCCCTGGATCCACTCCTGGCTGCCAGCCATGTTGCTAATGGGTCCTAAAGCTGCTCTTCCATCATGCCTGAAGTATTAAGCTGCATGGAGAAGTATGGCTGTCTCCCAGCCCAGGCAGGGAAAAGCAGGATCCAGCAAAACCAATTCATCTGGCATGAAGCCTTCAAGGAGCTAGATCAGCTGTTTAGCCTCAGGAGATACCTCGCACTCCCAACCTTATCCCATTCTTATTTTCCACAAAGCTCTGTCCTCTGCCCAAGACGGCAAACCCCAGCTGATCGGAGCTCTAGACAGTGCCTGGTAATCCCACCTTGCTGGGGATTTCAGCAGACTGAGTCCTGGTGCTCAGGAATGAGCAAGGGGAAAATGGGGCCACCGGTAGCACGGCCGGCAGGCAGATGGCCGAGGGTGGCGGGACCTCCACCCCATGCAAAGATGCGGGACCAGTTATGGATGGTGAGGATGAGGATGAGCAGATAAGGCAAAGCCTTTCAAAGCCTTCATCAAGCATCTTGTCACACCACAACCCTGACCCTGGCCCTGCAAATCTTACCATGGGCAGGGCTGGGGCCCCAAGGGCATCTCTCACGCTGCTCTTACTGAAGGGAGAGATTAGGAAGAGAATTAGGAAGAATTTTTCTATTCCAATTTGTCAGAGTGGTACAAAAGGGCCCAGGCCCCAAAGGGTTTGATACCACCGTGGCTTTTATTACTTAGGACACCAAGAATTTCCTCCTTATTTGATCCTGCTGTGCATAAACCCCTCCCTCTCCTCATACTCCATGCAGAGGGGATGGAGCTGCCTTGGGTGCCTGGTCCCACTTGTCCCCACCCCGAGGGTGAGGGACAAGCCACAGCTGTTCAGTGTCCTGACTGCAGCCTCTTGAGGATGGGAGCAAGAGCTCCCAGGCAGACCAGGGGCTGGACTAGCATTTGCCAGGAGTTGGGGAGACAGGGGGGAAGCATGTGTGCTCCCTTCTCACCTCCTGCACCATCAGATGCTGCTTCCAGACACAGGGATGTGCCCTCTTAGGACACGCTCCAGCCTGCCGTGGGATGGGGACCCTAACTGGGGAGCACTGCTGCAACTGCCACCACTGCCCCCAGGACCAGGAATGGCTCAGGCTACCACTGCTCTGTCCCCAGGACCAGGAATGGCTCAGGCTACCACTGCTCTGTCCCCAGGACTGACCACCTTGGCCTCCTCCTCCCATATTCCTGCTCCATTTGCCTCCTGCCCTCCTCCCACTCCTCCCAGCCACTGGGGAGGATGAAGAGGAGTGAGCAGAGAGGGTGGTGAATGATGAAGCACCATTCTGGGGAGGATTCAGCTATTCTGACTGGGGAAAACCTTGGTGCTGGTGTCCAGCCCTGTCTCCAATCCTCCAGCTCACAGCTTCCACCTCTGTGTGGTGGTTGTGGAAAAAAGCCCACCAGCAGTTCAGGGTGAACAACAATATGTGACACTGTGTAAGCAGACAATAAAATAGCAGCTGGTATAGAATGGGGACAAATGTGGTTTTTCCTATTTTATTCTTTTCACAGTCTCTATAGTGTGCCCCAAGTTGCCCCTTCCCTGGAATGAGAGTTTGGAGTTACCAGATGGTCCAAGAGGCACAGGTTAAAAATCATTTGGAAAAGAGGAGCCTGTAAAAGGGAGAGCATCATTACAACCCTTTACACATCCATAATTCATGGAGTACATTTCTGCTCTCCCTGTCTCAGAAGCATATAGCAGGACTGGAAAATGTTCAAAAAGCAATGGAGACAGCCAAGGGTCTGCTATGGCTCTTACATGGGAGTGTATAAATAGTCTGGCACTTCCGACTGGGGCAGGATTTGTGGCTCAGGGGCTTCATATTTAACAGCTCATGACGGAGTTTTCCATTGCTGCCTGGAAGAGCATTTTGGGGAAGAATTGCTGCCCACGCAGCTTGTTCTTCTGGCAGGACTGACAAGCCCAGCACTTGAGACTAGAGGTGCTGCGTGGCCGGCCACGGGCAGTGAGGCACAGCTCCCACCTGGCCCACGTCCCACTGCCCGTCGTGGTGGCCTCGTGCCTGTGCTTGGCAGCTGGTTCCACCAGGGAGGCAGGTCACACCACAGCAGCTCCTCTCTTCCCCAGCTCTTCAAACACTCAGTGTTTTCAATAAGTGGGTTGATTTGGCTCTTAAACACCTGAAGCAACATGAGTGGCTCCATGTGCGGAGCCAACTTCAATGAGTCAGCTCCAGAAAAAAACACCCAAAACAACCACTCCAAACCAAACCAAACCAAACCAACAACCAAAAAAATCAAGCAGGCAAAGGTCTGGGCTGGTGAGTAAGGAAAAGTGAGGAACTTCCACCCCCGGGGTGTGCAGGACACCCAGCTCCCTTCACATTGGTGCGGCACCACCTCGTGGATGTCCATCTGTTGCTTCTGGCCACCACGGGGTTTTGTGGCAGCACATCTGCAGAGGTCTTTGCTATCCAAACGTGGCTCATACCTGAGGGCTGGACACCCTGTGGCAGGGAGGGCTTCAGCCCCAGCTGAAGCTTCTCTCTGCTTTGTGCAGACTTTTCTGGGAGATGTGGGTCTGTATTACTGACTCCAAGCCTCCCACTCCTGGGCAGGCTGCAGGAAGAGGGAGACCCCACCTTCTCCTGTGCTCCATTGAGAAGACAGCCAGGGCTCCACTAACACCCCAGAGCCTCAGAGCCCTCCAGCACTGATCTCCCAGCCTCTCACAAGGTACTAAGACTGGAATAAGCCTCTAAGTAGCTTCTGAAATCATGAGCCAATTGCTGAATTAAAGGCTCTCAGAGCTACAGGGGAGGCTCAGTCATCTGCTCATCATTAACTATGGCGGTAACTGTCTGTGTTATTCCTGTGTTCTGTAGGTGCCCATGGATTATTCCCAACCATGGGTCACCTACATAGGTTCTTCTGTCTGGAGAACCTGAGGAACCTGCAATCCTGAGGCAGGAATTCTACTTAGAGGAAGGAGTCCCTGCCCATGGCAGGAGGGTGAAACTAGACGGTCTTCAAGGTCTCTTCCAACCCAAATCATTCTAGCATTCTACGATTTCTTGGGCCACTTTTTAGAGAGGCAAGCAATAGGATGCCAGAGGCTCAGATTTTGGAAGTAGGGTGCCCCCACTAGGTTGCAGGAGCAGGAGATCCCTCCTGCATTGAAGGGCTGGGTGCTCACCCAGCTGGTGCCCAGGAGGGTGCCCTGGGCAGGGGAAGACAGCACAAAAGATGCAATATGAGGTTTTGTGTCAGCTGACAGTGGAGCCAAAGTGAGGGGCAGAGCTGGGAACTTGTCTGCAGTACAAGGAGTCAGCCACAGCATCTTGTTTAGATGAATTTTTAGTTTAATATAAATAAAACCATCCTGGGCAGAACAGGCAGCAAATGAGGCAAGAAACTCTGAGCTCCCACAATACTGGGTCAGCACAGCTGTACCCCTGCACTCCAAGCTGATCATCCATTCTCCTGCCATAAATTTTGCTGGGATTCCTGAAGGGACCAGATAACAGGCCTTCAAATGGCAAAGCCAGGCCAGCCCTGTACCAGCCTGGCACCCTCTGAGTGCTGTTCCCTGCAAGGATGAAAGAGGATCTGCCAAGGGTGACATGAACCCAGGCTTGCAGGAATTTCTTTTAAAAAAAATCATCTCTTGGTTTCTTGGCCACCTTGGACCCAGGAGAGGGCAGCAGCAGCCCAGGCTGCAGCCTCAGCTACCCTTTCCAAAGCTCCTCTTCATCTCCCAGGCTGCTCAGAGACAGCTGAGAAAGAAAAGCAGTGTATGGAGGGAGCAGTGAGGAGCAAAACTCCAGTGGATGGGCTAGTGGTACTCGCCCAGGCTTCAAAACTGTTTGCTTTCAAGATGGAAAGAAAAAAATCTTTGAAAACATACTGGAGTGCCAGGGCCTTCCATGGCAGTCTTTCATTCTTTTGGTATCAGTGATCCCTATGGATGCTTGTCATGGCACCAGAAAGTAAGGTGGTGATACTGGGAATGCTCCCAATAGAGGTGGGAGGAAAGTACATGCAGTGTGTGCCCATCATGCTGCTGCAGAGATGCTAAAAGCCCACAAGATTCCCACTGTGGAGCTCTTTTGGCTTCACTCAGAGCACTCCAGGGGGATAAAACAAGATTACCAGTGCTGCACAGGCATGCTGGCTGCCTTGCCCTCACTGATTATGTTGTGCCTGAAGGAACAGGGAAGGGAAGGCTGGAAGTAGGTAAATTTTCTACTTTTCCACCTGGGCACACCACACAAGGGCTCCCCCGCAGCTCGGTGCCCTGCTGAACACTGTGAAACTCAGGCTCCCCATTTCCACTGGCAGCATCACAGGTGTAGGTCAGCATCTCCCGGGGCAGCTGTGGCATTTCCACCCCGCCAGGCTGGCAGCATCCTCCTGCTTTTCCTGGATGAGTCACAGAGCAGGTGAGTGGGAGGAGGACATCCTTACACTGAATTCCTGCAGTGCATTCCTAGCCACCTGCTTTGACAACAGCCAGCCTGGGTTTTGCTGAGGCAGTTCCATTTCTGCCTGGGTTGGCCTGCCCTGAGGCATACGGGCTGCAGCGTGCCCCACTCCTGGCTCAGAGCACACAGCTAAACCCTCAGCCATGTGGCCTCTGTTCTCAGTAGGGCTCAACTCATGGGGGTTTTTTGTTGTTTTTCTGTTTTTTAAGTTCACACCCTCTGAAATCACAGAACTGCAAAATTATTGCTTACCAAAGCTGTTCTCCTGAAATGAGTCATGAAACAAGGAGCTTTGTCACTCTGCCAGACACAGCCTGGCTGCTTCTCTAAATTGAATGGCACCAGAGAACAGCTTGTTCCTCCCTTTGGGCTTCAACCCACCTGCACTCTGTGTTACCAGCCTCCATCCAGAGCCTGGAGAGAGCATTATTCCCACCTGCATTGTTCTCCTGCATTATTCCCACCTCTTCAGACCACCAGCCCTTTGTACCCCATTTTTGGGTGAAGCTCTGCATGGTGTGGTAACATTTTGGTGACATCATGCTTTGTACCAAGCTAGCAGCTTCTTTGGGGAGCTACCACTGTGTGCACAACTTCTGCAAAATAGATCTCTTATTCAGAAAACTATTCAGCAAGTCAGTGTAGCCTTTTCCATCCATCCATCCATCCATCCATCCATCCATCCATCCATCCATCCATCCATCCCGGTGGCACCAGGGCAGAGGCTGTGGAAGGAAGGAGCAGCAAGACCATCTCCACATCCAGTGCTATGTCCATACCAGCTACTGAGAGACATAAAAAAATTCAAAGCCTATAAGGGCCACCAGATTTATGCATTACATAGAGCCCACCTTCCTTTTCCCCCCTCAGACGATGTTTCATGCCCTAAGCCAAACAGAATGGTGTATTCTTGGTGCCTGAGAAAAGCCAGCCTACAATATCAGTTATCTTAATGCAATTTGGAATTTAGTCTCTTACCATGAGGTTTTGAACTTCTCCTCCCCAGTAGGAAAGGTGATATTCTTTTGAAACCGTGACCAGAGGAAGGAGGCAGACATAGGCCTATTGGAAATGTCCCTTGTGTCTAATGAGGGACCAAGAGTACGTGTTAAGCCAGAGCTACTTTGCATGACTGCTCTTAGCTCCTTCTGTGGTCTGGGGCTGACATAGCCCCAAAAAGAATTGCTAAGGTGCCTCTTGTTCGCCTCCAGTCAGTTGTAGGCAGCTCAAAGGAAGTTGCAGAGCACAGATCCCTGAATTTTCTTTCTTCATTCTTGTTCCTCCTCCGCAAAGACTTCCCAGACAAACCTTGGGATGCAGGCCCTGGCCTGGATTCTGTGCACCTGGCTCTCAACTCTCCCTACAATGAAATCTGCAAGAAGTGCACATCTCTCACATGAGGCAGCCCATGCTAAACTTCTCCCAAGTCCAGAGATGTATTGGCAGCAGCTGTTGCAGGAAACAGGTATGCCCCCAATGAGATGTGTTGCTTTCTCTCTTTTTTCTTTTTTTTTAAGCAATAAAGTAAATGGATTCCATCCTTCAGGTGAGATGATTTGGCAAGATCTGACCTGATTATTTAATTTTTCTTTAAAATTGCTGCTCGTGTGCAGCCCTGTTGAAACATGCCCGAGGCAGCACTCCTGCAGGCAGCCTGAAAGCAATGCCCACAGAGCTGAGCTCATCATAATTAACTCAGAGCCTTGTCATGGAAGAGATATCAGTGGACAGGATCAGCACGGTGATCATTTGAAGCCTGGGGCATGGTATGGTGAAAAATATTGTAGGTGAAAATAGTCTGGGACAAGCAGGAGGTGTGGGAAGGCAGCTGAGCAGCAGAGTTCTGTGAGCACCACGTATTTTACAGCTCCAAAGCTGCCAGAATGGCATGGCCACCAAGCATCTCCACCAACAGTGGCATCATCACCAGGAATTGCATTGTCACCACTGAAGATGTCACCTGGAGTTTCTTAGTGCCAAAACCAGGAGCCCAGGATTTGCCTTGGCTATTGCCTCCGTAAACATGGTCCATGCCAGCCTTCAGAAGACCAGAGGCCACTGAACTGGAATCTCGTGGGACTGTTGCATGGATCAGGCCATGAAGAGATGTCCAGGCTCCCACTGTGTGCTGCTCCTTGTGACAGAGGTGTCAGTCTGCAGTGGGTTTATCTTTATCCTGGTTTCCACAGGAAACAAAACTCCACCAACCTTGCTTGGTGTGTCAAACCTCACCCCCCCTGCAGCTTTTGAACAGTGGCTGTTTTGAAAGATCTTTTCTCTTGTGGGGGGAGATACAGCTCCAAAATATAAACACTCCTAAGTATCAGGGAAACAGGCAGCTGGGTAGAGGTAGAAATCCATCTCCCAAAGTCATGGAGATGCTGCCATCTGACCACCTGGCACTACCACCATCATGTGTTGAAAAACCCTCATGGATGTTTAACCCCATGTTGGGCTTGGGACACCAGCATCAGAGCTGGTGTCCCAAGGGGTGGGTGGGAGGTAGGCTCCCCAGCACGGGGATTCTACACTTCTGGCACATCTCCTTCCCCCTCCTGGTACAACTGTGTGGCCATGGTTAGGAAGAGACATCCTTTGTGTACAGGCAAACACAGACAGGAGGAGGAATGTGGGTATTTTCTCCCCAGGCAGACTGGGAGCCTGCAGCAGCTTCAGGCACCTGACTTACTTCTTAAAAGATTGTCTTCATTGTACTCTTACTCACCTTGCTCCACAAACTGCTTGCTGAGGAATTCTGTGCCAGATCTGAGCTCTCAGCCTTTGGGAGACACTGTTTTTGCAGATTATTATACCTTAGTTCACATTAGAAACACATTCTTTCCCCTTTCCAGCTCAGAATGTTTCAGTAATGGATAATTTCTCCCAATTTGCCACTTGGCTGCAGCTGGGAAAGACCCTTGGTGTAGCTCTTGGGTCTGTTGCACTTTTATCCCATTGAGATATGATGGAAACATTAAGAGGAATGAGATAATAAGCAAAAATATTCTTGAATTAGCCAGTAATAATAAGGATGCAGTAGTAGGGTGAGCCCAGGCCAGGAGGATATGGAGGTATCCAACCCCCACCAGTGCATCCAGCCCCATCATCACACCCAAGTTTCACTCTCTTTACAGAAGACCTGTGCAGATTCAGCAGTACTGTAGCAGTATAATGCCAATTTTACTTACATGCAACATTTTCCAGCCATGATCTGGGTGACCAAACACACAACTGTAAGGGCTTGGTGGGTAGGGAGTGGTGTATTTGACCCAAAAGCCTTTAGTTTTGAGGGAAAAGGAAGAAATCTATTGCCTCCAGCAAGCAACAGAAGAAGAAGGCCAGCCTTGATGCTGTGGAGTATTTCAAGCATGGACATCAATAACCACACCTGGCTCCAAGCACCAGCTGTGTCCAAAAGGAGACTTTCTTCTATGTATTTTATGTCTCCCAGCCTTGAAATGTTATTCTCCTGTTGTCTAAAGCACTGGACTATCCAGACATGGAGATACACTTCTTTTAATCCTACATTCATTATCTAAGCATTGTGAATGATGTTGTGTTTGAATAAAAGAACATATCCCCTGAGACAAGACTAGGCCAAGCACAATGGGATTTTAGCAGCACTACAGTGGTTTTTGCAACCTGATTCGATGCATTCAGCCAGACAGAAGCAAACCAATGCACCTGAAGTGTAGATTCATTAATTTCTAACCTGGCACCCAGAGGGCAGTCACCGGCCTTGCCCACAGAGCAAGGGGGTACACACGGGTGTACCCCATGTTTCACCTTGCTACACATGGGTGCAGTGGTGAAAGCAGTGCCATAGGAAGAGCAGAGTCCTGTGGTGCTGGAAATTTACTGGATTTCTCTAAAATGTCCATCCCTCTATCCTGGCTGTGGGCTAAACATGCCTTCTGGCAATAACAGCCTCATATCCAAAGCCCCACGTTTCCAGGACCTTTGCTCAGAGCAATTTGGCTCAGTAGATCTCTGGCCACAACAAATCATAATTCCCCTCGTGAGAGAAACAAGGAGAGTCTGCACTCCTGAAATGACAGGTAGATATTTCCAGAAATAATTTGGAAACCAAAAAATTACTCAGTGTGCATCAGGAATTAAAATTAAACATAGGCTGAAATATCTTTTTGTCTCCTAAACTAGGAGGACCTCCCTCTGTCTGGAAGTAGCATCTTAAATGAGGGTAAAGATTTAATCTTACTGCAAATGAAAGAACTTTAAGATCCAGCTGACACCAGTGGTTGGGTCTAATTATGTTGCCTTCATGAGGAAATATTGCATACCATCCTTGCTTATCTTCTCTGTAACAGTCTTCAGAAGATATTCCACAGATTACAGGATGGAAAAGGACCATTTAGAGGACAGGTTTAGATTTGATATTAGGATGGTGGTGAGGCTCTGGCACAGATTCTGCAGAGAAGCTGTGGCTGCCCCACCCCCAGAAGTATTCAAGATCAGGTTGGATGGGGCTTGAGCAACCTGGGATAGTGGCTGCTACCACTGCAACAGCACTGCCAGCATCCCAGCAACCCAACATCCCAGCATCCCAACATCCCAGAATCCCAACATCCCTGTGTCCCTGCGGGCTGGGCAGAGGTGGAGGGCATAGCTGGAGACCAGCAAGCTGCCCTTGAGGCTGCGCTGGCTGAATGGTGGCAGAGAAAAGCAGGAAGAAAAGCAGAAATGGGAATTATCAAAAATGGACACAAGTATGTTCTTGCATCCACTTTGCTTTCTGGAGCATGGTGTTGGCTGGGAAAGCAATGTGGCTGCCATCCAAATCCAATGGGCACAAACACCAGATTTTATTTAGAGTTTGAGTTTGTGTGGATAAATTCCACTCCATGGCTTCAGCTGCATTCACAAATCCACATTTGTACCTGCAGAAGCAGCACCTCAGGCCTGGAAGGGCAGGCCAAACTGCTTCTTTCTAAAATGCCCTTTTTTCTGGTTTGTTTCATTTTTCAGGAGTTGCAACAGTGCCTCCTTTATTTAATGGCTTCATTTTTAGTACTTTATAGGCCACACATCATCAGGGAGCCAGAGCTCTTAATTGTAAACATTTCAGCAGAAAATGGACCATCTCACTGGGTCTCCTCAGCATCATGCTGCTGCCTGGGAGGCCTTCCTGCCTGTGGGCATTAGAGCTGGCTGGGAGAGGCTGGAGCTACAGGGATAAGGCTAATATTTGAGTTCCCAGACTGTTTTTGAGTCAAATAATATATTTTCAACAGTTTGAACTGTTACTAAAGGAGGAGATGAAGGTGTCAGTTTTTTTCCAAACCTACTCCTTATGTTCTCCAAGGAGTGCCTGGAGAGCAGGCTCATTTGCAAATGTTTTTCCCCATTTAGAGATGTTTTTTCTTAGTCTTCTGTGCACTCTTGACACTCCCACTCCTGGAAAGTAAGGCCAGGAAGCTGGTGCCTGTAAATCCCATTTGTCTGTGCTGTGTATATACACCTCTGTCCAGGACCCAGGGGTCCCTTGAGATGCCCCTTGGCATGAGAGGTCTGCAGGGACACAGCCCTGGGATTTTCCCCATGGCCTCAAGCTCTAGACTGTGGGAATCAGCCCTGGAGGCAGCCCATAGCCTCCCCAGGAGAGGCTATTGCTCTCCATCATACCAGGCTCCAGCCAAAGGCTGCCCCCTTAACCTGCACATTTTAAGGGGCCAGTTAACCCTGCTCTGCTCTCTCTGCCTCTTGTGATCTGGCAATGGCCACTTTCAGGAGCTGTCAGCCATGCAAAACGGGATTAACCACAGGATCATGGAATGATTAAGGTTGGAAAAGCCCTCTGAGATGATTGAGTCCAACTGATAGCCCAGCACTGGCAAGACCACCACTCACCCATGTCTCCAAGTGCTGCATCTACTTCTCTTTCAGATCCCTCCAGGAATGGTGCCTCCACCACTGCCCCGGGCAGCCTGTTTCAACACTTGAACACCAGTGAAGACATTTTTCCTAATATCCAACCTAAACATCTCCCTCCCATTAAGGAAGAGGCTATTTGGTCTCACCCCACCCAACGTGAGTTTGGTTGGTTTACCTGCACAGGTGAGTATTCCCAAAGTGCCCGTCCGACCTCAGAGAGCCCTGTTTGAGCCAAGGCAAACCCAGGCCACAGCACTGGGCAGCAGTGAGACAGAACTGATCTGTCAGCATCACCTGGAGGTTTAACACAGCCACATCCCTGCAGCATGTCCCACCCTCCCCTGAGCCCCACACCTCCTCTGCACAGCAACAGCTGGCGGAGAAAGCAGCTCCCTCGAAGCACCCGGGGGAGATTGTCCTCTGTAGAGGGCAGGGAAGGCAGGGAGGATGAATCAGCATGGAAGAACCAACACATATTTACACCAGTTTACAGAATCACAGATTGGTTAGAAGGGGACATAAAGCCCACCCCACTCCACGCCCCTGCCACAGGCAGGGTCTCCTTCCACTAAACCAGGTTGCTCCAAACCACATCCAACCCAGCCTTTATACCCAGGACTAATCAGAGAGGCTGTTTTGTGCTATGGTTTTTGTACAGAATTGCTGCAACCACACACAGTGATGCCCCCCTGCACTTTATGGCTCGTGTGCTTGACTCCCCTATGCAGCTCTGTGCCTGCCACTGACTCACTACAGCCCCAGCTTCATCTCATTTTCATCACACAGCACAACCATGGGGTTTTGGACTGGCTCTGGCTGAGTTGTCTTTTGCTGTCTTGCAGTGCCACCGGTGAGTGCCAGCACCTTCTCATTCTCCCCTGAGCAGCTTCAACACAGGCCTGGTCCAACCCCCCGGTCTGAGGCTCCTGGCCACCCAAGGGACATACAAACTCAGAGCGACACATGCAGTCTGGCACTGAGAGCCTGGGCTGGATACTCACTATTTTTTCCCAAGCATTGAAAACCAGAATTGTGTTCCATAAGTTAAACTTTAAGTCTGCTAAGGTGGGGGAGACAGGAAGCAACTGGTTTGTGCTTAGAGGCTGTTGTCTCAGTTTGGCACTGGCAATGCCACTGCAGCAGCTCAGGATCCTGCCTGCCTTCCCATAGAGCTGGCACTGTCAGGAGCCCCTGTCCCAAGGCCAGCCTGTCCCAAAGCCACCACCACGAGCACCAAGCCCCTGGGGAAGGAAGAGGCTCTCTCTACAGAGCCAGCCTGAGAGAGATACGCCCTGAAAATGCAGAGGCCAACTGTGCTGTCCTGTGTTATCCCCAGAGGCTGGGTCTGGGATGTTAAATCACCTTGTTCAGTCCCTTGGTTGCTCCACTCTGCCTTCTTAGTGTGGTTTCTGGTCATGGGATGGGAATGTTCAGCTCTATGCATGGTAACAGGGCAGGGAGGGCCATGCACATGACTTGCTTCCTTCAGACAAGTCACCTAGTGTTTCACTCCCTCAGAGCCTGAGGACATCACTTCGAGAAGTTTCTGGAGTAAATTGGAGGCACTTCGCTAAATCTTTCAAGTGAAAGATAGCAGGATTAAATTCCACTTTTGATATAATCCTTAACTCTCTCTTCAAGGGAAGTGCAGCTTTGCCTCCAGCCCTGGCCGGTGCCGCCATGCTGAATCACTCTGATCCCAAAGTAAATAAAGCTCTTTGAAAAAGGGCAAATGTTTTCTCAGCTGCTCTTCTTCCCTTCAAAAGCAGGGCTGAGTGAAATTTTTATGTCTGCAGACAGAAATATATGCAGTCAACAAATGCTTCTTGCTAGGAAGCTGTCTCCACAAGATAACTGGGTTTTGGAAAGTACACTGAGAATCCATGGGATACTCCCGGACCACACTGCTCTCCTTACAGCTTTTTCTCCTTTCCTTAAGTGCTTTACATTTTATGAACTCCTAAATGAGCTGATTTAAGCCACTGCACATTAATCCTGGCATGTAGACAGTTCAGGCTCCTGGTGTCCTCAAGACTTTGTTTCTGCTCAGCCCTGGAGCTGTGTTTGGTGTGGGAGACAGCAAATAGAAACAGCCCTTTGTCATGAGAAGCAGCAGTGATCGGAAGGGCCAGAGCCCTGGTGTGGGGGCCAGGCTGCCTTTTCCCAGCTGCTGCCCTCTCACCCATCCCTGGATGTCTGTGTGCTCCTTCTCCTCCAACTCCAATTCTGAAACCAGAGCTAAAGCCTAAAACTGACAGGGAAACCTTTCTGCCTACTCTGATGGCAGAACATCCCACTCAGCTGCCCCACACATTCTTGCTCCTTCCAGTCTCCTTCCCTACAGAAGCCCTCCCAAGGCTGTGAATCCAATGTCATCACAAGCCATTCTACTAACTTTTTATTTTTAATAAACTGCTTAAATTTAAGTAAAGCTGCTGTGGAATTTTTCCAGTCTTCCCCCTGATGCACTGCAGGGTTTGGGAAGGGTGCCTCATAATTTAGCTCAAGCTAGTTCCAACCTCCAGTAGGTTTATTGCTTGTAACAATACAGAGCCTGGGCTTGACTCTGCGAATTCATCACTCCCCCTCAGAGACAAAATGCTAGCTTGAACACGTAAGTATTTTTAGCAGTGCTGTTCTCCTCCTCCTCCACTTAAGCCATAAAACCCAAGGGCACAGATATTCCAAGCACCTTTTCCCAGCTTCAAGTAATCTACCATTAGCCACAGATTACAGGCTCATGGCATGCATTAGCCACTGAGTGCCAGTGGTGTGTACCCAAATCTTGAAGGCAGCAGCCTTTCAGCAGCAGGAGAGCCTTTGAACACAATCCTTGGAGTTTGCTCCCTTTCAATAGCCAGTTGTGCTCTCTCCTTTCCCACTCTGAGGAAACACCATGTGCCAGTCCTAACAAAAGGGAAAACACGCCAGGCAGTGAGGCACAAGGCCATTCAGGGGAGCACCCAGCTCTGCTGCAGCCCTCAGAGGGCTGGGACAGGGTTGCCTTGTCTGGGGGAGGGAGCAACCTGCCGGGTCAGGTGACCATGGGGATCAGACACCTTTCCCCAGGAGCAATGCCAGCGAGCTGAGAGGAAAGCTGACAGCATAAGGCAAGGGAGTTAGCTGGCAGAAACTTGCCAGGCTTAAAAAGGGCAGTCTGGCCACTTCTGGCTGAGGAACTGAGAGCAAAGTATGTTCTAGCAGCTTAGCAGTGATTGAATTGTTCTTTTGAAGTGACAAGGAGATCAAAATAAAAGGCTGGTTAGGGTTTTTTTTTTTAAATCCCCTTCTTAGATTACCAGAAAATCCTTGCTCAGCTCTGGTGGGAAAGAGGTACAGACTGTACCCAGTCACCACTGCACAGCCCCCATGTCACACCACCACAATAGGAGTAAAATGGCAACACCACAATGTTGAGAGGGCTTCAAGGTCAACTTTCAGGTAGTTTTATGTTCTTTGGACAGTGTCACAGAGCATTGGGAGAATGGATCTGCATAGCAAGGACCAGTGCAGGATCTCCAGCTCCTGCCTGAGGAGAGTTAGGCGAGACACTGTGAGAGCCGGTCCTACAAAGTAGCCCATCCTCTCAGTTCCCATCCGAGCAGTGATGCTGAAGGTCCTTGGTGCTGCCCATAGTCCTCCCAAGTCCAAACCAGTTGCCCTTGAGGTGGCTGAAAGGGACTCAAGAGCAAGCGCAGTGCGAGTTACGCTCCAGTGGGGAATGGGGAATAAAAGTTTATCATGCTTAAACACAGAGCTCAACAAAAGCAAGAGAGAAGGTCACAAGATAGGGATAGAGGTGGAAATTTGAAACAACAGGGGATTGTATTTGACACCAGTAGAGAAGTACCAGCAAGTCTTCCTGCAATGATGGAGAAGACTCCAATGCTGTCTGCTGGTCTATGGGCAAAGAGAGGACATTTCTCCTCAGTTACAGCTGTGAAATAAATATGCTTGCAAGGAAGCTCAAAATTTCCTTCCCAACTCCTTATTTCTTCCTTCTGTGAGAGGAGAAACTTTTTTTTTTCATCTGACCTTGCCTGGACATGGTCTGCATGTCATGTGATTGACCCAGGGGCACTCCATTTCCCACAGACTCTGTCTGAACATGCAGTGCATTTTCCAGGTCCTGGTGACAGTGTAAAGTTCAATTGAGGATTGCTCTGTTTAGCTGTGCTGGGGGCTCATAATCCCAGTGGGTCAAAATGTTTAGAGTTAAAGAAGTTACAGGCTTTTCTGGGGGAGTATTTAAACTCCAGCTGTCAAACCATTTGCATAGAGGAAATTTGTAGACTCAGCCAGCAGTGCATTAAATTGCTGTTTTCTTGTCATTAATCTGGTAGCATGAATTGTTTTCCCATTGCCATAAGAGAATAATTAATATGTGGCAAATTTATGCCTATAAAATTATAAATAGTAGGCCTAAAAAAAAAAAAAGACAGTGAAGAAATTCAAGGGGACACACATTGATGAGAGCCTCATCAAGAAGGCTCTTGGCAAAGCCCTTGGAATGCCTTCAGGGTCTAATCTTTTCAGAAACCCTTCTAAGGGACTTGCAATCTGCTTCATATTCAGTTTAATTGTGCACAAAAAAAAAACCCAAACCAACAAAACACTTGCAGACTTGGCACACATCAAAAGAAAAATTTAAAAAAATTAGAGCTTTATCTCTTGGTTTATAAAACGAGTCCGAAAATGAGGAAGTTTGGTGTTGCAATTTCCTGAGAAACCCCAATCTCACTCCCTGTCACTATTGTTCTGTACTTTGGTCTATAACACAGATGCAAATCTGATAAATTATGGGCTTCACAGACTGTTTTCTTTCCATTTGCAGGAGAAAAAGCAATGCAGGAACAAAGGTGACATCTGCTGCAAGACTGAGATCACTTTCCCTAGTTGCTTTGAAGAAGGTGAACCTGCTGTTTGCTGAAGGTGTTTGATATGGGAGAGGTACGAGTCAGGCTGTGGTGGGGGCAAGGCCACGTCTAGGACATGATAAGGACTTCTCAAATGCTTATCACTGAAACTCCCAAGCCAAGAGGCTTTTCTGCTTCCCTCCTTTGTGATAAAGATATTTCTGTTGACTGGATGTAGGTTCACTACAAAGAAACAGAGAATGAGGTTGGTGTTGGAGGGGAGGACAGTGGGATAATCCTTAATGGAGCGAGTTCTTCCGTGAACAAAGGCAAGATGAGGCTCGGGTTCCTCCAGGCTCTACTCTGCTGTTACCACAGGCAAAACTCTCCTCTGCAAAACATTCCACAGCCACAAAAGTACTTAAGGTGCCGGTCACCCACCTCCATCCAACCCTTCCTTCCTCCTCCTCCTGCTTCTCCCTAAGCACCTCCCATGCTGCCACCTGACCTTTCCTCACCTTTTCCCTGAGCCCCAGTTTTTCTGGTGGGACAGAAAGGCAGGAGACAGCTAAAGCTTGGCTGGATTCTGCAAGTGCCTAACGGTGAGCAGTAGCCATGTCTCCCTGTGCTGAAAGGAGGTTTGTTGTCCCCTGCCACCGTGACTGCTGCCCTTCAGCAAAAGGGGAAGAAACTGGGCAGTGGACTGAAAGGTCACTATGAACAGGGAACAGCCCCCAAGACAGCTTGTAAGTCTCACTTAGAACATTCAGTGTATGGAAAACAGCTTAAAAAAATGAAGGCAGCTTTTACTACAAGCAGATTTCTCAAGCAGATAGTTGGGAACATTGGGGGAAAAGAATGAGGTGGTTAGTTTGGGGGTTTTCAGTTTTTGATGCTGGAAGAGGAACAACAGACAGGCTTTTGGTACGGAGGAGCACAATAGTACTAACCCTGGTACTTGTTTTTTTTCTTGGTTTTCTTTAACAACTAAATGCATTAGCTCTACTCCTGGGACCTTCACCAATCATTTAAAAGGAAAATGTTTATAAGGGAGATAAACAACCAACCCTGATGTCTCCCATCAGGTAGGACTGGCAAAGAGAGAATAGAAAAATCACAGAGCCCCAGAACAGCTGAGATTGTAAAGGACCCCTGGAAGTACTCCAAAATGACTAAATATTAGAGATAGGACTGAACAAAACATAAACACTTGTCTGTATCATGCTCAATACATTCCTAAATGCACCGTGGTGTGTGCAATTCTTTTTGTTTTGTTGTTTATTTCAGTGACAAGGCTGGTGGTGATGTGATTATTACAGGAGTGAGAAGGGTTGAGGGACCCTCCTTTAACAAGTGCAAGGTGAGCAGCACACTGTTCAGCTCTGGTATGTTTTTTGCAGGGACTAGCAAATGCAAGAACATAGACAGACACCAGAGAAGTGTGAAATATATTCCAGGGTAACTCCACCATCTCTTCATTATCAGCAGTTTCCAGGCTGAGCCTTTGTCTGCCTCTTGTAACCCCCTTCCCACCCACACACATTCCTTTCCAGCAATGCTGCTTTATTTGGCTTGTCATTATCTTCTTGTTAAATCCACTTAATTGGTTCATTTAACTCTTCGTGCTCCTTAATAGATCCTCTGATATCACTGGTTTACTGAAAAAAAAAAACCCCATAGCCTTAAGTATTACATTTCAAAACAGCATCTAAATTGAGACAGGTCTTGCCAGTCCCAGTGCTGAACTGTGCTGCTCCAGGAACTCTCATTCACTCCTCGAGACACAAGGCAAGCTGGACTTGATGATCTGTGAAGCTGAAGCCTGCACACAGACAGGGTAGTTCCAGAAATCCAAAGTCTCCTTTTCCACAAGCTCCTTTAGGACAATAAATCTGCATCCCCCTGCTATGGACTATAAAGCTTTTGGTGCCTCTGCTGCAGACTGGAAGGGATCCTCTCTCTGCTCCTCAAAGGTGATTAGTGTAGCTCCCCATGTGTTCTGTACCTGCTTTAAATTTCCATAGCCAGATCTACCAAGAATCTAAGGAAGAAAATCCTAACTGTAAGTGATGCCAGCAAACCCCCTAATGCCAATATGTCAGGAAATTAAAAAAATTAAATGTTCCTCCGGCAATTTGGTTTTATCTGGGGAACTGCTGCAAGCTTTCCACACAAAAATGCCTCAACTTCATGGCACCATCAGCTGCATCTACCTTCGCAACTTCATCAGTATAACCGGCCCCAAAGTCTCTGCAGCCACTGTCCAAGGCAGTACACACAGCTCTGATGTGGAATGGGAGGCCCTCTCCTTCTCAGTGAGTGTTTCTGTTGAAAGACTGGGGATGGGGGAGGTTGCTCTGCAAGGGCTTTGATCCACAAGAATTGCTTTACAACTGAAAATGTGCTCGTAGACCAAGCTGGCACAGCACTCTTCGCTGGGGGTAAAGCTGGGCCTGTCACCTACATGCCAAGGCATCAGCCAAAGTGCAAAGGGCTAGAGCAGAAAAAGCAGGAATGTGCAAGGATCTAACTCCTACACATCCTCTGCTAGAGCTTCTGCTGGTCAGAGCACAGCACAGCTAACTGTGAGTACAGACTTGGCCCACAGATAATACCCAAAGTAAAGGTTTTGCTTTATTCTCAGACCCCTTTGTAACTCCTGGAGGAAGGGTAAAGCCCCTCTAAATGTTTGGGAGGGAAAAAAAAATCAGCAAAATCCCCTATAGTGCCACATGTTCTTAATCCACTTTTTTTTCTGTGCCTTGTGCCACATTTTTGGGAGGAGGGCACTGAGCAGGGAGTCTCCAGAAGGCTTTGGCAGAGAAGAAGCTCCACGGCCTTTCCCTGTTGATGTCAGGGAGGCCCTGCATGTTCCTGTCATGGCAACAACATGGGTTAAATTCCAGGCATGAACCCGGCAAGTCATAGTTTTAACATGTTAACATGCTCTACCAGGGGAAAAGCTGAAGTATTTTTAGCATGGCTGGTGTTTGTCTCCGCACTGTTTTGGCCTTTTTTGGAATTGTTAACTCTGGTCTGGAAACAAATACAATAGCCTTTGCAGTAGTGAAATACCACTTACTTTCTTTTATTGTTTGCCACAAAGAAGACTACGAGTCGTACTTTAAAGAGATTAAAGGAGAAACATACATCAGCAACTTTCAGCATAGCTCACTGCTTTTACAATGCCAGCCACTTCACTTGCTGCGTCCCTATTTCTGCCCATGCCCCCCAGCCTTTCCTACTTACATGCTTAGCTCTGACAGAATCTCAGAGGAGAAAACATTTTTCTTCGTGATGAAATTCCATGCCGAGTTGTTGCTTGAAGGCATTGCCCCTTGCTGTCACTGGGGTGAGTGCACTAAGAGGGGTCACCAAAACAAACATTGCCCTCTCATCCTGCCCCTCACACAGCTACTCAGACCAATCTCCAAGACATGCCAGGGAGAAGCATCTGTTGACAGATTATTTGGTTCTACCTTGTTAAAAACCCACCATGCTGTGCCAGGGCAGAGCCCAGCAAGTGAGTTAGGGGTAAAGGAGGAGATGAAGTTTAAGCACAAATGTTACAACAAGAATCAACACAAGGCAAATCTGAGGACTGAAAGGGAAATCACATGGAGTGAAGGAGGTACTCTCCCCCTCTCCGATTTTCTTATCTCATTTCAAATAATATTCCCTTCCTCCTCCCCTCTGCCTGGTGCTAGTATAAGCATGCAACACAGCTGTAAGGAGCAGCCATCTGACAGTCCCACACTGCACACAGCAGCCATCAGCGTGCCCAGGGACCAGCTACACCCAGGCCACACATGCAAGTTACCCAGGGAGACAAGATTCTTGGAAGGTTTAATGGTGAGAGAGATTTGTGTGGCTGCAAATAGGAGACAGTGGTTGATCATCTGCTCCCACTTGATGGGAGAGGAGAACAAGCCTTTTTTTTTGTCCCAGTTCTTCTCTTCCTCATCTTCAGAGATTGCCATTACCAGTCTGGAATTACTTCTCCAGTTACTTCTTGTTGCTTCTGGAGTGGGAGAGAAGATGGGGCAAGGGGGTTGTGCTTGGCAACACAGACTCATCTCTCAGGCAGCAGGACGAAGAAGATGGCCTTGAGGAAGTGACCAAAACTGCAAACAGCGGCCACGAGCCAGTGGGAGCGAAGGCTGGGGTCAGTATTCACCACACATTTTGTGATGTCTGCCTAATGAGGAGGGAAGAGAGATGGTCAGAGAGAGATGCCCAGCTCAGCCACTCCTGCAGGCTGTCCCAGCCCCACAACCCACGGCGTGGTATCACTGCTGCTGCTGCACCTGGTGTTGGCTCTGCCGCTTCCACACACTGAAGGTTATTAAATCAGGCTCAAGAGCCCTGCAAAATACACTTTCCTCGTTCTCCACCAGTGAGGCAAAATGTCCCCCTCTTCAGCCACCCCTGGGGAAAGAAATGCTCCAGGAAGATTATCCAGCACTTTCCATTTTGGATAGCTAAATACAACTTTCTTTCCCTGTTCCAAAGGTCTAGGAAGCCTTAGCAGTATCAGCATTCCCATCCTTTTCTGTAAAGCCAGATGCTTCCCAGAGGTTGTCCTGTTTAATATCAGCTCAAGTTGCTTGTACGTTTTCTCTTGTCTTAATGCTTTCTTTGGAAGACATTCAAGCAAGCCATTCCCATATTCAAATCTAAAGCAATGCAAGCTTTGTAGCCTTGTTTGTGGAAATATATATGCCAGCAGAGATGCCTCCCAGATGTGTGGGCCAGACTTAAAGATTGCTTGGGCAGCCAGTTTCAAGTATTAACAACAAGAGAAGCTGGCCTGCAATGATTGAAAAAAATCAAAAAACAAAAAAACCCTGTCCAATCGATATAAACAGGCTCTCAGCTGGTATGGGAAGGAGCAAATGGAAAATATGGAGCAGGTGAAGTGAACAGGACAGAGGTAGGGAGAAAAATGCATTTTCTGGTGCAGAAATCAAAATCAAAAGCTTTGCCCGTGATATAACTGGGTTCTGGTTAAACTCCAGCCTAGCACTGGACTGCAGATGTGGACTGGGGTTGTGTAACAGGGGGTGCATTGTTAGCACATCAACCCCATGTGGTCTTCAGAAAGAGCTTTTGGGTGGCAAATGGGAACAATAATCACATCACAAGGATGGCAACTGTTCACAGCCCCAAAAGTTTTTTCTTTACAAGCTTAGCCCAGCAGTCTTCCAAATTTACCTTCTGAGGTAAGTCTCTCACTGACCAAGCACAGACAAGTGAGACTCAACCCTGAGGTGCTCCTCCCCAAAACAGGACATAGGAGACAATGAATGCTCCAATAATCTTCTCTATTCCTTCTGCTTGAGCTCAAGACATGCATGAGCCTTGCCTGACCAACCTTGGTCATCATCAGAAGAAAGGAAAAGGGGGCTGCAGAGACAAATCCCAGAGTCTGGTTAGTGTGTACAGCCACACAAACCAACCCCATCATCACCTAGAGACCAGAGCTCTGCTGCCAGCAGCCTCCCACATGTTCCAGCAGTTCCTTGTTCACTGTGTCTGGAAGGCTGGCACAGTGCACCTCACCACATGGCTGATCTCCTGGGAGCATCAGGAGATGCTAAGCCCATGAATAACTGACAAGCAGAGACTGCAGAAGGAAGGAATACAGAGCATGCAGTGATGGGAAGGAACAGGATGACAGGAGAGAGCTGAGTCAGCACCAAGGTGTGGAAATACTGCTGGCTTTAGCTAAAAAACACAAGCAAACATAGCAAGCAGAGCCAAGAGTGTTACCAGAAGATGCTGCAATGTGGTACAAGTGGTTACAGATACTTGATCTGTATTGTGGAGGAAAGTAAGGTGGGTCTCCCTGAATACTTCCAGTGATGGCTTCGCACACTCACTCTACTTGCACTTGAAAATAGTCTGAACTGATTCAACCTGTCAGATTCTAGCAACCTGCACGGGGCTCTTGTTTAAAACACAGTTGTGTCAAAATGTCCCTTTAGCTGAGAGAAGTCATGACATGCAGGTACCTGTCAGAACACACATATTAGGGTACCCCATCCTTGAGAAACATAAGCTCTAATGGGCTTTAGTGCCTCCTCATGTGAGCCAGTACCAGGCCCGTACACACTGGGGTGATTACAGCTGTAGAAGACCAATTGCCAGAGGAGAAAAGGTGAACTCCTTAAAGCCCTGCTATGTTCTCCCCAAGGCAATGACCTCACTGCTCTAACCAACAGGAGCTGCACTCAGAAGCACTAACAAATTTGTATGGGACTTGCTTAGATAAGCAAAATTGCTCAGCTGTTTAACAATGGCCTTAGCTGTTGTTATCCAAATCAAGCCTACGTGATAAGGCAGTGGAATTGAAAACTTCAAAGCTACTTAGAGCTTTTTGCCTTGTCAGGCACTGATAAACTGTTGCAATGGCAGTTTGATGTTCTAGGTTAATTATTCAAACAAATTCAAGTCACATACACTGCTTTGTACCTAAAATGCTGCTAAAAAAAAAAAATCTTTCTATTCTACTGTAAAGCCACTACTGAGGCTGCAAACTCTTCCCAGGAAGAAATGATGTCTCAAAGGTTCTTTCTTGCTCTTCCTGTGAGGTTTGTGTTGGGTTCTGTGGCCTTCTCCACCCTATGGAAGCAGCATGGGAACCTGCTGCTGAAAGTAGAATTTCAAATGCCTTTCCAAAGTCTCCATGATGTCTTTCCTGGACCAGCTTAGGGCATGGGGGTGACTCTTGGCAGCCTCAGCCTAGGCTGATGCATAAGAGATGGGGCCATGTGAACAAGGATGGCATGCCAGGACAAACCAACACAGGCTCGGCCTGGCGGTGGGTGAGAGGGTTCCACCAAAGAGCTGTTTGGTCTGGCCTGTGAGTGAACACGGCTGGGAAATTCCTTGCTGCAGTGCCTAGATAAAGAGGAAGAACATTCAGGGAGGCACAATACAAGATGGGATTAGCAGCCTTTCCCCAGACTGAAGGGGTCGTTCCAGGAGGGAAAGTATTTCCTTTTCACAGCCCAGGGTTGCTGATAAGGGTGTTGGAAAAGGGCTGTATCAGAACAACCCAGCAGCCTTCATAGTCCTGTGTTTGATGGGGGGCAGTGAAGTTGGCTTCCCTTCCTTAGGGCCAGATCCCAAGAGCAATCAGCATGGATTCAGCAACTCCAATAGGAATGTACTGCCCATCTAAAGAGGCATGGCTGGCAGAAGGAGCCAGTTGTGGACTTATCTCCTCAGCTGCACAGAACTTGTGCTGGTCTGGAGATGGGTTTTGCAGCTTGTTTGCTATGCAAAAAATTTTCCAAAAATATCCTTTTGGAACTAACACTCTGTTTTGAACTCTAATGAAGCAATACAAAAATTAAAACAAGATGCAAACTTATCAGAGCATGCAAGTTTTACCAAAATAAGGAAAAAAAATAGTTGGAAATTAGAAATGTTGCATTCCTATGCAACATCTCTATTTTATTGAAACTAGATCTTAGGAAAAAAATGTTTCAGAGAATACACTTCAAGCAGCTCTACAGGCATGCAGTTAAAGTAAGTCTCAAATGATACTGAGGCAGGGACTGGCACTCACAGACAGGAACAGTGTTACTTAATCCCAGGATATCCTCTTCACCTGCCTCGGCACAATTAATTTTTGGAGTGCAAAATGAAACAGATCAGGGCATTCAAATCAGAGGCTCCTTTTAGCCCAACCAAACAGTTCCCTGAGTCAGCTGGCCTCAAGGTGACACAGTTTTAGAGAGGGCAGGGATGATTTAAGGTAGCATTAGTACTTAGTAAGTGCAAGGGATAGAAAATCTGAACAATGACTTTTCCAGTTCTTCACACTCCCAAAGAAATCAGGTAACTGAACCAGCTACTGACACAGTTGGGAAGTCTCAGCACAAAGGAGCAATACTCAGTTTGGAAAACGACACCCCCTCTCTCCAGGTCTGTATGGGTGAGGAGCCTGACCATTTCCTGATGGCTTAGGAATAAATTTCACCTCTTGGAAAAGAGGGGATTTGCTGCTGTGGCTCAGTCTGGAAAGAGTGCACGCCTTGGGAACAAGATGTCCTATGAACTGAGTGGTGTCATAAGGCAATATTTTGCCCCAAGTAGCATCTGCCCAGCAGCACACCAGAGGATCCAAGGACTGTCTGTGTCCCTGGTAGCCAGGCACATGGAACCTGCTACATACAGATATCACCCAGCTGCCAGCCACCAACGCAGCCAGCGAATCTCTCCAGTCAGCTGGAGAGGTCACTGGAAAGGTATCTAGCTATGCCACAGCACCAAAATAAAGTTCTTACTATGAACAATCCTCCACAGGAACCAATGCTCACCCTGGGTAGAGAGAGACCAAATCCAGTGCTTAGAGGTGAAATGAGAATTAAGCTGCCAGGCCTCATTTTTTGCCAGTTTCTAGAAAACAGCTGGGCAAGAGTATCACAGAACCAAAGAATGGTTTGGGTTGGAAGAGACTTTAAAGATCATCCAGTCCCACCCCCTGTCATAGGCAGGGACACCTTCCATTAAAATCAGACTGCTCCAAGCCCCATCCAACTCGGCCTGCAACATTTCCAGGGATGGGGCAACCACAACTTCTCTGGGCCTCAAAGGAATGACCCCTAGAGTGTCCCACTATGACTGGCTGTTAGCTCTGGAGAAGATCAGGAACAGTACAACAGGTACTCGTGGGTCAGGACTGAATTATTATGTCTCAGCTATGCAGGAAGCTGAGGACAAGAATAGTTGATGTTGTTGAGGATGGGACCATGAGGCAGTAACAGAGTGATGTAAGTCTAGCACAGGTGTAACTAGGACAGAGGTGGCCACAGCGTTGTGAAAAAGAATGTCACACAACCTTTTTCTGCATAAAGCTGCAGAGAGCACGCTCTCACTTTCATTAACTGGGATATTTTCTGGTCTGGACACACAGAAACAAGTTCAGTGAGGCAGCATTTCTTACCCAGCCTCCTCTCCTTTTCAGCCACGTCACCAGGGTCTTGCGGACAAACTCTCCCAGGCAGTCAACGATGGTGTGAACCATGGCTGGCTGCGCGTGCCGCACGCAGTCCACGGCCAGCCCGGCCGCCACGGCGTACAGCGACACCACCTTGCCCCACGTTATGCCTGTGAAAAGAAAAAAAGGCCATTCATATTTACACACACACACTCAGTTCAGTCTCGAATAATCAAAGGAAATTACTCTGCTTCATTACATGTGCCCATGCTGCCTGCGTGTGGGCACTGTTCTGTGCGCACTCCACATGGGGGAAAAGAAGTAGTAGAGGACCAGAATTAGGGAAAACTCTTCACATAGAGAAGCAGAATGAAATAATCTGACCTTGGTATGGTTTGACTGCCTCTCAGCACTGGCTGCACAGCTTTGGAAAAAAAGCAGCCCAAAGGCACCATCGGGATGGGGGAGATGGGCGCCACTACTGCCCACTGGCACTCAGCCATGCACAATGCTGCATAGGAGGTGATAGAATTCTAATAGTTTCAACAACCTGGGGTTTTTGTCTTCAACATAAAGCTTAACCACCCTTAGACAAAGCATTCCTGTTTTTTTAATAATTACTGTTCCAATGTGACACTCAAAGCATACAAGATAAGCATCTTCAGTTCTATAATGGCACAAAAGCAACAAAGTTACAGGGCCAGGACAGTTCACAGAATCATAGTTGGAATAGAGGAGTCATAGAATCCTGAGCTGGATGGACTCATAAGGATCATTGAGACCAGCTCCTGGCCCTGTAAAGGCCACCCCAACAATCCCACCCTGTGCCTGAGAGTGTTGCTCAAAGGCTTCTGGAGCTCTGGCAGCCATGGGGCCATGACATTCCCCGGTGTGCCTGTTCAGTGCCTGACCACACTCTGGGGAAGAATCTTTTCCTAATATCCAGTCTAACCCCCATGACACGGCTTCATGCCATTCCCTTGGGTCCTGTTGCTGCTCACCAGAGAGCAGAGTGCCTACCCCTCCACTTGCACTCATGAGGGCTGGTGTCCTCTTCAATGCAAGGACTAGGCCTCAGGCTCCACCTGAAAAACAGGTAGCTTCAAGGATTTGGCCACTGCCTACTTAACACTGCCCGTGCTACCCCACTAAAGACAGTGCAGGGGTGGAGAGTCAGCCAGTTATCTAATCTCTCAGAAGACAGCCTTCCTGCCAGGCTGACCTGCCCTCAGCAAGTGCTCCACGGAAGTTGTCCCAGCAGTAATCATCTTATTGGTGTTAGCAATAAGCGTGGGTGCTCAGCTCTAGATACCAGCCAACCTCCTGGGGGCTCCCCTGCGCCTTACCAACAGCACTGGGCATAAATCCTTCACGTTCAAACATTGCAGTCATAAATCCTTCATGCCAAAACATTGCAGTCATAAATACTTCATGCTCAAACATTGCAGTCATAAATACTTCATGCTCAAACATTGCAGTCAGTTGCCCCTCATTGGGCTTTTCTCAGGATTGGGACCTGGAAATACAACCCTTTCACTCCTGTGCAGAACTACCGCTGCACATATCCCCCCCTACTTTATTATCTGTAATAGTCGTATTTATCAAGCACACTGTGAAGTATTTCACAGTCTTGGGTCTCTATGGAATCTCCAAAGTCTCTCCCAAACACAGTCAGAAGCCTGGTGAAGTTCTAGTATTTAAAAACCACACAGAACTGTTCTCGCAGGGTTGCGGCAAGAAGGAAAACAGGTGAGAGGATGGAAAGATGTCTGCAATGACTAGATCTATGGATCAGGAGGGGTTAAACACACCATTAGAAAACTGGATGTGCTCAGCAAGCAAAAATACAATTTAAATGGGGTAAAGAGTCTCCCTCTTTCCTTCATTGCACTCTTAGACCCCCAGGTAGCCTGAATCAGCTCTGGGATGAAGCTCCAGCCTCCTCACAGCAGTTCCCATTGAAGCAGAATGCCCTATATTTCTTTAGAAAACATGCAGATTTCAGAGCATTTCCACAATTCTTACACTTCGTGATTCAAAAGGGACATTCACACTAACACTTTCAGGAATTGCTTGCTTTTCTTTTCCTTAAATAAAAAGAAAAGATCTAAACTTTAGCAGAACTCTTCAAATGTCAGTCACAGAAGTACCTTGTTAGACTGACGAAAATCCATTCAGTGTTACAAAAAAACCCCATTTTTCATGACTAATATAAGATAAAAATCTACAGATGAACCTTTTGTGAGGCTCTGCAGCAACACTAACAGCATTAGCTCAAATTCTCTGTGATTCTCTGTCCTTCCCCAGAACTGTCCCCGGGATCTGAGGAAGTTATTGACGCAGCTAAAGTGACTGTTCTTCTTTTGGTTTTATTTGCTGAGCAGACCCTGCGGTGTCCCTGATACCGGCGCTGTCACTCAGGAAGTTCACTGCCTGTTTGGCATTCACACTATTTATCTGCCTTTCTCACATTGTGTGTCACCATGACAGCCAGCAGAATGAGCCAGGAAAAGGCTATGAAGCCGCAGAAGACTAGACAGAGGGGCTCTCCCTGCAAGGAAGAGGCTGTCTGAATGCAGGTCAATACAATTCTACCTCATGAAAGAGGCTTCAAGGGGTTACACTGCTTGCTGATTATATGTTCAGGACCAGAGCCTCAGCTGGCTTATATTCAGCTTTAGTATAAGTCAGTTTTCCAGTTTTCCATCCCTGCAGAATGTGGTTCCTTGCATCTTGAGTTACATAACAAAAGTTACCCAAAATTCCAGGGAAGAGTTCACTGGCTTATTCCCAGGCTTTTGCTGACAGCACTTTTTAAATATCTGAAGCAAATCCATTAGCTCTGAGATATTTACATGGCAGTAACAAAGACTAAGAGGACTGAAGTCACTCTGGTACAGAAAGACAGCTCCAGTCTTAGTTAACCTTACTTTGAACCCAAGTTTCACTTTCCAATAGAAGAAAAGTGTATCCACAACCTGTGAAAGAGGCTCTAGAGACCTGTGACTTCCCCAGCACACAGGAAAGCAGTTTGCTATAAGGCACATCAGCCCAGAGAGGATGGAAAGGAAGCCCTTCAGCTCCAGCTTCCCTGCCAAAATCGTTCCATAGTGGTACCTGCTGCAGCACTTGCATGAGGTGAATGCTTCCCTGGCACATGGGGAGAATCCCTCTCCCTTTCACAGCAGAAGCAGAATGAGTTCTTGGTTAACTCTTATAATGGTGATGGATGTGGAGGGCTCAGGGGTCACATCCTCTTTCCAAAGCATGCCCATAAGGGTCAAACCAATCCTTCAGTCTGCCTTTCCTGTTACTAGCAGAGTTGGTCCATGGGGGCAAGACAGGAGGAAATCCCTTCTGATTTCCATTTGTCTGAAGTCCTCTTGCCATTGCTGGAGGCAGAAGATGGAGACAGCAGGCTGGGCTTCTCACTCACAACAGCAAGGCACAGCTTATGCTTTTCTTCTCACTGGATATTGTAGGAAGCCAGGGAAGAGCAGGCACCTCCAACACCTGGGCCATGCTTGTGGCTGCACCCCTGCCCAGGAGGGCTCCAGCAATCACCCAGCCCCAGGCAGGAGAGGGCAGGGGAGCATGCCCCAGCAGCCCTCCTCTGCACTCTCCCAGAACACCAGCTCCATTAACTCTTCTCTCTCAAGGACTCCCTTGGCAGGGGCAGAGGAGCACAATTAGTGAGAGAGCAGTGTCTCTGCTCCCCATGATGTCCAGGGAAGGTTCAAAGTGACACTACGGTGGTGCATCTCAGCATAAGCTGGAATTGCATCTGGCCAGCACACATGAGAAGCAAAACCACATGGGCTTGTTCCAAACTCCTCAAAAGGCCTGGCTGTCATCCACACTGGGTAAAACAGGCACTCATCACCAAGCAAGACAATCTATTCACAGCTTCCCACTGCGTGGATTAACATGCACAGGAGCTAACAACAACAGGGAATGGAAAGCTGGTCCAAAAAGGAACGGTCAAAAGAGAGAAAGCTCTGCTCACAGACACGGAACAAAAGGATATGGAAAAAATGAAGGGCTGCTTAGAAGGCATTATGAAAAATAAGAAATACAAGTTGCACTCACTAGGCCAGCCATGGAGCTGAAGGTATGTAAACAGTGCTGAGCCCAGGGTAAAATGAATTAGTAGGAGAGGAATGCTCTTGAAAATGTTCCTGCTCATATGAGCTTGTCTGCCCCAGGGGGGAGATGAAGAAGCCATGAGACACGACTGTGCAGTCTCAGGGCACCACAATACCTGAGGTTATTCAGAGAAACTTCCCTCTGCTCCACTCAGTATCAAAGTCCCACTCACAAATCAGACCTTAAAGAAACATGAACCACTGCTACATTTCAGCAGCTGGGAGAATACAGCCAGACACAACAGGCTTTGGTGGAGAGAAAAGCTGAGAGGGGTGTGCACAAGGCAGGAAGCTCAAGTCATAAGGCCTAAGCGATGACGGAGAAGCAGGATGCATCTCTAACAACATTTCAGAGAAACCCAGAATCATCTGGGTTGGAAGGGAACTCAAAGTTCATCTCATTCTAATCCCTTGTCATGTGCAGTGTTACACCCCAGTCACCTAATTTCAGGGTTAAAACCAAGGCTCTTTTGCTCTGGATAGATGTAAAGGAGAAAACCCCAAACAGATATTGTCAAGAGGTAAAAAACATATGAAAGTTTGCTAGGTTACTACAGAAAATTAAGGAAGATTGGAAAAAGAGGAAATGCAACATAACATCACTTACCAGTGCATAGACTTAGCCCACTAAACATAGAAAATCTTTAAACACATTCAGTGTCACATTCCATGAGAAGAGAGAAGAAGAAAGGTAGAAAAACAGAAAGACAGGAAAGATGTATTAAAACAGACATATAGCTACCAACTCCTGGGTTCCAGTGATGTAAAACTCTAAAATGAAGGTAGAGTTAAAAAACAACGTGCTTGCCTCATGGTCAGGCTTTTTAAAGCTTTGGCCCATCTTGGCCCTTCCTCCTAGGTGGGACCTGTGGTTCCTTGGAAACTCAGGGACTGGGTCAAGCAACACTGGGGGGCTGCCTTCAGTGTGCCATGGCTGACAGACACTGCAGGGTTGGGGGGTACAGGTGGCAGGGCACCATTCCACCAGAGCAAGGTCTGACCCACCCCCTACCACACATTCCCAGCATCCTATGGTGTCTCAAAACAGATTCCTTTTTCCCATCTCTGCAAGGCAGGGACACTTTCCACTATCCCAGGTTGCTCCAAGCCCCATCCAACTTGGCCTTGAATACTTCCAGGGAGAGGGAAGCCACAGCTTCTCTGAGCAACCTGTGCAAAGGCCTCACCTTCCTAAGGAAAAATTTCTTCCTAATATCTAATCTAAACCTACTACCTGTTAGTATGAAGCCATTCCCCCTTGTCCTGTTACTCTAGGCCCTTGTAAATAGTCTCTCTCTAACTTTCTTGTTGGCTCCTTCAGGGACTTGAAGGCAACAGTTAGGTCACTGGCAGCTTCTCTTCTCCAGGCTGAACAATCCCAACTCCCCCAGCCTTTCCTCTCAGCAAAGCTGCTCCATCCCTCTGTCCATCCTGATGCTTCCTCCGGATTTGCTCCAGCAGCTCCACGTCCTTCCTGTGCTGGGACCCTCAGGCTGGAGACAGGCCTGAGCAGGGCAGAAGGGCAGAATGTCCCGCTCCCCTGGTGCCCACCCTGGGGGATCAGCCCAGCACACAGGGCTGGGGCATGTCCAGCTCTCACCCTCCAGCACCCCCAAGTCCTTCTCCCAGGGTTGTTCTTGATCTGTTCACCCCCAGCCTGGACTGATCCTGGTGGTTGCCTCAACACACGCAGCACTGGCCTTGTACAACCTCCTGAGATTCCAGTGGGTCACTTCTCAAGCTTGCCCAGGTCCCTCTGGATGTCATCCCATCCTTCAAGTGTGTCAACAGCACCAGTCAGCTCGGTGTCATCTACATCCATTTACTCCTGCAGGGAAAGTGCTTTCTCCTAGAAATCATCAACCCTACATTCCTGTTACACAGGGTTCATTTCAGCCCAGGCACTCTTGATTAAAAGCCAAACCCAGTAAAAACCAGGCTGAAAGCTTTTAAAAAGCCCTCATGCCTCACAGATCTTACTAAGAGGACAGAACTGCTTCCTTCAGGAAAGGAAAATGCCTCTCCCTTTTCTACTTCTGTTTTTTCCACCTAGTGACCTCTTCCTTTTGGCATTTGTTTTAAAACCTAAGGTAAATGTCAGCTCAGCCAGGCCCCAAACCAAAGCTTGTTCAAGTCAGGGGAAAGTCTCCTGCTACCTGCAGAGCAGCTTTGGACCACACATGAGAACTAGTGGTAACATCATAGAGATGATGCTGTTGCAGATCCTTTACCATCAAAAGCAGACCAGGGCTCTGCAGTGCTTGGCCCCAATTGCACCAGGTGATGTTTAGACTGGTTATTAACCAAAAGGTTTTCACTGGAAGAAGAGGCATTGAAACAGGCTGCTAAGGGCAGTTTTGGGCTTAGTCAAGACTTATAGACAGTGTGGACAGGAAGTGAGCACAGAGCTACAGTGTGAAGACTCAAAACCAGACCAGTATGTGGAAGACAGACATGTAAAAGATTAAGGAGAAAACCTCTCCAGCAAAAAAGGATCAAAGTCCCCTGCTTCCCTACTGGAAAGGCATTGTAAGTGTCTAGTGGGGCTCCCCAAGCTATCTAAGCACTGTGGAGTCAGACTGTAGCTGTTTTCTTAATAAACTTGGTAATTGGCATGAAAACTCAGACTGAACTTGAGTGTCTGGTTTCCTTTGCTCAATAAGAGCCTCTTTCCTCTGAACTATGAAAAAAAAAAGGAATGAATGTCTGGCTGCTACAGCCAACTCCAGTTTGCTGGATTTATTGTTAAATGCTGAGTTTTGAGACTGCAGTGGGATCCAGGAATGTTAAAAACCAGCAAGCTCCTACCCCTCTGCCACTTAGCAACCTTCTACCTAGAAGAAATTACAATAACAAGTTGATAAAAGCAATTAAATACACAACTCCCAGCAGAGATGAGAAAGAATTAAGAACAGAGCATGGAGAGCTCTGGGAAGGTTTGAATCAGCCCCTGCGCAACCAGCACACCACCAGCCATTTCTGCAGCACGGTGGCTCAGGAGGAGGGGCAGCACTGTCAATAGAGCTTGAGTCCAAAGCCTCCAGCATTGTCAACCTCAGAGAGCTGAGTTCAGATTCTATTATTAATACCCTGAAAACCCAGGTTTAGAACTATGAGATATGACTTCTACTGTAATTTTAAGCTACCCACACACTTGGCTCCTGAACTGAGAAGTTGAAGAACACACACAAAAAAAAAATGCAGCTCTCCATGGATTTGTCAATATACACTGAGAGCAGAATTCCCAGGAGGCAGCAGGCTTTCTCCCCAGCATCATGGTTCTGAAGCATCACAGCACACACAGTCTGCTCCACCTGCAGCATTCCTGGCTTAGCTCTCTGTGTCACTTCAGCTCTGGAGGTGGGCCAGCCCCAATGCAGTCCGCTGTAGTCATCTAAGATCACCTACTCATCTGCAATGCAAATTGCACTTGAGCCTGCCAGCCTGACCGTGGTTTTTCTGTAAGCTTTGACACCAGTAAAGCTCAGTACGAAGTGACAAGACAGGGCACCTGCTCTTTATACACAGCCACACTGAGACACTCCTGCCATACTTTCCCAGCTCTTGCTTTCTGAGCTCACAGGCCCTCTCAAGCCAGCCCAGTGCAAAGGCAAGCTGCAACCCAGGCATGCTCTGAAAGGCTGTTGAGGGCTGCAGTACCAGCCACATGGTTCAATTCCATCCATTTCCAATGACACAGCATCCATTTCCCTAATCCAGGGAGTAAAATCTGCCCTGCTCAAACTGCCAGAAGCCCTGCTTGGGCAGTCCCTCTCAGAGATCTGTTTTGCCATCTGTTATGATTCTGTGGAGGATCTGTGCTCTCCACCACAGCTCTTCAGACCTTCTGCATGTCAGGGCTTCTCCAGAAAGTCAGTGGTTCCAGATAAGGAAGCACAGTTGATTGTGAGGATTAAAAGCTTTTGAGTGTAGTAGCCTACTTGAAAGTACAACTGAAATCTGGACCTCTATCCTGTAGCAACTATTGCCAAAGTGACAAGAGTCCCTGCATCCTGTGACACTTCCCATGCTATTGTTACTGGTTCCAGTGGTTTCATACTGTTATGCTGCTAGCAAGTTACTTTCTTTGGGTTTTTTTTTCCTTTTTATTGTTTTGTTTCCAATCTTTTTCTAACATCTACTGTCCCTTCCACAGACAACACAACAAAACTTTGCAGAAAACCCATAACCGTGTCAGAACCTGCCTGACATAAATCCCTCTAAAAGGTTCCTCTTCCCTCAATTCCCACAGGATGCTTTCCCAGTTGTGGGCAGGGATTGTTTCCAGGAGAAGCTGAACACAGCATAGGGCACATTTTTGCTTTTGACCATCATCTCTGGAACCAGTCTAACAGCAGCAGCAGAACACTCACACCTAGCAGGAAGAAAGCTCAAAGCACCTGCTCATCTGGAACAGCCTTAAAGACCAAGACTTCCCCAACATGAAAAAGGAGAAACAGCAGGTCCCATTGCAATTCTGGGTGTTGCTGTGGGAAAGAAAGCCAGGGGGAGAGGAGCTCTCTTGTGATGAGTTGATTCTGGCTCCCAGCATCAGGAGCATGAGCTGGAACAAGGGAGACTCCCAAGCAATGAATCTTCTGCAGTTGCCAATGGTGAGCAAATAAGCTTGGAATGAGTGACCTCCCTGTGCAATGAGGTAACAACTACCTCCTAATGAGGAAGGGCAGGAGGTGCCTTCTAGAATGAGACAGAACCTACTGGGAGGATATTACAAGCCAGGACATTTCCCTGCCAGAAGACAGCAGAGGAGCTGTCATTAAATCATTAAAGCAGGGCACACCGCCAAACTGCCCACAGCCCTTTCAGAAAGCAAGGCCCCACCTTACAGGCTATCCCAGAAGCATGGCTTCTCCAAGAGAGGCGGCTCCATCCTGCTCCTTTCCACCCAACCCTGTATGTGTACCTGTCTGGGCTCCGTACCTGCGGTGAAAATCTGCGCAGCCACCGCCAGGAAGGCGTCAGACACGACGCTCTCGGAGTGCAGGGAGATGTTCAGCTGGCGGGCGATATTGCGGTAGACGTTGGGGCGAATGTACTCCAGCTCGTCCCCTGCAAACAGACAGCCAGGAGTCAGCACGCACAGCACCAAGCCCTGCTCTCACCAGGGAGGAATCACAGCTGGGGTCACTCCGGGGATGCCTTCAGCCAAAGAGTCTGAGCCCCAGCTCCGCCTGAGTTTAGGCAGGCAGCAGAGTGCTTAGGGTCCTTTAGATGCAATTCCTGGGGGACTGACATTTCTGAGTCGGTGAGATTTTAGCCTGCTAGCAGCTGCTAACTTTTTCCCAAGGGAAAAATATCTTGAGAAAGCTTCTTCTCAAAACAATATTGATAAACAACTGATTCGTTTTCAGAACAATTTTCTCTATGTAATGTTTACCTTTCTAGTTCTATTTCTCTAGTTTAACCAATGAGATTAGAAAAGTGTTGTTTCTATTCACCAATCATGTTAAGTCCATATCAGAACACCTTATAAAAGGCAGTAAAAAGTAAACAATAAAATCTTCTTTTCACCTTCTGAAAAAGTACTTGCAGTCATTCATTTTTTCATGTCCTACAAAAATTCCTTACCACATGCACCCTGGGACTTCTAAAAGGAGCAGAGGCAGGCAGTGGTGCTTTACCAGTGGTGTGGCTGCAGCAATCCCTGATATAAATGCTGTTCCCAGGCTGGCTGCCTGCCTTTCCTCCAACACAGGAGACAGGCCTCAGATAAGCAAAGCCGTGTCATTTTATTTCAGAAGTGAGAAGGAAGCATATCCATCCATATAAGCTTTTGAGAGATACGCCCTTCCTCAGCACCCCATCAGGCTTGTACAAAAACGCCTCAAGTGCAAGAGAGCAACTCAAGAATGCTGAAGGCTGATGAAAGCCAAGGATCCACCCAGAGCTGCACAACATTAATTAAACAAAGAGACTCTCAGCTATTTTATGCTCACGTGGGCTCTTGAGAGTCAATCTGGAGTTCTTTCTCTCCTCCAAATGGTTAAAGAGATGTTCATTTGCATGGCTGACTGCTCAGCAGCGGGGTACCTGACACACAGACTTCTTTCACCTCCAAGAGTGCTTTCTGCTCAGCTGGGAAATGGCAGGAGGTGATAGGCCAGCTTGAAACCTAGACAAAAATACCAAGGACAAGCAGAGAACCTCCTCCCAAAGGACTGCGCTATGGAGCTTGGGAAACAACAGTAAAGTTTTTCCTTTGTAGCAAAACAAACCATTTCTTGAATAGCAGAATTAATAAAGTGTCATGGTAGGACACGAAAATAGATTGACTCCATAGAATTGTCAGAAGAGAAAGAAGGCTTTATTTACAATCCCAGCAGTTTCTTTTAGAACACGCTGTGTAAAAAGGTCTATTATTGGTCCATGGGACTGACACTGCTCTCCATTGGTTAAGTAATAGGAAACAACCCCTGGGGACAGTTGTTATGGCAAAGAGAACATTGTTTACTGAACCTCTTTTGAGAAACGGAGAGAGATGTTTTGAAGAGAGAAAACTGTTGACAACTTTCCCTTGGGAAAGGAGCTAGCAATAGTTAGCAAGCTAAAATTCAGATTGAGAAAATGTCGAGCCCACAATAAAGCCCAGTTTCCAAGAGATTCCTCTCTCTGTAGAGGTTCATGGATATTTAATGAAGGTTGCACAGCTGCTGTAGGAGCATGACACAATGCAAACACCGCATAGGACCAAGGCCCTCTGAACACGGAGAGCCCTTTTTGGCTTAGATTTAGGACACACTGTGCTCTTCTCCTGCACAAGCGTGCTCTGGGAAGAGGAAGAGTTATCACAACAGCTTTATATCCCACTGCAAGACCCAGGTGACTTGGCCCAGAGGGCAACTGATCTTCCTCAAAATTTCATTTATATGAGAGGTAAAAAGGAAGATGTCACTGCAATCAGGCTCTTGCTATAGAGCCATTAACTACTGATCCTTAATTCATTTATCTGGCACTCAGCACAGGCAAAACCCAGCTCTACAGAATTACAGAGCTGAGCTCTCCCAGCCCTTTCTGAGAATGGGATTGTCCCCGTTTGACGGCAAGAGGAAACCTGCCAACACATGGTCAGCCCTGATAAGAGGAAACCTTACTTGGACTACTCGAGAGCCGTTTTCTCCTCACAGGCAGCACACAGGCTTCCTGGTAAATGTAAGGAAATGGGGATAGCCCTGATAGCTGAGAGGGAGGCACAGGAGGCTGGGATCAGCACTTGGTAGCCTGCCACTGCTACAGCTTCTGACAAGCAGTGCCTGGAGGCCCCAGATGAAATCAGGGTTTGGTTGGAGGCCCATATGCCCTGTTCTGCAGTAAGGCACAGGGCAGGCAGGAGCATCAGGGGGAGGGAAGCACAGGAAAGCATTCCCATGCTCAGAGAGCCTCCCTGCCCCAGCAGCCTCAGGACTTCTGTGGCATGATACATTGCTGCGGGTCTCCAGCGTTCTTGCTCAATGCCCAACTTTGTAACATTTAGAGCAATTTGTGGGCTTCTCCTCCTTCCTCCAGTGGTTATGGAGGAATTAACAGGGCAGCAGTGACAGTTTACATGTGCAGAATCTCATTGCAGTGGTCAAAGGGCACCTCCCTGGGCCTTGGCCAGAGGATATACAAGTTCAGATAAACCATGCCTATGACAGACACAGCAGGCTGGTCTGGGGTGCCTCATTTGGCTATACCATTAGGTTTTAACATGTCTGACTCATTAATTGCCCTAATTAGCTGCTAAACCTCACTGAGCTGATGGAACCTCCCTCCTTATGACCTCCAACAGCATTGCCTGTGCCCAGGACTTCTGCTGGCCCACCAGGCAGTTCATCAGTCTCTGTGCACAAGTGGGCTAGGAAATACTCCAACTTCCCATCTCCACAGGCTTCTCAGCACTACCATGAAGGAAAAAAATGATCTTGCTTGTTGCACTGCTTAGGAAGTGGCTAAGGATTACCATTCCTGGCAGGTGGCTGGATACCAGCTGGCCTTGTGCTGGTGAGAACAGCAAAGGGGAGAAGAAAGGAATGGGCCATGTGACAAGTGGAGTTTCTAAAGAAACAGGACAGAAACTATTCTCCATCTTAAAGTGCAGGACTGCTCACCTTTCTGGTTGCATGGGTACCACATGGTGCTCTCCAAACAGATTTGCTCAGAGAAGGCACCAAGTTCCTGGGACTATCAGCCAAATCTTTCCATCTGGACAATCCAGGAGACGCCTTCGGATCCAGTGCGCCACCTGCTTGCCCTTTAACATGTTCCTGGCCACCCACAGAAGATTGGGTTGAAAGCACATAGATCTCAACCCCAATGCAGGCGGAGAAGAAAGGGAGTACAAATAGATAGTGAGATTGACGGAAGAACAAAAAAAATTCTCCCAAAGACCAAACAACCACTGGAAACAAAGCAGAAGTAAAACCAGCATAGAAGAGAAAGTGAAAAAGAATAAATTTAAAAAAAAAAAAAAGTCAGGTAAAAGAAACACAGCTATGTCTTAAAAAGAAACTTGGGATAATATCAAACTGGTAGAAAGGGGAGAAAGCGGGGACACTAGCCCTGGTCTTGACTTTGTTAGACCCAGCTAGTGCTTACTTCACCAGGCCTGTTTGAACTCCGATGTAATTAAATCAGATGCAAATGCTGGTGGTAGTTTCCATGCCAGGTGTGAACTAATACACCAGCCTGCAGGCAAAGAGGGATGTTGGAAGCACCTTCCAAGAATAAAGACGCTGGGTTCCCAAATGACAAACAGCCAGACTTGAGCACACAACCCAAAACAGAAGGCCAGGCAACTGTTAACACTTAGAGGGTGCTCCTGGTACAAGCTCTAAAGCATATTTTCACGTCACAGCCTACACGCATGACCTTCAAATTGCTCTCCCTGAAGTCCCCGAAGTTGCTGTGCTGTGGGAGCGGCACCAAATGGCAGCGTACACCACACAAGATCAACCAACTCCTTACTCCAGCAAAAAGCAAGAAAACTCAGATCTTGCAGAATAACTAAGGTAAACAAAGGAAAATTAAACACAGTCATTAAAAAGCAGCTTTTATAAAATCTCCAACAACACATTTTCTAAGCAACTACCCCCCAAATTAAAGCTGGGTGAGCTACTGCTGAAGCCCAAGTCCAGCAGTAGCAGTGCCCTAGAAGATGCCAGATGCATTGCGGCAATCAAGTCACTCTGGAGAATACACAGCAAGACCAGTTAAAATGCCCAGCTGAGAAAAACTGCTCTAAGTACTGTGAGAACTGTTACACAGCTGGAGACCTGTGCACACAGAATCAGTTTGTGGCTGGGCTTTCTTAGACTACTGCTTTGTGATTTTGAGTTGTTGCAAGTCCTCAGAACAAGGCAACTTTGCAGAAACCCTGCACTGAGTAGTGCTCCAAGAGACTGAGGAAACTCAAACAAAGGAGCTGTTTAGTGAAGATCACCAAAACCAAAATAAATGCCAAAAGCAGAGAAGAAAAACCTCCGTATCATCACATGAAAAGCCTCTTCCAGAAGCCTTAGTCTGGTCCGAATTTCTCCATCCAATCTGAGTTCCCCTCACACCAGCAGGACTCACCAAGTCGTAGCAGTATGGTGGACACCTCGGCCAGCTTACCCCCAGGCACCGGGGCGTTGTACTCGGGTTTGCTCCAGCTGACACCCGCCTGAATCAGCCTTGAGTTTATGTAGTCTCTGCAGAGAGCCTTGGCTTGGGACACAAGCTCTTTGTCCGTGGGAGACCTGTCAAAAACCTCCATCACCTCTGCAGCAAAGACTGAGGAACGACGTAGCACCTCCATCCTCGACTGCTGAACCCACAGCTCCGCATGCACTGACTGGAAGGCTGAGCCAAAGCCTTCGATGAGAATCTGCAGTTGTCGAGTAATCCTCTGTCCTCAAGGTCCGTCAGAGCTCCCAGCAGCTCTTCTCCACAGGCTAGTTTTTCGTTTTATCTGGTAAATAAAAGCATCTGTAAGTCCTCTAGCATAGCAAAGATGTAAATCAGAAGCTCAAGAATACAGTTATGCTGAAGTATCACATTTGCAAAACATTTGTCTCAGTCCATCTTACAGGCGGGGGCAAAGTCTTGCATCTTTCAGCCACTGACTATCCCTGGCAGCATCGTCCACAGAAGGGCTGCAGTTTTGAACTCTCGAGGTGTTTCCTCTTTTCCCATTCAGATTTGGCAGTTCTAGAATTACCCATCAGAGAGACTAGACAGTCTGAGCATGGAAACACTTCATAGAATGTGCAGACAATCCCAGCTTGTTTCAATTAAACTGAAAAAAAAAAAAAAGAAGAACCCCAAATACCAGTTACAGTAACCTCAACCAGATGTCAACAGACATTCCAGTTCAGTAGGTCATGGATCCTTCTGAAGAAATGGCACTATTGCAAGAACAAGGGTATGGGAGCATTTGAAATGTCTTGAGGGGAGTCACTTTTCTGAGACATATTCTCAGTTTAGGCTTTGGTCACGCCACAGTTTTTCCCCAAAACAACGTGCATACTACTACTTGAAAACATCTAGCAATAGCAGAGAAAGCAAAAAAGAAAAGTAGATTTTTGAAAAGGTTTAAGCTGTGAATGGCTTAAGAGAAACGTCAAAATTTCTTCAGAGGCACCTGAATTCATCTGCTGATCTGAGGTTTTAACCCAGCGCTGCTTTTGAAGTCCGAGTCAGACCAGTCTTTCTTTAGATGTTAATAAATGCATTTTTCGTTCTACAGTTTCAGACACCTACTTACAATGATTATTTTCAAGCAAAATACAGCCAATTATTTCAGTTTGCCCAAGGAAAAATATAATTACCTCTCATGTTGCACTTTTTCCCCCCTGAGTGATTTCTTTTGGGGTTTGGTTTCATGTTCCTTTAGAAGATCTGCATCACTGGCCACCTGGGTTAGGATTCACAGGTTACTGTCACACTCCTCTGGAGAGCACCAGCCTTCTCTGCTGTGCTTTCCATGGCGCTCATGCCAGCGCCTCCTTCCCTGTCTCTGTCAGCCCCACATGCCGGCTGCTCTCCACCGGGAGCCTCGGGTTGGCTCTCCTGCTTTTAAGGGACCCAGGCGCAGAGGAAAGCTTCTGGCTTTAGCCTTGTAAGGAAGATGAAATAACCGGGAGGTGGGGTTGCTATGCCCAGAGAGAGACGCTTTCTCCTCCCCTTTCTTCTCTCTTAAGGAGGCTCTCTGTTGTTCTTCACTGGGCTTCGTTCAAGGACTCGGCTTCAGGGTGAGGGTGGGAGCATCATTTCTGGACCAGGATACTCCGCGTAACAGACAGTGATGAATGCATGGCTGAAACAAGAATAATTCCTGCTGGATTCCCGGGGAAGCTTTTGCAGAGGTAACATTGGCCAGTCGCTTTCACATGGTAGCCAAGCAGGGGAATTATACGCTGTCATATTCAGCCGTGGGTTAGTCTTACCAGTTCAATCACCTCCATCATTTTGGCCTATGTCCCTGCCTATGCAGGGGGCTGGAAATAGATGATCTGTAAGGTCCCTTCCAACCCAAACCATTCTGTAGTTCTATGATGATTTTATGATTAACATAGAGAGCCACTGCTCAGAGCTAAGGCAAGCAGTGCTTGCAACTCCCCCTGAAGTACAAGTAGTCTGGTTAAAAAAAATGAAGTGGCTTTGTTGATACTAAATAGTTTATCCAGAATGAAGTGTATTGCAGGAATTTGCCTACTTTATCTCAACATGTTATGAAAAACATTTCAATGAGTTCCAATATATTTATAAATTAATTTCAGCGTCAACTTCTTGTTGCAACATTATCATATTGATGCCACAATGTTCAGCTTTGTTTCATGTGCACGTTATACCATTTCATCTCAAACCACATACAAATGCTGGCTTTCTGTGTTATGATTTGAAACAAAAGAAGTTTTAATAATAGAAGTTTCCTGCAGCCAAGAAATTCTACCAGACCAAACACAAATTCTCCCCAATAACAGTTTGTATGTTAGCAGGTGGGTATTTGCTATGTTTGAAACACAATCTTTCTGAAAAGAGGTCAGAAGTGAGACCTAACTGTTGTCATCTTGTTGCCTTCGAGAAAAGACAGAAGCAAGTACGCCTCTCCAAAGTGCTGAGCGCACAAATCCCTCCAGTACAACATGCACCAATGCTGGTCTCCAAATTGAGGGATAAAAAGGAACAAATAAACTGCATGAAAAAACCTTATTATGTGACGGATTGAACGTTCTGGCCAGCATCCAACACACAACTCAAGCACAGATTAACACAAAGCATGTTGGCTGCCGTTAACTGGACTGCTGGAGCCTGCTTTGCTGTCTTGGAAAAGGGCTGAGGTACCTCATCTCCTTCAGCAAGAGATCTTTCCGAGCTGGCTTTTTCAGAGAAAGAAGCAGGGTTAAGAAGTACATGCAAGCGATGATGTCAGCTGGGACCCCAGCTCATCTCAGTGTAATCAGGGTAACATGGCAGTAGTGACTGTGTATCTCTCAGAAACTTGTTTTCATCCACTAGCCTCACTTAAATGTAAATATAGACAGAGGTCTGTCCCACAGAAGCTGAAATCAAAACTCCAGGGGTTCTGTGCTACTGTCTACCCTCAACCCACCTATTCCCTGAAGAGTGGGTCTGATAATGTCTTGGAAAATCAATTTTTTGCCTTTTCCACCTTGATGGCTGAAAAATCATTAAAAATTATGCCTAAGATTCCTGCAGCAGCTGGCACCTTCACACAGGGGCCCTGTCTAAACTGTTACTATTCAGTAGGGCTATGAAATGAAGAGGAACGCTTAAATATCAGTATTGCTTAATTAATGATAATTTTTCCCAGAAATCTAGCAAATATGCAAGTGCCACAGTGCTTCCCAGCTCCCTGTGAGTGCCAATCTCATCCCACGTGTTCCCTGCCCAACTGTCACAGCATGCAGCACCCCCTCAACTTCAACCCTGCAGCAAAGACACAAAAACTAGAAGCATTGCGGGGGTTGTGTATAAAAACCCCAAACTTCACATTACAAAACCTCCACCTAATAGTGCATGGTATTCTACCTATATTATTGACACATTTGTATTAAAAATACAGTTTCACACAGAATGATGCCTCTATAAGTAAAAACAGATGAAACCACAGTGCTCAGCTGACCAGAAAAGAAGAGGGTGTTACAATCCAAGGTGCTGTCAGTGTAACCAGAGCCCTTTTTTCCATGGAATGTTTATGCTTAGGGACTCAGTCTATAATGGGAAAACCCCTGTGGCAAAGAAATGACAGGCAACAGTGCAAAAGCAGTTTTTATCACCACAAAACCCTGTTTCCAGTGCAGCTGTTCCTGGAATGACAGTGTTCTGGCTGGAACAGGCTCCACATCACAGCTCCTGTCTCACAGGTGGGTGACCAAAACAGCTTAGAGCGCTCCTTTAGTAAAACCAGGGGACCACAAAGACATGACTATATTTTATAAGCATGTCAAGTGGGAACAAACCCTGGAGAAGCCACATCAGCAAGAGTACAGAGATAGTTTAATTGTGAACAGCTTCTGCTCAATATTAAACTATTCAACTGCTAGAGAAGGAAGTCTCTGGGAAGGCCTCTCAGCAGTTGCAGTTGAAGCAAAATAGCCATTGAACTGTGAGCACACTGCAGAGAGTCTGCATGATATAGATGCCTGCAAGAGCATGAGAATAGCCCCAAAGGCCAAGGAGCTCATTCAACATTATGTTCCCACAGCCTGGCTCTGACTGGAGCTATTGTTGTGTCTCACCTTGCAGAGCATATCCCAGCCACTTCACACAGCCTACTATTCCAGCAGAAACTACACACAGATCCCATGCTATACACACCTGCAGAGTTAGGACTTTGAGAAGCAGACCAAAGGTTGCCAAAGACATCCAGGTAATCTTCAGAGAGTTTGGGAACCAACCCTGCCAGCCTCTAAGAAGTGTCCCTTCAGAGACAGGTGCTCTGGCAAAACTCTGGCACTGTAGCCAGACCAGCTCCTTCTACCAAACCAAGCCTGAACCACCTTCTGCATTGTCTCACTCACTTTTCATGTACAATCTTACGTGATTTTTGCAGCAGTACTTTGAGTCAGTGTTTGTGAAGTTATCACCTCTGCAAACACACTTACAATGTCAGGCTTTGTGCTGCAAAGCTGTACAGGAAGGCAGGAAGGTTGGACAAAACACTTCTTTTTACATAGAAATATTTTGCCAGGTGCAGTAGGAAAACAATACATGGAAGCAGCAGCTTAATGCGACACGAGTAAAACATGGAGGATTTTGGAACATTTTCTTGTTTCTGAAGGCCTTGATTCAAAGCCTCCCCAAAGCCATGCAGTGAGCCGATTACTTGCCTTATGGGATCACCTTGGAGTGTCACATACCAGACCAAAGAGGCTGTGTCACAGTCAACTTATTTTCCACAGCCTTTAGACAATTCTCCTTCACAAGGATACAGGTCTAGTGACTTAAACACATCAAGTTTAACAATCAATCCGTTACTTTGATTTCTGATGTAGTCTAACACTGATATCCAATGCTTTCATCTCTTAACCCACTGCCATGCCCACTGTCACTGCAGAGAAAACTTCTCTGATATCCATGCATTTTGACAAAGACAGAACAGAGATATGGTGTACTCCGGAACTGATGTACAAACTGGGTGAAGGGGAAACTAACAGGGATTTAACATTAGCTTTGGAGTTCAATCATAGAACATCTCTACCTATATTCCTGAATCTTAATCTGGTAATGTTGTCAGAGAAGAGTTTAACCAACTGTTGCTACTCAGGTAGCAGCTAATCATCTGCTCACTGCAAGACAGCAGCTTCTAGCTACATCTAGGACTTTGATGAGGCTGCATCGTCTGCTTCAGAGCCTACTTCAGTAAATATAACTTTTGTTTGTCTCCTGTCTCCTAATTTGTTTCAAAGGGACACATTTTACTGAATGGATCAATTATCTCATAGCCAAGAAGGCAGCAGACACAAAGAAATAAAAAGTTTTAGGTTGTTCAACAACTATAGCTTTGTTTTGAAATATTTACCACCAAAAGGGAAAAGGCAGAAAACACTTAATGAGGTCACTGTCCCTAAGAGAATCACAGAACTACCAGCTTGGAAGAGGCCTCCAAGATCAGCGAGTCCAACCCATGCCCTAACACCTCAACTAAACCATGGCACCACGTGCCACATCCTATCTTTTTAAACACATCCAGGGATGGTGGCTCCACCATCTCCCCTGGCAGATCATTCGAGGACTTTATCACTCTTTCCGTGAAAAGCTTTTCCCTAATATCCAACTTATATTTCTCTTGGTGCAGCTTGAGACTGTCCTCCTGTTCTGTCAGCTGGTGCCTAGAGAAGGAGAGCAACCCCCACCTGACTACAGCCACCTTTCAGGAGATTGTAGAGATCAGAGTTCTCTTCCCTTTCAAGCTCTAATCAACAAGAGTAGAGGGTAAACCTTTGTCTCATTCCAGCAATTAACCACCAACAAGGTTTGGGACTCAGTTCACACTCACTCATGGGACACATGCACGTGGACAGGTAAAGACAGGCAGGTGCCTCTGCCTGCAGTGATCCCGAAATCAGAGAGCCTGAAGTGGGTGCAGGCACTTCTGCACTGGTTCAGCAGCATTTATGAGCTCTGACGCATTTGTCTGCAGCTGCAAGACGTGTGCTGGCACACAGACATGTCCTACATAGGCAGAGGGATTGCTGCATCTGATAACACTGGGCAGGACTCTACCCTGTACCCATCTTCATGCCCTAAACCTGCTCCAAGGGATTTAGACTCAAGTTTTGCATATTCAGAATGTAACCCTTCTTGTAATTAAACCCTTGGTGACTTTTGGAAAGCCTCTTCAGGCTCTTCAGTCTTAGCCTCTTCTGCTGGGCAGGGCAGCAGCTATGGCCTTAAAAAAACCTGTCTTTTCAAGGTCTGAGACAAGGAGGTAAGGGTGATGTCTCAAGGCTGCACAGATCAAACTCGGAGTGCATGGTTGCTTCATACACAGTATTATATCTTACAGCACCTCCATTAGGATGCAGTTCCACTCTGAGTGCAGCAAAACATTTTTAAACACTTGATACATCTCTAGACTTTGTGGAACTTCACATTGGCAGAAGTTTTCTTCAGGGTTGCACTGGTTAACAAGAGTGAACCCCCCTTACTCTGTGGAGCAGTATAGGGCTGTTTTCCTTATCAGCAGAGGTCAGCTACAGCAACCTTCATGTCCAGCTGCTCATACCAATTCCTAAATCATCCTTACAAATTGCACTGTGATAATTTAGGGATTGCTGGCACTGTGGACTGGTTCAAGGAGCTGGCTGGTTATTTTTCATCTGGATGTGATAAACCCTCCATTCAGAGCACATATGCAGAGATGTATTAGTAACAAGCAAAAGGAAACAAATTCAGTTTTTCCATCAAGAAAAATGCCCAGCTAGTGTTGATTGTCCACATAAAAATGCAGCTGTGGTGATCTGGAGCTTCCTAGTCCACTGCAGAAGACAGAGAAATGCTAAGAGAAGGTAATCAACAGGTCTTCCTGTGCGCTCAGCATGTCTGAGTTTTCTTGCATTTATAAGATGAGAGCTTTTGTGGCTTCTGATGGAAGAGACCTTAACCACAAGGAGGGGGAAGGAAAAAGAAAAAAAAGAGATGGCAATATTTTGTTACCTGACATTAAAGTATCCAAATCTGGCATGTCCAATAGCCGGGACAAAAGCAATTCCCTCCTTCAGGCTGAAACATGAGCTTGATCAAGTAGGCGTCCGAAGCAGGGTTAACTTTGCGTTTGTTGACCATGAATTTCATTGTTTCCCTTACTTCACTCCACTTCGGGCTAGAGTGTTTCCATGACACTGAAAGGGTGCAGTAGCTGCTCTAAGTGTTTGGGATCAGGTGATCCACATGCCCACCCATGCTCAGGGAAGAAGGAAAACTTCACCATCATCAGTGATCCCTTCTCAGGCTCCCTAGTGAGTTCTGGTTGGAAAAGAACTGCTACCAGTCTTGGACCATCAGCTCTGCAAGATCCAGGAGGCTCTTGCTGCTATGCCTCTTGCCCAGCCTGCACATCTCCAGTGTGTCACTGTGCACTGGTATGACAACGGCAAACATCTGGCCAGATGTTAAAAAAATACTGCCAAAGGTGCTCAGGACAGACCCACTTTAGTCAAAGTGATTCAAATCAATCTTAATCATATTTAGGAATCAGCAAGCAGGAAATCTTGTTTTGAAGTCACTAATTTTATCTGTTTCTAAGAGAAGGGCGAGTCAGACTTGCCTGTTTACTTTGCATCTGAACACAGCTCATTGCTATGGTTTCTCTTTCAGCAAAAAAGGAGAAAAGTGATGTGTATTTAAGCAATTTTACAGCTGATACCAATCAGAAATCGGAATCTGTCCAGGGTGTTTTCTACTTGTGCTATTTTAATTTCCTGTTGCTAGTGTATACACTCCTGAACATTAAAAAAATGCAATTTAAAGTGCAAGGAAAATAGAAATAAAATTATGTCTTTAAGTGCTAAACCAAACTATCAAACATGAAGTTGAAAAGGGTTTTGGAATGCGGAAAAGCACTCAAGACCAAAAAAACTCATACGACAACTGTTCTTATACAGGTACTGAACTGAGTCAACTGTTGAAATGAATAAGCAGTTGGAGACCAAAAGCCTTATCTGGGGACAAATTCAAGACTTCTGAGATGTTGCAAGCTCAGAGAAGTCTTTCTTATTGAGCTAATTCAGTTTGTCATTTGACCATGAAAAGCCAGAGAGGTAGAAGAAAAAAAATCTACTACATATTAGGCAAGATTAATTACTTTTCACAAAAAGTCAGAAGAACCACCTCAACATAAGCAATGCTGGTTGCTTATATTTTAAAAGTCACTCAAATTTTATGCCATGCTTTCTATCACTTCAGAATTTGAACAGATCCTCACAGCTCTGGTATTTTTTTTTTTTTACAGCAAAGAAAGGGCTTAAATTGGACTTGATGATCATAAGTGTCTTTTCCAACCTAAATGATTCTATGAAATATTTACTTACCTACATTAATAAACTCTAAATGAAAACTTGCACTAAAAGATCCCTTTAGCGTTCCACAAATTTCACCTGAGCAATGAGCTCATTGCCTGAACTGGCAATGAGTGCAGTGTCCCACGGGTGATTTTGGTGAGAAAATCACCAGCAATACTCTAGCCAGGTTAAATCTGAGTCTCTCAGCAACAAGGAGGAGGTTAATAAGTAAAACAGAATTAGGGGAAGTGTTTTCAAAGAATGAAGCAGAAACTCATAAAACTACAGTTCTGAGGAAGGGAGGCATCTCATTCCAGTGACCAGTCTCAGCTGAAGTGTGGAGTTACTCCAGTATTTGCAAGTGAAGTGTTAGTGGTTTAAAGGGGAGTCAGTGCTGTTCAGCATCATTACATGTGGCAAAACCAGTGAGAAATAACACACAATCAAATCCCACATTTAAGGACTGCTGCATTGGACAGGAGCAAGCAATGAGAGAAACTCTCCCAGGTAGCTTTTCACTGCCACCAAGACCCTAGAAGCAGCCAAACACATCTCCTTCTCTGTGAGGAAGACAAGCAGCTGCTGAGCTGTCTTGTACACTTCCTGCCATATGTTTGCTGTTTAATGCACAGTGGTGCCCCTAGGAGAAGCCTCAAAGGAGGGCAGATGTACAGCATGAGTGATTTAATAGACAATCTTGATATAAAAGAAGTAGATGTTGGTCATCGTGAGTTATCAGAGCAAAACCAGCTTCAGGCAGGCCAACTCCCAAAGCCCATCTTCACTTAAGGTTCAATTTCTCATATCCTGGAAACCACAGACCAGTTTCTCTGGACAGAAGCCAAGGCAGGATACAATCTCTTGCTGGCATTAACATACACACAGTATGTTGTTAGGAGAAATATAATCGTTGCGACTTTGGTTCTAGAAGCAGCTGTGAGTTCATCAGTCTCACATTGCAGTGGCCTGGAGCGATTTCCATAAATTGTGAGTGAACCTTGCAGAACCTGAGGGGATAGAGCTGTTAATGGTGGCTTTGGCCCAGACAGCAGAGGCTGAGGAAGTGTTCATTAATGAACAGAAGTTTGATGTTGGCACTAAGTCCCTCAACACAAAGAAGCCTAAAAGAGCAGGTAGCTTTGCACCTCCTTGCTTTACAAGAAGACAGAAAGAAAGCTCTTCAGAATCCCAATTCAAGCAACTATTAACTCAGCCAGGTAACTGCATCTTCCTGTTTCGAAATGTTTCTGGAAAATCTAGATGAAGATGTCCCTGCTCTTGCAGGAGGGTTGAACTGGATGACCTTTAAAAGGCCCTGTCCAACTCAAACTATGAAATAAAAAATGAGTCTTTCAATAATTCCTAGTTTTCCCTTCCACAAGGTATGTTGGGAGTTAATGGGAGCATGGACTCAGTTCAGTTTAGTTCAGTTCTTTACTCTGAAGCACATGAATATGAATAATTGGTTTTATTTAGTGTTATATTTTAGTTTAATAGCTTGAAAAACATGTTTTGGTAAGAAAAAATGCTGTCAGAAAGGGGAATATCAACTGTCAAGTCCTCTCTAGGTTTTTGTCCATGAAACCTTGCATGCTGAACTCAGACCCAGGGATCAGCACTACTTTGGGTTTACTTTACCGTGGTTCTCTATACACAATAGAAACCCTGAGTTTCTTTTCCAGGAGTCTCCAGATGGCTCACACATATTGGTGCTGGCCTCACAAAGCAGCAGTTAAGACTGTGGAAGTTCAGAAAGCACTGTGGAATTTTCACAGGGGAAAGCTGGAACACAGAGGGATCAGAAGCACCTTAGAATGAGTTAGGTGATCATTTTGAATTGCAGAGATCTTTGTAAATACACGTGACCACACTATGGTTTTACCAGAATTACAGCTGAGTATTCCTGTTCCTAAGTGGGACAGGAGTGAAAAAGTAGGTGTTTGGCCAGTCTGCAAAAACAATAGGCAGTAGGCATAAACAAGCTTATTTGCTCCAGCAGTTCTTCACAGTACTATCTTTCTCCTTATTTTTCTGGATGGATAACTCATAGGGAAGTCAACCACATTTAGCAGCTCCAGTTTAAAAGCAAGTCTGACTCACTGAAGCACAATGCCATGCTATCAGTTCCAGCAGAGCATTTTTCCTCTGTTTCAAGGAGCCTTTATGACAATTTTCATAGGTATTACATGGTACCAGACTGGAGTCACCCCTGCAGTACTCAGTGAGTGCCAAGTCCATCACCCAGACAAAGTATATGCCATCAACTATCCTTTACAGCTCTATTAGACAGGGATCTCTCCACTCACCTGCATACTGCTTCCAGGACAGCCAGGAGAAACTAGCAGGAAAGCAAAAATCTCTCCAGAATTACATGAGCCACATCCATTCCTGCCTCTGCACAGCACAGGGGCCTGCAAGAACCCAAAACTCAGCTCAATCCTCTTGTACTGCCTGCTACCACCACCCAGAAACACAACTTGGAAAAACAAGCATTCCATGCTCTGGGCTTGGAGGAACCATCGTTTAATTTAGGGATTAGTCACTGTGGGAAGCAAAGGGTTGCTGAGCCAACAGGAGCGTCAGCTTCACTCTGAGCTTTACAGCTGCAAGCATCACTCTTGCTTGTTCCACTCTGCCAGCAAGATTGAGAGATAAAGGCTCTTTTCTTTGCTCAACACTCAAGACAGCCTTAAGAGCAACACTATCAGCAAAAAAATCAGCTCTGTGCAGCCAATATTGCAAGATTTGTAGTGATACAGTTTGAAAGCAGGATGGAGACTGATGTAGATACTGTGGATACTTTAACAGTCTGCTACAGTCCCCATACAAGCATAGATCTGAAGATCATCATCAGAGCCAATGGATTTCCACAGTATCAGCTCGGACTGATCTATCTTGTAGGGTATCTGTGAATTCTCCCTGGCTTTCCTAAAATGAGCACCATTAAAGGCCTGCAGCAGGACGTTACTTCCAAAACAAAGCAATCACTTTATTCTTATCAGTAGCTGTCATGCACCCAAATAGAGCAGATAAGGTACTGCTGTACTTCAAAATCTTCACCAAAAAGTAAGGTGACCAGGAAGAACATCCCCATTTAAAACTCTCAATGTAGCTTGCAAGCCCAGGCCGACTGCTTTGGCAAGAGCTTGAGTTGCATCTGCTATACAGAAGCTCAGGAGCTAAGTCCGGACAAAAACTATAAACCACAGCAAAGAGTGAAACTGCCAGTGAGTCCAGATCTTGCTTCTTTCTTTGCATTTTTTCCTAGGGCTTGAAAGCTCAGCTTTGCACTGGGCAAAACCATATGCCCTGGGAACATGACAGATTCAAAAGGATCCTCTTGTCAAGCAGATAACTTGCCTTCTGTTCCTACAGTGGCACTGCTTAACTGCATAATGCAGCAACAGTGTTCTTCCACATCACTGCTCTCCACAATACCACTCCAGCCACAAACCACTCCAGCCTCTCAGTATCCAAAAGGAGCCAGAAATAGCTCCCCTCCAAACGAGCACCACAGCACTGAGAGAGTTGTTCTTGCAGCACATTTTACAGGAAAGTTTGACCCCCATCTCTCCTGCTAAGTAATTCTACCTTTAGGAAGAGCACTTAACACCAGCTCTCAGGCTAACCACTCTGCTCCGCAGCTCTGTTTATGCGAGGAAAGTGCTACCACTTCTCAGGGCTCTCCAGGCTGAAGGTGCCTAAGCAGCTGCTGCAAACTGTTGTAGAATCATAGAATGGTTTGGGTTGGACCTTAAAAGTCATCTCGTTCCAGCCCCCCTGCCATGCCCCTTAGTGACTCCAAAGCCAAGGTACCAGACCTAATGTCCCCCAGCCACCATGTCCCCAGTCACCTGGTGGCTGTACCCATCTCCCTGCACAGGTATTGTCACCTTCCATGACACACTGCACTCTGTTAGTTTACCCTCACCGTGCCTGAATTTTTAACGTGGTACACAGGGCAGACGGAAGAAACTGAACCAGACTTGGCCCCACTCACACAGCAGGAAAGCTCAGAGTCACAGGACAGAGAACCAGGCACAGGCCACCCACCACCCGGCCTGCTGCTCCCTCCTTTGGAAGGCAGATCTCTGCTTCAAGGCTGAATGAACAGCTTTGAGCTCCTGGCTTTGAGCACCGCTTCATGCACCGGCACGAAGGGCTGCATGACCCACGCAGCAAAGGGATGAGCAGAAACAGAGCAGCGGGGATTCGGCAGGAGCAGTGCCGCCGCTGGGCGCAAGGGACCGAGAGGGGCCGCGGGTGCCGCAAGGAGCCGGGGCTGCAAAGCGCTGTTGCCACCTGCTGGCACCAACGCAGAGCAAACGGGGTTGGCTTCCAAAACCTCTCACCCTGATGGCACGGTCAGCACGGCGAGGGCGCTAGGAAGGCTCTCCAGATCTGCTGCACGTGTGAGGAAGGGGGGAGCAGGGTGGAAAGGCCTGAGCTGCTGCAGGCTGAGCTGCCCCAGCACTCAGCACCAGTGCCCTCCACCTCAAACACGGACCAGCTGCCCCATCCCCAAGGACATTTCACAGCAGGCCGTACTGATGCCTTGGAAGGCTGACCTGAAACAGAGCCTGGACAGAGCTAGAGAATAAAGCAGGTATTTATTGGAAGGCCTCCAGGATACACCTTGGGCAAGACAGGAGCCCAACCAAGGCTGCACCCAGGGTGGACCAAGAATGATCACAAAAATGGCTGACTGGTCTCAAGATGTTACATTTTTATAAGTTTTTGTTCATTTGCATATTGGGGTTTGTCTAATTACAGCTTCAGGTTGTGAGGGCCCATCCTTCTTGTTCCTCCCTTCAGCCCACCCTTGTTTGTGCTTTTGGGCCTGAAAGCTGTCCTTGGTCTCCAGCAGGAAAAGGATTTGTTTTGTGTCCCTCCTCTGTGAAGAGAGCTTAGTGGCACTTAATATGAGGCTCAGAACTACATCCCTAGGCAGCACAGAGTCTGAAAATATGAAAACTAAAACTTAAGGCATCAATACCACACCGCTGTGCCCAGCTCTCCCAAGGATGCCTGCACAGCCTCTCTGACAGCACTGTCATGAAAAGTTTCTCAAGAGAGACAGAACAATGTAAATCCAGGTATTTTGAGTAATTCATACAGAAAAAATCCATCAGTGTTTGACCCAACCATGAAGATTTCACAATCCAGAGCAGGTAGGATGTAGAGCACTAGCTCTTGAAGTCCTTTCCTCATTGGGTTGGGGTTTTTTTGGCCGTAAAATAGCTCCAGCAAGCCTGCAGTGGTACTAGGCACTGTCTACTGGCCAGCATTCTTTGCTTTTATCACTACATGGGGCTCCAGACTAACCTCCCCTGGGAGGAGCAGGTACAAAGGGGCAATGGAGCTGGGGAAGGGTCTGGAGCACAAGTGGATGAGGAGCAGCTGAGGAAGCTGATGAGAGCTCAGCCTGCAAGGAGCTCAAGCAGAACCTTCTCCCTCTTTACAACTGACAGGAGGATGGAGCCAGGTGGGGGTCAGGCTCTGCTCCCAGGGAACAGGGGACAGGACAAGAGGAAACAGCCTCGAATTGTGCCAGGGGAGGTTTAGATTGAATATTTAGGAAAAATTTCTTCCCTAAAAGAGTGGTCAGGCTCTGGCACAAGCTGCCCAGAGTAGTGGTGAGCTCACCATTCTGGAGGGATAGTGTATATGCGGCACTTGGGGACATGCTGGGGGAACAGTTGGACTTGATGGTCTGAGAGGGCTTTTCCAGCCCACAGGATTCCATGGTTCTGTGTCTTACCACACATTTTCATACCTGCCCACCCCCTCAGCCCTTTTCTGTCTGACCCAAGCAGGTATGCAACAGATGGGAATATAGTAGTACAACTGCAGCATTTTACCTTCAGGCAGCTCTGAGATATCTTGCTGCAAAGTCCCTTGTTCTCAGAAGCAGAGACAGAGGGTAGGGAGCGTCAGGAGAGAAGGCTACAGGTCCTCTGGTGATTCACTACACACTCTGTAGCAAAAAGGAAAAGCTGAGTTACTTCAGTAGGACATTTAAGGACATATCAGTCAAAGATTCTTGTAACTTTTCATACACTTCTCTGGACTTCACAGAAACAGTCAGGTGTGTCAGCTCATTGGGAAAAAGCTGTAAATACCTGGGTCAAGATTTGCTTTTTATGTGAGAATTATAAGGGTTATCTCAAGCCGTGTGTATCCCACACTGTTGGGAGAAAACATCGATTTTCTGAAATAATTGCCTTTTTATAGAGAGAATATTTAGCAATTTTGCCTAACACATCTCTGATAAAGGTTCCAGTCCTGTAGACAGGAAAAAGCAGATTCCATGGGCACATAAAACTTGTCATGGGAATGGGGGTTGCAACACAGCTTACTTGTAAGTAGCCTTCATAATTGATGTGGGGTTTAGGGGCTGTGTGTTGAGAAGAAGACTTGTTTAAATACTACATTTTTATGTCACCAGCTTTTTTTTTTTTTTTTTTTTTAATTCAGGAGGTTTGGTTTTGTTTATCTCTTTGCTTTAACAGAAAGAACTAGAAAAGGAAGAAGAAAAAAATTAACAATCTTATCCTCTTGAAAGTTGTACAATAGAGAAGACTTAACTTCTAAAAAGCAGTAGGAATCCCTAACAATAGAAGAAACCCCTTACAAGAGATGCTTTTGTTTTTCAGCCTGATTTCCCCACAGCATCAAGGCGAAGGCAGCCACTCAGCACACACAGCAAATATGTGAGCTTACAGCTATAGGTATTTGACTTGTCCCGACTCAAAGCTCTTGACCAATTTTAAAAAGCATGGAAAGAGGGGTAGGAACCCCGAAAGCATGAAAATCCTATTATTTTGTGAAGAAAAATGTAAGAACAGGTAAGATCTTACTCATACTTGCCATGAAGGCAAAGGCTAACCAGCAGCATCATAATTAGCACAGAGGAAAGGGACAGCAGCCAGGCTGGTGCAGATCTGAGAGCTGCCTGCTCCATCACAACATCAGCAACAGGAGACTCCCTGTCATCCCCCACCTGCTCCAGGAACAAGGTAATTTTCCATACCACCCCAACAGACCCAGGAGGAACTTACTCCGACAGCCAGACAAGGAGACAACACAGTCCTGCCCAAAGTTCCCTTTCCCACAGCCCTGTTTCCCAGGGCCTGGTGACAGATGTAACCCTGAATACTCAGCAACAGAAGTCTTGTAGGCTTGGGCACTTCAGCACATAATTAACTCTGGTGCTTTCCTCCAGCTGAAATACCTCCTCTTTTGCACTTGCTTAGCTGGCTTTTTCCAAACATAGGTCTCCTGGAGGCAGGGAATGGGTTTCTTTCAGGGGATGTAGATGGTGCAATGCACAGGTAACTTTGGGGTACTGAAATAAAAATTCTATCTATACACATCCACAATTTGTAGTGTGATTATTCTGTAGTCACAATTGCTAATGTCAAAATAAACATACCACAGACAACCGTGGAGAAGTCAGGGACACTTCTCCAGGATCAGCATATGTTTCTGCATTCTTCTGAGCACATTAATAATCCTCTCCCCTACAAAACAGAAATAGCTGCCTGACAACATCATGTCTAGGCCCTGTATCCCCAGCTTGTCCAAGCCAAAGTGTCCAAAGTGACCAGCTACTGATCCATAAATCATTTCTTCCAGGTGGTGGCCTCACCAAAATCCCATACACAGTCTCTCCTGCTCCATCGATGGAGCAACAGGCTACAACGCAGATGAGGAAAAACACCAGCCACATTTGAACTCCTGTGTCTCCTGTGCTCCTGAGCCAGCTTTAGCAATTTCCGGAGGGATTGCCATGCTAACCCCACATGATGATGACCCTTATGAAAGACTTATCCTGAAGTGACAAAACAAATTAATTGCTGCTCGTGTGTGTATGTTCAGACTCGGCACATTAATTGACGTGCACCTTTTTTTGGTAAGACTTCTGCCCTTCGGCCTCATGCCAACGGTGGCTAAATTAATGACTGTCCATATGACAAGAGGTGGAAAGGTGAGGCATTAGAGTCAAATGACTGTTAAGTAACATACACTGGGACTCAGAGAAGAGTTCACCTCTTGGTCCTTGCTACAGTGCAGCCAGAGCAGAACTTCATTCTCCTTTCTTTTGTGCTTCACATGAAGCTTTGATTTCTCTGTCTGTTCATAGATCTCCTTAGTAAAGGTGTCATGCTGGAATAGGGTTGTTTGTGAGACAAGATGGTCTGATTTTGTGGGGCTAAAAGGCTGCAGGTATAAACTCAAAGCTCCAGCAACCCAAGGATCCTACAGGCAAGATCTTCGTGAAAACCTTCCAGTGAGGCACAGTTGATTCAAATACAAAAACAGAATCTCACTGCGGGAGTTTTTTATACCTGTCTATCTTATTTGATGTTTTCACTCAACTACCTCAGAGTGCTGGTTAATTTGACTAGGAGCTGGAAAACAGAGGGGAGATGGATGGGGGAGGCAATGCATGAGGGAGTAAGAGGAATGTGGGGGAGCTGCTGGCTGCTCCCATCTGTTCCTGCAGCGACAGTTCCCCGGGTTGCTCTTCTTGCTCCAGCTCACCTGTGCTTCAGAAAGTTATAAATGAACAGCAGCACAGCTCATTAGAAGCCGCAGGCTGCGACAAAGGCGTTGTGTGTCAGCACCCGGGAAAAGCTGTGCCCGGCTTGTTCGATGCAGGGAAGAAATGTAGCGTTAAAGCTGCCTGGCAAGAAGCGAAGAATTTTGTTTTGTTTGTTTTCTTCCTTTGAAAAACGTGAATCAGTCACTGACATTACAGCACGTGAAGGAAAACCCAGTCCCGCAGATGCAGCGCTGACAAGGAGGCCATGAGGGAGCTTCCGTGCCCTGGCATCTCCTCCTCCTCGGGCTCTCCCGAGGGCCCGGCGTCCCGCGGCGCGCTGGGGGCAGCGGCAGCCCCCGGGCGGCCGGCGAGGAGACAGCCCCTCACCCCCGCGGGGAGCAGCGGGCACGAGAAGAGCTGCGGGCGGGCCTGCCTGCCGTCACCCGGGAGGCTCCAGGGCACAGTCCCGACAGGGCCGCCGGAGGAAGGCCCCGTGAGGCTGGGCTGGGAGGACAAAAGCAACCGGCCTGCCAGGGCGCGGGGCTGGCGGGGCCGGGCAAGCGCCCGCCCCCCGCACCTCAGGACTCCCCGCCCCAGNGGCTCAGCTGTTGCTGGGGTGGAGGGAAGGGCCGCTGAGCAGAGCTGAGCTGGGGAGCTCCGGAGAGGGAGCGGCCGGGGCGGTGCGGGGTTGGGGTTCCCTGAAGAGGAGGGTGTGTGCTGAGCGGCCGAGCTTTGCCGGTGGCTGTACCGGGGACAGTGGGAGCGGAGGAGTGCTCTCGGTGAGAGGATTGCCGAGGAGGAGCTGGAGAAAAGGAGTGTCTGGGGACGATGTTGTGGGCTGTGCTCGGAATGGTGGTGAGGCAATAGAACTGTGGGGTTAGCTATAATATTGGGGAGTGTGCTGAGGTGATGGTAGGGAAAATGGAGCCTGGGACTTGGTCAGTGTATTACATTAGCGTTAGGTTCCTTGACACATCTGGAAGGCATTTCTGTAAAGAATTCAGAAATGCGGTGTGTAAGGAGGGTCGAGCATACTTGGAGCGTGTTGGCAGGTTCAAGGAGCACTTCAGATCAAGGAGTGAAAAAAGATGCAGGTAACTCTTCAGGGGAATGAGCCAGCTTCCAAGAACCTCATCTGAGAGCTATGTGTTCTTGCTTGTCACAGTTGACCAGTGGAGAAATCGTCACTTTCCTGCTGTGCTGCACCATCCTAAACCTCCCTGATTTTGCAAAAAACCCCCATCCTGTAGGCATGGCTCACCTGAGAGAATTTGCTAGCCAGGTAAGTGGTGATTAAAAATTTGGTTTAAAACCCTCTTCAAGGGTTTACATAATGGTGTTTGCTCTTGATACAACAGTTTCAAACAAATAACCAGAAAATCACTATTTGCTACTCTTTATCTCTCTTGCGCAGGTCTCAGCTTACTCCTGTTGGCTGATTGACCTGTGTCGCACTGTGCCTGGTGTTGGGCTGATAGTGTTATGTTGCCAGCCATGCAGAAAGTGAATTCTTCGCCCACTATGGAGCTTTTCTCTGGGATTAACTGTGTTCTTTTTAGGGAGACAGGAGTCATTGGCTTTCTGAGTATTCTTGGAAGGGGAAGTCTAGAAATGGGAACAGAAAAACTGTGTATGCTGGTTCTGCCAGATATACCTTCCTAAAGTGTCCATGGCATTAGTCTCAGAAAAATGGTGCTTGTTACATGCTGCATAAGAGGCAGTGATATTTGATACTGGGTCATAACTCTTCCAAGAGATCTCAGCCTCTGTGGATGTGGTTTAAATGCTGCTGTTGTGATGACATTTTCATTGGAGGAGTGTGGAAGGATGATACCAGGATTTGGGACTAAGAGCTAAACTACACTAATTGTATTGTCTTGCATCTTCTTCCCTCTGAATTTGGTTGTGGGGTGTGTTTGATTATTGGCAGATGTCAATACTGAACATAGATCTTGTTAAACCACATTTTGTGAGTTCTGGGGCATTATTCTGTTCTGCTTCTAGAATTACTAAAAGCTTTAGTGGTTTGAGCAAATGCTTTCTCTGAACCTTTACTAATTTAAAATCGATTTGCCATGCACCTTAGTTTGCATGCTGTCTTTCACATCAAGTGTTCCTCGAAGTGTGTATGGAATTAAATGTAAATATAATGCCTGGCTAAGTCACTGTACAGGGAGGGAAAAGGGAAGGATACTGTCTGGTTAGGGCTGAAAACTGTGTTCTGTAGCTGCAGAGGAGGTTGCTCTGAAGCATTTTTTGTACACAGCATTCACTCATGAATCTTATCAGCATTCTAGTGGTTTCAACTCTGAATTTATTATGGAAATGTTAGGCATTCTCAGACCCTGTCATCTTGTGATTCTCTGTCTGGTCTTGGAATAGGAAATAATCTCTGTTGTCCAATCCTCCAGTCTTTTCAGGAATCCCTGGTGGAATCTGTGTAACTGAGGTTTGCTGGGAGGGCAGTAGGAGCTGGCCTGAAGTTTTCTTCACTGGGATTTAGGGAGCAGTGGGAGGTGTGGTGAAAATCAAGAGACTAAGATGGGATTGGGATGTCAGAGGCTTGATTTGTCTTTGATTCTCAGTTCTGGTGCTGATGGGCAGAGTTACCTTAGGCCACTGCCCAGGCTGCTCTGCCTCCGGGCTTCCATTTCCCTGCCTCACCTGGTTGTCTCCTCTCTTTCCTTGTCTCCCTTGTGCTGTGAACGTACAGCACTGCAGGCCTCCGGTCTTGGTGCGAAGCTTTATCTGCCAGGTGATGTATTTGTGTTAGTAACTATGTTGAAAGCTCTGATGTGAGCTCTGTTTCTAGATTTGCTGTTCCTTATGTGACCTTGGGAGAAGCCATTTAGGTTTTTTTGGCTAAGTAATGCTTCACCTCCTGAAGCAAAAGAACACTGTGAAGAGAGCTGGGAGTCTCAGATAAACACGTGTGTTTCGAAATGTTGAACACAAACTTCCCTCTTTTCTATACTCCAGAAATTCAAAACTGTCCCAGGTTTTGGCAGTTGCAGAGGGCTGTGCACAGGTTTCATATAGACAGGGAGGATTTCAGGTGGTTCCATATACAAAGGTGGTTTCAACAAAGAGACTGTGGTAGTCCAGAGGTGGGTGTTCAGCATACTGGGTGGGATGTTGGGCAGCAGAGGAGGCAATGAGGGGAAAAAGAGCAGATGATTCCTATTAGAACTAACTTCCTTCTTCCGCTGTGTTTGGCAAAGCAAAATTTTGTTTGTTTGTTTGTTTGGCTGGTTGGAAAGTGCTCCAGTCAGAAATAACACTAAACGTGGCTGTAGTTCCACATAAACCCTTTGAAGTTGCCACATTCCTGCTCAGCTTCAGCTCATAAAGTATTGTGGCCTCGGCAATTTTCTGATGCAGACCTCTCCCATACAGAACAGTGATTTCAATTCCAACCTTCCCCAGATTAAGAGGTTTTCATTTCCAAAAGGGTTTAAGCTTCCCTCAGTGTTTTATGCAACAAATGCAGGCGTGATGCTTGCTCTTGAATATTTTGAGAGTAAGATCCAGCTGGACATGGCCCAGAGAGAAGATCTTCAGCTGGTTCAAATGGTGTTTGCTTCTGTTCCAAATATGCAGCTTATCTTTCCAGTCAGTAGCTTTGAAATGAGGGCAGATACTTACCCTTCTCTAGTACTTATCCACATCTTCTCAGAGACTGTGGATATCATGTCTCCGCAGCTGGAGGTGGCAGAGCTGCCAAAACCATTCCTTCCCCATGAAGCAGCTGGTGTTCCTGCCAGGTTTGTCTCATAACACACTGCAATTCCTAATTGCTGATGGCTGCAGTGAGTTGGTCTGTTTTAAAACATGGTATCATCAGTCAGGATGGCAAACACTCCCACACCTGTCAGGACAGAGCATCCTTCTTTCCTGTGCTGTGAGATTGGATCCCGCAGGGCAGAAGTGGAGCACATCACTAGGAAATTGTCATCATCCCTCGCATACTTATTCCCTTCCTGCACTTAAAACTGTGATGGTTCATTGTGTGCTCTCCCTCCAAAACCTGCCCAGGCCTGCCTGAGCCGTCCCTAGTGCCTGACTGACTGCTCTCAGTGGAGAGGGAAGGCAGGAGGCTTTTTGCATCAGAACTACTGTGTAACAAGCATTCAGTCAAGCAAAAAGTTCCTACGTGGTGACCATCCCTTAAGGGCTTTACATGCAGTTGTAGAACAAGGAGCCGCTGCTGCTGACCCGGAGGCTCCATTTTTCAGCTCTGATGGGTTCTGTGAATGTGGAAGAAAAATGGGAAGAACCCAAGCTGGTGAGCAGTTGCAAAGGTGGCAGGTCCTAATAAGCTGCTTTGGGTTATCTCTGCTCATTTAAGCAGGTGTAAAACATTTCAGCTGGATTCTGTTGCTTCCTACTAGTGAAGTTTTCCCGGTGTGTTTGTAGCAGTGCAATTCCAGAAGATGGATTTCCAGCCAGGGTGGTTCTCTAACAAGATGACTGGTACTGAGATAATTCATATTTAGGAGAGGGAGGGATGGAGCTTGTTACACCTCTCACTGTGGTGCTGTGCAGGTGTGTTGGGGAAGGGTCAGGCTCGTGGAGTGCATCCTTCTCTCTCCTGAGAGAGTACTGCAATTCCATAGCTCTCCATTCTTGGTGGAACTGCATTTGTGCTGCTCTCTGATGAGTGCTGAGGCTTTTATGCCCACAGATCTGAACATTTTTGTTTGTCAGCACAGGTCACCATGTGGTGTCTCAAACTGGATTTTTTTTTTTAATGGACAAGGCCTTTTGAACAGTGTCCTGCAGACAGGACATCTTAGTTTGTTGTGGAAATTCAGAGTTGCTGAAAATGCCACCTGGCAATTGCTTCTGTGGTGTCCATAATGGTAGTTCACAAGGTGTTCTTTGAGCAGACGTTGACCTGCTTCAGTTGGGGATGGGCCTGTTTCCTCCTCCCTGTTTACAGAAAGGGAAGAAATTCATCAGCAAACTGTGCTCTTCCAGCAATGTCCAGAGACTGTAACTGTGGCTGGAATGACTCTTTAGCCCTTGGCCCTGTTCTGGCTCCCTGGGTTCTTTCTGTTGCTGAGTCTGATTTCTGCAGTTGTGGCCAGTGCATCGAGGGATGTTCGTCCTTGGTCCTCCATAGAGTCAGACTTTGCCCTGTCACCTGTGAGCTCTAAAGCATTTCCAGGTCAGTGCTGGGAAGGTAAATCCAGTACCTACAACCCAGGGGTCCTAATGTTTCCGCCCTAATGGGGGTGGGCCTTTCTCATCTGCCCATCAGTTATATTGTTTTTCTGAGTCCCTTGGGCAAAGTTTCTGTCTGCTTGTCAGGAAGCTTTGTCTCCTTCACCACACCTTACCCGAACTTGTTCCTTCTACGGAAAGCAGGATGAACCAACATCCAAGTCTGGAAGCTTGTTTACAAAGCTGCCCTTGATTACAGAGCATGCCACGTAAAGTGGTGGTTGTCCCAAAAGCTGCCTGCCACAGCCGGTGCTCTTATGTTTGATATCTTGATCTGGAGAAATCAGTCCTGATTCTCTGATGTGCCCAAGCTGAGGGGAGAGCAGTTACTTCCACCTTGCTGTTTGTTACCTCATGGAAAAGTTACATGGGAGGGGAGGAATGTTTTCTGGAAGGTTTGCTTCCTTGCAGTATTCATATGGGTAATGTTTCTTTTCTGAGCTGAGCAGGGGCTTCTAGGAGATGATCCTCTTTCTCTCCCTTCTCCCTGATGTGCGGGAGTGGCTGCTGTCTTGATAGGTATTTTTAGGGTGCAGTAGGTCACTGTGTACAGTAATGTCTGGGGCACTTTCTTGCCCCTTCCTCCAAGTCAGTCAAGAGGTAGAAACTGCTCTGGTCCATAGTGAGTGTTGACTAGTCAGACTGATCTCCTGCCTGCAGTCATCATTCTCCTGTTGTCCCCTAACATTTCTCAAGCTCAAATCCTCTTCCCCCCACCTCCCTCTCTCCAGTCTCTGCTATGTATCTCCAGTTCTTTTTATCTGAACATCCCTTCTAGTCTCTTACCAGTGCATTTGTTCAAAGTACAGCCTGTTTGGGTGTTGCTATGGATGCAAAAGGATATTTGGTTATCCTTCTGTGTCTTGGACTGGAGTTCGTGTGGAGATCCTGTTGTGTGAGCTGCCTGTAAAGCTCGCCTAGGCCTGGCCTACAGCAGTGCATAAAAGGCAAACAACTGTGATGACAGACTGGCTTAATCATTAAGCAGCACCTTGGGCTGCTCAATGATGGCCTGCTGCTACGACCTGGTGTGAGATGGAAGAATGCAGCTTCTGTGTTCTCTGATAAAATCTGCCGACTCAAGGCCCTTGTGAGAGAGCACTCTTGCTGGGTGGTGTGCTAGAGGTGAGACTGAGAAGTTCTGGGTGTGGAAAATTCCTTCTAATGGCTTGGCTGCTTCCTAAGGTCGGGCCATATTTTCTAGGGATTTTTTTTCAAACTATTAAAAAAAAAAGGCAGGAAAAGTAATTGCAGAGAGCATTTTAGTAGCATGAAGGACCTCCCGGTGTGCAGGTGGACTGAATTAAATAGAATGAGAAAGTGACTGTGATTTGTTCCCTTTCTTACCCATACTCACCTTAATAAAGAACTAACCATACAGCTGCTGCTAAAAAGTCAGTATTTCTCTGTAACTAACTGTCTAGTTGATGTGCTTATCTGATACAGAAAAGCAGGTCAGTAGATGGAGTGTCCATTCTGCTCTCCTGCCTCCTCCTTGCTGCTGACCTTCCAAAAGATGTGAGGCTCCATCTGCAAATGTCTGAGGAGAGCTGGGCTGAGTGCTGCCTGGAAATCAGGCTGCAGCAAAGAAGACAGTAAATGTGAATTCATATGACTGTAATATATCAACCTCCAGGCAAGTAGGGAAGGGTGCAGATCATTCTGATCTTTTTGGTCTTTGAGTGCAGGAAGGCTGACTAGGAAAACATTTTTATGGCCTCTTGCTTGTGGCCATTTCTCATCCAGATCTCCAAGGAAAAGCTGGTTCTGGTACCCCTTGCTGGTCTGCATTGAAGTGTGAACAGATGCTTGCTCGTGGAGCTGCTTTAGCACCAGTTGGTGCCTGCAGTTGAGCAGCCCTGTCCCAGTGGAGCTGACACTTTCCATAGCAATATTTGCTGACATTCTCATGCTGGGCTTCCCTCCTTTTCCTCCTCTGCTGTGGTCTGCAGGGTTGGAAGGCCTGTGGAAAAGGTTCCATCAGTTCTAATCTTGGATACATTCTGTGCTAAGTTTCTAAGACTGTTTAGAATACGTGAGTTTCAGGTGCCTTTTATCAACATAGCACAGATATGGAGATGAGCTGCATGGGTGTGTGTGGTGCTCTGCAGCCCAGGGACTTAATGGAATTTCCCCATCTATGCTTCATGGTTTAGCACTCCCGGGTGGATCCTGAGGAGCTGTTCACCAAGCTGGAGCGGATCGGCAAGGGATCCTTTGGTGAAGTGTACAAAGGGATCGACAACCGCACCAAGGAAGTGGTTGCCATCAAGATCATCGATCTGGAGGAGGCTGAGGATGAGATCGAGGACATTCAGCAGGAGATCACAGTGCTCAGCCAGTGTGACAGTCCCTACATTACCCGGTACTATGGCTCCTACTTGAAGGTAGGACAAACCAGGGTGATTCCTTGCCAGTAGTTTGGGGATGGGGAGGGCTCCTCTGTGGATGCTGCAGTGGCAGTGCAAAGTGATGTGTGAGTGGCAGCATGGCAGCAGGAACGGTGGTGGCTCTGCTCGCTGCACTGATGTGCTCTGAATAGCAGACTGGGCTCTAAGGCACTTGCTCAGCACATGGAAATGAGGTGCCCTGTATTTTGTGGTACCAAGAGCAGGGCACTTCACTGGAGAGCAAATTTTTTGTTGAAGACTGAACTTTCCCTGGTCTGACAATTCTGGAAAGGAAGTTGATGGAATACTTTTCCAGAGTAGCACAGTCTTAAGGCAGTACCACTGAGGGATTTATGCCTCTGAATAAAAGAGGAGGTTGAAACTACTTCATCAGAAATGGTGAAAAGAATATGAACTGAGTCTATGGAGAGCTATTAATAGTGCTTCCATTGAGAACAGGTTTAGGAATCTCCAATGGAAGTAGTGTTGATGTGGCCTATGCATGCTTGCTGCTGGAGGTGAATGTAACAGTGGGACCGCAGCAAACAGTTACTGATTCTTTGGGTCCTGAATATTCCTCCCTTATTTTTCCAAGGCCATAATTAATGCATTTTCTCAGCCTTCCGCTGTAGTTTCGTGGACCTGCTGCTTATCTTGTGTTGGGACCCTGTGAACCTCAGCATGGAATCTCTTCTCTGAGGAGTTAGTGTCTTGCCAGTTGTACCCTTTAAGCTGGCAGCCCTATTAATGAGATCAAAGGCTGCTCTCCTGCCATTGCCCAAGGAGGACTTATGCTGGGTGTGGTGTTGGAGAGATGTTAAAGGGCTCCAACCTGGGAATAAGCTTATCTGTGGGCTGGGTAGTCTGGTGCCAGTAGGGGCACTTGCCCAGGTAAAACTGCAGACTGAGAGTTAGAAATGTGCTGGAGGCAGATCCGCCTCTGTAATGCTGTTTTAAGCAGAAAGAGGGACCTTGGGGCTCCTTCTTTAAGGCCCTGAGAGCTGCAGTGTGCAGCATCTCTTGGATTGTGTACAGGACTACTCTTGTATCTTGTTGCTTCATGAGCATTTGACTTTTCTGTCTGCTTTTATTACTATCTTTGCTCTTGATTTGTGCTCTTGCTTGCAGGGCACTAAGCTGTGGATAATCATGGAGTACCTGGGAGGAGGTTCAGCCCTGGATTTGGTGAGTAAGTGGCAAGTTCTGGACTATGAAAAGCACTGACTGAAGACTTGATTTGTGAAACGCCCATAAGCCAGACCCTCACTTGCCACATGCCATCTTTATGGCAGCCACGTGCCCGAGGGGTAAGCAGGGCAGGACAGAAATATTGGTTATGCTTATCCCAGGACAGAGGGAATGTTTTCATGGAGCTCAGCTGTCCCAGCACTGGTGTCCAGCATGCTGTGCTGCTGTATGATGGAAAGAGCCAGTGAACTGAAAAGGGAGCACAGCCAGTGGGTTTTGAGCAGTGCACATCTGTACTCACCTAGTCACAGTCATGGTATTGCTCAGTGCTCGCATAGCTCAGTAAAGACATGGTCTATGATTAAGTTACTCCAAATTTTGAGAGAATACAGATGCAGAATTTACCCACAGGCAAAGGTCTGCTGCGCTGTATTCTGTCACAGCATTTTTCTCTTCTCTTTAGGAAAATAATGCCCATTCTTCCACGTAACTAGTGATGTAGGGAAAACTGCTGAGCGTACAGTGACTTGGAGGAAGGTGTAGTGGGGAGCTGCCATCAGCAGAAGTTTTCTGAGTGTCAGAACCTCAGTTATGGCACTGAGAAGGCAGGACTTGGTTAGAGGAGAACTGATGGAAAGAAGAAGAACTTCGATACAGTGCTCCAGAGCCTGTGGGTTGATGTCTCAGAGGCTGAAATTCAGTACTTGTTGCCCTGATTTTTTCAGCCTTCTCTTCTGTTTCACAGTTTCGTGTTTTGGGTTCTTTCTCACGCTCTGGGCTGTAAACACAGCCAATGTTATTGTATAGTTTTAAGGTAGTTTACATTCCTGTTCTCAGAGATATGGACAGCTGATGGACAGTTGTCCTGACCAATGGGACAGGGAGAGGTGGCAACCTTCTCCCCCAATCCCTGGCCTTTTTAGAGATACTATGTATGGAATCAGACTTTCAAATAAAGCAGAGTTTTAGTTCATGCCTTCTGATCAAAGTGTGAGTATGTGTTTGTGTGTGTGTGTGACAGATTGCCACAGTACTTGCATGCTGGTAGAGAGACCTGAACAAGAGAAACTGTTAAAATGTTCTGTTGGCCAATGTATTTCCAGGCCAAAGACAGAGATGAGCTGCTGTTTGTTTGGGAAGCCTTTAACAGACTGATAGACTGGCAGAAAATCCCCCAAAGTTTTTCCATTGAATGCTGCCAGGTGCAAACACCAGCATTCTGCTTGTAGCATGTGCATCAGCTATGCAAGAAAATGCTTCCTGCTGAGTACAGCCTGCTTGGCCAAGGTTTCCAAGTAACAAACTGAGAGCCTGGAAAATCCAAGGCATCAGTCACCCTCTTTTAAGTCATCTTTCTGCCTTTTATCAGCTGAAGCCAGGACCACTGGAGGAGACTTATATAGCTACTATCCTGAGAGAAATCCTAAAGGGTTTGGATTATTTACATTCAGAGAGGAAGATCCACAGAGACATCAAAGGTAAGATTGGAGCACTCAGTCCCCTTTCTTGTAAGGCATGTTAGTAACATAATGCTCAGAGGTATTACATTCACCATAATCTGCAAGGTTTCAAATACCGTTTCTCAGTGCTGCTTTTCTTGTTGGGTTGCTGTTTTCTGAATCTGATGCTTGTCACTGTATCACAACTCATGCTTTTCCTATCTTTAGGGTTTAGAGTAACAGTAAGGATCTGTAGCTCTCCTCTGGCACTTGGAGTTTGGACAGTCAGGGAGGTAAAGCAAAGGAGGGATGAAAGGCAAGCTCAGATATTAGCTGACTTGTGTCTGGACATTTGCTTTGCTGCTGGTCCCCAAGGGTGTGTGTGCTGGTTGCTGTGGTTGTAGCTCACAGCAGAAGTGAGCTGTCCTCATGCAGGGTTCACAGCCCTAGAAAATCAGGGCAGCTTGTGTCAGCTTATCCTGCTGCTGTTTTTTATAGTCACTGGCCACGTGCAGTGTAGAGAGAGCTGGCATCTGCCTCCCAAAGAGCAGTGTCCCAGCAAGCCCAGAGCATCAAAATACTGCAGGAGGATGCAGGGACAGTGCTGTAGAGCTGGGCCAGTGCTGGATACTCACTGCTCTGACCCACTGCAGGAGGGAGTGTGAGCAGGCAGAGCACAGAAACCTCATGCAGGGAGATGGGGAGAAAAGATTTCCTTGTGTATGTGAGACTGCATATTTCTAGCTCTGCAAGATATAGGGGTGTTGGCAGCCAGTGGTGGGGAAATGCTGGAAGTTGTTAGGTAGGGTCTCAGAATGAAAAACCCTGTGGAAAACCCCCATTCCCACACCTGCACAATGTTCCAGTCCTATGAGTGAGTATAAGAGAACTAGTATAAGGGTGGAACTTGAGCTCTTTAGAGGGATCTGCTATTTAACCTGTGCTGGAAACTCTGGAAAAAAAGTCGGAGCATTAGAGACTGTGTTGCCCTCCCTTCTTTGTGTGGCCAGGAGTCACATCTAATTGGTGGCCTTTCACATCTACTCACTGCTCCTACCTTAACAATCTTCCCCTTCTGATCCAGCAAAGTGCATGAGCTTGTTCCCTGTTACCAGTGGTGTTCAAAGCATGAGAATGGGTGTGAGGCTGGAAACCCAGGCTGAGGGTTATCACTGCGGTGAAGGAGGATGGCACAGGAGGGCTCCACTCAGTATTCAGTTCTGTGTGGGCTGGGGATGATTCATAGGGCAGCAGACTTCATTGCTTATTTGTGTGTACAGCTGCCAACGTGCTGCTCTCGGAACAAGGAGATGTGAAACTGGCTGACTTTGGGGTGGCTGGACAGCTGACAGACACCCAAATCAAGAGAAACACCTTTGTGGGGACTCCATTCTGGATGGCACCAGAGGTCATCAAACAGTCTGCTTATGACTTCAAGGTGAGCTGGGAGCAGGAGGATTGCTGCTTGGGGCTGCTATACATGAGGTGGTGCTAGAACAGAAACAGGGATTGGAGGTGCTGCTTACTGCAGGAATTATTCTTTTCTGTTATGATGCAGAGTCTGCTGGAGAAGTGTGTGTATTAGACATTAAATGTCCCATCAGATTTATGTGATTAGCTGTCCTAAAACTGTGCTTTCATGTTGTAGAATTGCTCCTTGCTGTTCTGTGTTCTTCCTCTCTTTTCCAGGCAGACATCTGGTCCCTTGGGATTACAGCCATTGAACTAGCAAAGGGAGAGCCTCCAAATTCTGACTTGCATCCTATGAGGGTTCTCTTCTTGATCCCCAAAAACAACCCTCCAACACTTGAGGGTCACCACAGTAAGCCCTTCAAGGAGTTTGTGGAAGCCTGCCTCAATAAGGATCCTAGATTTGTGAGTATTGCTGCCCACCTGTGAATTTGGGTGAAGGTCAGCAGAGGTCAAAAATTCCTTCAACAAGAAGGTTCCAGAATCTTTTCCCAAAGAGAGAGAATTGCTGAGCTTACAGGATGGGCACGTGAGCTTGACAGGACTTCCTCATGAGGGGATGTGCAGGGGCAAGCACTGATCACTTCTCTCTGATGACCAGCAAAGGGACCTAAGGGGGATGGCATGAGGCTGTGCCAGGGGAGTTTAGGATATTAGGAAAAGGCTTTTCCCCAGAGGGTGGTCAGGCACTGGAACAAGCTCCTAAGGGTAGTGGTCATGGCCTCAAGGCTGCCAAGACTTCAAGGAGTATTTGGATAACACTCTCAGGCACTTTGTTGGGGATTGGCAGTGTTGTCCTGTGCAGGGCCAGGAGTTGGATTTGATGATCATTGTGCATCCCTTCCAGCTCAGGATATTCTGTAATTCCAGTCGAAGTCAGTGAGTTGCATGTTTATTGTGCAGAGATTGATTAGGTGTGACATGCTTTCCTCATCTGCTCCAGAGGCCAACAGCTAAGGAATTGCTAAAGCACAAGTTCATCACACGCTACACCAAGAAAACCTCATTCCTAATGGAGCTGATTGATCGATTCAAACGCTGGAAGTCAGAGGGCCACGGAGAAGATTCCAGTTCTGGTGATTCCGATATGTACGTACATGTTTTGCATGGAGGGATGCCCCTGCTTGCCCCAGGGTAGCCTACTGCAAACAGCTCGGGTCCTTTTCCCACCTTGGAGATGAGAGGTCTTACCTTTGAGTTTTCCGTTGTGGGAGCAAGTGAATGCTGCCTGAAGGGCCAGGCTGTTACCTCCTGCTCAGTAGGACTCACTTCTCTGTTGTGGTCTTCACCTGTGGAGCCTCTTTGCTGAGTGTAAGGAATCAGAGTACTGACTCAAGACATTTAGCCTGCATGTAACCGGTAGAACAGGGCTCTTGTTGCCTGTATTTCATGCACCTTTCATTAACTACAAGAGCTCTAGGCCTTAGTAACTCTGGCAAGAGCTATGTTGGTGTGTATGTGTACTCAGGAGTAAATCTTTGCACTGCCATGCAGGATGGTCTTGTAATGGGCCCTGGGTGTGGAAAGGGCACTTCAATGCCAGAATGGTGTCACAGAGCTGCTCTTCACCTGTAGTGGCAGCAACTCAAATGACCAAGGACTCAGGGAGATTGGCTTATAACATCTAGGTCTGGCCCCTCACATTGTGAGCTTGGGTTGTCTTGAAATTCTCCTAAATTTAACTAGCTCTAGAAACTTCTTCAAGCTGGCTGGATCAGAGAGGTGAATGTGGTGATTTGGAAACACGATGTAGTGCTTAGCTCAGATCTCTTTGATGCTGTATGTGGGCTGTAGCAACTGAAGTGCTTTGTCTTCAGACAAAGGTGGGATAGGTGGGGAGAACTTGTGATTCTGGGAAAGTATGGGCAAACCCATAATGTATGGAGGTGAGGCTTTGTCTCGACTTTCCCCTTCTCATTTGCAGTGATGGAGATGCAGAGGATGGAGACCAGGGTCCAATCTGGACATTCCCACCAACCATTCGCCCCAATTCCTTGAGCAAGCTGCACAAAGGAATGGCTCTTCATGGTTCCCAGAAGGTCTGTGTGCTGTCTGGTCTTTCTGAAGTGGACTGAACTGACATGAGCTTTTGGATGTCTTGGGGAAGCCACCAGGCACTCATCTTCTGTCTGAAATTTACTTCAGTCTGGCACCAAGGGTTGGTGATCCAGAGTTGCCTCTTCCACATCATCAGGGCACTGTGACTTGTGGCTTTCCCAAGATCTGGTGATGGGATTGCTGTGGAGGTGGTGTGTATTCACCAAAGGCCTAGTACTTCATGTGTCCTGGAAGCTTTGGCTGGTGCTTGTAACTTCTTTTCTTGTTGCTTTCCAGCCTACTGAGCCCATCAAGAGGCAACCACGGTCACAGTGTCTCTCCACACTTGTTCACCCAGTTTTTGGGGAGGTGAGTAGAACCTTGTTTGTGTCTCTGCTGGTTGGAGATGAAGAGATACCTGACATAGATAAGTAAATGGGAGGATTTGGAGAAGGGAGTTGGTGGTGAGGTGTCCAGTAACGTTAAGGGACTCTGAAGCATTTGTACCAGTTCAGAGGGCTAGACCATATGTGGCGAAGGTGAGTGTGTCCCTGCCATGTTCTCCTGAAAACTCTTGTGTTTGGAAGAAAGGCATTTCCCTTCTGGTAATCTGTGTTCTGGTGAGGATCTGATAGAGAAGTATCTGTCTCTTACCTGCATCTTAGACTTGTTGATGCCTAGGCAGCTCCAAACTCTGATGTCTGTGGCTGAAGTGCAGCTCCTGTTAGAGCAGATAGGTACTTGAGCCTGTCACTGTGCATGTCCACAGCAGAGTTACTGTGGGGAAGGTAGGTGGGCTAGAGCAGGAATTGGCTTTGCTGGTTACTAGGCCATTTCTTGACCTGTGCAGACTGCTGTTGATAGAATGCCAGGGCCAAAGAGTTCCCTGCCACTTAGCTTCTGGAAGGCAGGCAGAGAAAATGTGTTTAGAAAACCTAGCCAGTTCCCCTGCCTCGTGGTCTGCATGGGGATGTGGAGTTGAAGTAAGAATTGCCATTAATGATAGGATGGTGTCTGTATCAGCAGAGAGGTGACAGCTCACCTTTCCAGCTGGGTGATGTTGTCAGGGAAGAAGGGGAGGATAATCATAAGGGGGCTGCTGGCTTTGAGCTCGGGTTGCTCTTTCCAGCAGAAGAGCTTTGGAAGAAATCAATTAGATGCTGCATGTCTGGGTTCTGTTCTTGAGATGCTGGTGCCAGACACCCTTTCTCTGGTCCTGAGGAGTTACTCTTCTGGATCCTGATGGCAGGGCCCAGCAGAGAGCTGTGCTTTTTCCAGGGGCTTAACTCTTTTCTCAGGGCTACTGCTATGTGGAAAGAGGGTTTGCTGCATGGCAGGAACCAGAGGTCATTCTGAAAAGCAGGTTCTTGAGATCGTGTCACTTTGGAAATTGGGAGTTTATCTAACTGGCCTCGTCTGTGCTCCACAGGGCTTGACTTTCAGAGGTCAGAGCAGGAGGCCAGTGGCCTGGGTTTGTAAGCCTAGAGCTCTGAGATGAAACCACATTAAAACCATGCTGGTTTGTGATGCAGTTTGTTTGTACAGCACAGTCACTGATGTCTGCGTCTGTTTTCAGCTTAGGAGCCTCCTAGGGCAGAGTGCTCAGGGCTGTGACTGTAAATGCATTTTTTGTGCTTTTCCTTACCCACCTTGCTGCACCAGTTCCAGGCAGGAAGAGGCTTCTGGGACATTTCCTTTCTGCTAGTTTGACTCCCTTGCCCTAGTTTGTTGATCCCTCTTTCCTTTGATTAGACTTCTGCTGGCTCTGCAGATCTCACTGAAAGAAACTGGGAGCAGGAAGGGTTCTGGGCAGGCTCTGAAATAACCTGGCTTTTGTGTGCAGTAGAGGGGACTTGAAAGAAGACTTCTCCAGGTGAAATCTGCTTCACTGCTGGTTGCATGTGTTATTCTTTGCTATTGGTAGGGAACTAGAACTGAAAACTTTGTCCTCCTCACTATTGTATGATTGCATCTTAAACCAGCTAGGCTTGATCCCCTTTCCCTAAAGGAGCTGGAGCTAGGCTCTGTGAATGGAAATCTGACTGAGATGTTCCTTGGAATCTTTCCTCTCTCTTCCCTGCATGTGTGTTATTGGATGTTAATGCTGAGAACAGCCTGTGAGGAGTTGTTAACAGGTGTGGACAACTGCAGATCTGGAAACACTGTGGAGCAGGGAGGTAAAAATGATGTTTGGGCCCGGTAAGGTTGAGCTCAGAGCAATGCTCTAACTCCTGCAAGCCTCCAGAGAGCTCTCCTGCTCTGGGAAGAGACAGCCCAGCACACGCTGCTCCCATCACAGGCTGCTGGGCAAGCTGAAGGTCAGGGGCTTGGCACCAAAAGCTGATGATAAACTGACACCCTACCTCCAGGACAGACCCCGTGCTTACTCTGAGGTGGGCAGCCTTTGGTAGGTACACATCCAATCCTTGGCTTTAGCATCACAACTATTTTTGGCCTAAGAAATCTGTATCCTTGATGTGCAGCTGAGTTGCCCTCCACACCCCTGTCACTTCTGACTGAGCAGAGGTGTGTGTGGGTTGTTCCCTCAGCTTTGTGGTAGGGACCAGGTGCCCTACTGAGGGGGCAGTGACCCCGTTGGCTGGGAACTCTTTCTTCCCAGCACGGGACTTGGTGCTCAGGAATGACTGCAGCTGGGGATTAGCATTCACATTGTTCTGCTTTCCAAGAAAAGGTGAGCTCCAGCAACAGGAAAGGCTGATCCTACAGCTAGATGTAGGAACTTCAAGGCTTATGTAAAGCCCTTTAATCAGCAGGGCCTAATGAGAGCTTAATTGAACTGGACAGTAGTAAGCTGGCAGATGTTGCTTTTTCAACAGGATGCTTGATTGTTGTTCAGCTCCTTGGGTGATGGTGCCCTGGGGAAGGGGCTGTCACAGCAGCAGCTTGTGGGAAGAAGGTGGGGAACTGCTGCTGGGAGTGGAAATGTAGGATTTCCAACAACAGACTCCTTCAGGCTCAGCACCGGTGACCTGTCAGGCATTCCTTCTCAACAGAGCTGTAGCTATTTCAAATTAACAGCTGGAAACGTGCAAGTAGAGGCCTAGTTGGAGTGCACTGACCAAGAGAGATGTGAACACACCTCTCACATGAGGCAGGTGCTGTGTGTGGAGGTGTTGGTATGTTATGGACTTTCTTCCCCTATCCCCCTGGGTAAAGCTTTCTTAGAGAGGAGTGTTGGAGGCCAAGAGGCTCAGGATCCCTGGTGTGGCAGTTGTCTTCCTTGGCCTCCTGGTCACTAGGAGCAACTCAAGACTTTTGTGGTTATTAAAAGTGGTGGTGACTAACTCCTTGGATATATTCTGCCCAAGCTGCCTGTGAGCCTGTGTGTGTGTGTCTGGGTGCTGGGCTGTCATTAGCAGCAAAGGTGATAGTACTGCTTCAGATACAGCTGGAGTTCTTTGTGCTGTTACTGCTTAGGAGTTTTCAGGGCTGTTGGTCCATTTTGTATAACACTTGGTTTGTTTAAGAGTACCTGTTAGGTTAGGGCTTTGGTTACCATTAGTACCTGGAGGCAAATTTGAACCCCAGACTTTGGACATGTACCTTGCTGACCTACAAATGAGCTCTTTTTGGTTAGTTGAAGTGGAGTGTGGGTGCTCTCCTAGACCCTGGTTGAGTCATAATAAGAAGGAAAGGGCCTTAATGTCAGTGCTGCACATCTTGACCAGCAATTTCTGCAACAAAATGAGGACCTAATGCCCTTTTTCTGGGTTACAGCTCAAAGATAAGCACAAGCAGACTGGAGGCAACGTGGGAGCCATGGAGGAGCTGGAGAACGCCTTCAGCTTGGCCGAGGAGTCGTGCCCAGGCATCTCTGACAAACTGATAGCACACATGGTGGAGCGGGTCCAAAGGTGAGCAAGAGTCCTGGGCGTGGGCTGGGGCGGCTCCTGTGCCCCACGGCTCAGCAAAGGCCACTGCCCAGCAGTCAGGACAGACAGAAGTCACTGCTGGTGACAGCTGCCTTGATCAGTCCTATGGCACTTCTTCTAACTGCTCTTAGCAGTTCTTCTGCCTCAGGAGCCTTTCCTCACACTCACAGGTTTCTGTAGTGTAGATGTGTGTTGTAGGGCACAGAGGGATGCTGCTGTTCCCCTTCATTTTGCACACATGTCTATATACATGTGATGTCCTGCTGGTCCCATTACCCAGGCAGCAAGGACTATGCAAATCTCATTGGCATCATTTCTGGGATAGAAAGTTTCTGTTAATAAATATCTGTTTCATTGCAAGGAATGTGCTTTAAAGCACTACGTGCAGCTTGTCACTGCTTGCCCACCTTTAGGTATACACAAAAGTAAATTTGCCTGACAAAAAATATTTATTAAACCACTGAAGGAAGGTAGTCTGGTAGAATTTAGTTCTTTGCTGGGTCAAACCTGGCTCCACTGCTGACACTAAGTCCAGTCACATCCATGTGTTGCAGGTACCAACACAGGTAACCTGGTCACAGATTTATCAGGCTTTATTTAACATGAATTTGGATTTTCTCCCTTTCACAGCAGGCTATCCTAAATCTCACCCTTTCTTTCCCAAGAGAGAGGAACTTAACATTTGGCTGCTCCCTGGTTAGCAGGCTGGAAGTGTTTTACCCTAACAAAAAAAGCTGTTCTGTGCTCTGGCTGTCCCTCTAAACACAACCCAAACTATACAGTGTTTACACCCTTGAATTTAGGCTTTCTAAGCATTTCTTTCTGGTGCATTAAAGTTTATACCTTGTAACTCAAGCACTTATTGAAGAGAACAGAATCATTAAGGTCGGAAAAGATGTCCAAGATTGAATCCAGCCTTTAACTGATCCGCCACTGTGTCAACTAGACCAGAGCACTGAGTGCCACATCCAGCTGTTCTTGAACATCTGAAGGGCTGATGACTCCACCCCGTCCTGGACAGCACATTCCAATACTTGACAACCCTTTCCATTAAGAAATTCTTCTTGATTCCCAGCTTCTACCTCCACTGATGCAGCTTGAATTCATTCCCTTTTGTCCTGTCCTTGTTCCTTGGGAGCAGAGCCCGACCCTCATCTGGCAGGGAGTTGTGCAGAGCCAGGAAGTTCCCCCTGAGCCTCCTTTTCTCCAGGCTGAGCTCCTTTCCCAGCTCCCTCAGCCACTCCTGGTGCTCCAGCCCCTTCCCCAGATCTGTTCCCTTCTCTGGGCAAGCTCCAGCCCCTTGATGTCCTTGTGAGGGCCCAGAACTGGATACAGCACTCGAGGTGGGGCCTCACCAGTGCCCAGCACTCGGGGTGGTCACTGCCCTGGTCCTGCTGCCACACTGTGGCTGACACAAGGCCAGTGCCTGGCTTTCTAGGCCACCACACACATGCCAGCTCATGTTCAGCTGCTGCTGAGCAGCATCCCAAAGTCCTTTCCTACCCTGCAGGTTTCCAGCTGCTTTGCCCCAAACCTGTAGCGCTGCAGGGGATTGTTGTGACTGCAGTGCAGGACCTGGCACTTGGCCTTTTTGAACCTCACACCATTGGTCTTGGCCCAGCCTGTCCAGATCCCTCTGCAGAGCCTTCATGCCCACCCAACTTGGTGCCATCTGTGAATGTACTTAAGGGGATCCTCAATCTCCTAGTCCAGATCATGGATAGAGACATTAAACTGTACTAGTCCCAACACTGAGCCCTGGGGACCCCTCATAGTTATCAATCCCAGCTGGATGTAACTTCATTCCCCACCACTCTCGTGATTCAGCCAATCCAGCCAGTTTTTAGGCCAGCAAAGTGTGTACCTGTCCAGGCTGTGGGCTGCAGCCCCTCCAGGAGAATGCTGTCTGAGACAGCAGCCTGCATGCAGAGCCTTTCCCTCATCCACTGTCGGGTCACCTGGTCCCAGGAGATCAGATTGGTCATGCAGGACCCACCTTTCCTGAACCTGTGCTGTCTGGGCCTGCCCCCCTGGCTGTGCTCTACATTCTGCTGTCAAGCAAAGAAGAGCTGTAGAAATTAAGGACCAATTATAATGAATGGCCATCCTAGAGGGCTACTGTTCTACTTTATTGCAGCTTCCAAGCAAATATACCATGGGACTGTGTAGAGCCCTCATCCAATAATCACTTAAGGCCAGGAAGAGAGCAGTCATTCTTGTGGCTGACCCACAGAGGTCACAGATGTCCTGTGATTCCTGTAAAACCTGAGCCTCTGACTGAGCGGGAGGTGCACACAGATGTGTGGGAGTGACTGCAGACAGGTGGTGTTTCAGCATCATTCACTTCTGGCAGCCTAGAAATGACACTGCTGCACCGGGCTGAAGCACAAGATGCTTGTTTTCTGTGGGGGCTTGCAAAACCTCAAAGACCTCTTTGCTTTCTTACCATAAAACACTAGTGCTGAAGACTTCTGTTTAGGTTAAAACAGAATCTCGAAAGCCTGAAGAAGTGTCAAACCACCTTGGCACTTGGTTGAAAGTGCTGGTTTTGTCTGTTAGGACTTTAGCTAGCAGAAACCGGCAGTGGGAGTGGGGACAGACCCAGCCAGCCTGACCCTCTCCCCCACAGACCTGCCGGTGGGTGCCATTCCAGGTGAGAGCCTCCAGCAGCCAGCACTGAGCACTTCTCCCTTGTTAATTCTTCCCTGCAGGTTTTCACACAGTCGGAACCACCTGACCTCTGCCCGCTGACTCTCACATTCCCTGCTGCTGTTGTCAGGGGGGAAGGATTTTTTCCAGCTTCATAAGAACTACATCTCTAATCCAGACCACCATCTGCCGTTGGATGTGACATTGTGATGGACCCCAGGACATTTCAGAGCCTTCATGTTAGCCGTGTTTCCATGATAACCAGGGTGGGGTTTGCAATGCAAGTACAATTCAGACCTTTTGCAGAACCCGAGATGGGTGGTCTAATTGTTTTTACAATGTAATCAATGCAGTTTTTAATTGTTTTCCTACAATGGATGTGTCCATTTTGGCTTGGTTTGATTCACAGCTTGTTTCTGGTAAATGCCTGGCTGCTGGAAAAAGGGAGATTCTCTTCCATTGATATATGTTTTACAGGCAGGTCTGATGGGTTTAGTCTCCTGCCCTTCCTAAAGAAGTGTTTGTGAGCAGTCATGTGAGTGCAGGGATGTTGGGGAGCTCTCCAGGCATTTAGGGCCTCTGGGAGAGTGAGACCAGCTCTCCAGTTGTTTTGGAGGATCTTTTTAAGCCCTTCACACACAGGTAGCAACCCTTTCCAGTGCTGCAGCAGCTGAGCTGATACATGGTTGCTCTTTCCCCAGCCTGTCATTTCATAGGAGGATGCGTTTGCTGACTGTTCTTTTTTGGCTCTGGGACATCATTTTGTATTGGGCCTTAGTTCATCTACTTCAGGCAACAGCGGAACTTGCCTTGGGTCTCCAGGGAGCAGGAGTGTGGGTGTGTTTGCTGTGGGAGCTGGTGGAGTTCCTTGTCCTTGGTGCTCCTGGCAGCTGAAGAGCTGGACAGGCAGGCTGGGCAGTGCTGGCCTGAGCCCCCACATGGGGCAGGAGGGTTAAAAAGAGCAGTGGGGGGAACACAACTGCTGCAGGCATCAGCAGGGCTTTGCTTCACAAGGCAGAGGGACACTACATGGCAGTTTTTGATGCAAGAACCTGTGCTCTACAGGAAGACATAAACTGGGTGGCTCACAGCAGTGTGGAAGGGCTAGGGATTCCCAAAAGCTGCTCTAGGCCTCCCTCTCTTTCTCAACCTTCCCTTTCTGGCACCTCATTCAGCCAGGGCTCTGCTCCAGTTGACAAGCTGGGGTGGTGTTTGGTAGCAGAGAAAATAAAGGATCTGCTGCTGTGTTGGCTGCTTAAGATACTCCAGCAGAGCCACCCCAGGAGCTTTGCTTTCTGTATCATATTAGTTTATAAAGCAAATCTTTAATTCAGGTAAGCACACGGATCTTAAATCTACATTTTAAAGGTCTACAAAAATAGACTTAGGAAAATAACCCCTGATAGCTTAGAGAGCTGCTCTCTAACTGAAAAGAGATTCCCATGAAGTCAGCAAGAACTCACTGAGTTACCCAGATCTTTCTGTCTGGGTGTTTGTGTGTGGATGATATGGCTCAGCCCAGAGCCACGGAGAACAAAGGCTAAAGCTGTTCAGCATTTTTTTAATGACAGGCCACTTGGTTAGAAACAAGGCTTGATTTTTGGTACTTAGATTCAGACCTGCAGGTTTTAAGTGCTGGGCTGCAAGTAGCTCAGGGGGACCCTACGTTCCCTGATCCCAGTGTGTGGTGTTCAGTTTACCTTATGACTATCCCTTGTTTATCCTGATGGATAAATCCAGGCTCAGCAACACTATGAACTTGCACAGTAGAGAAGAGGTGCTGCTGTTGGCTCTCAGATGCAGAGCAGTGTTCTGTGGTGAGAGCCAGCTCGGAGCTTGCAGTTAGGAAGAGCAGAAAAAACCCACTTTTCCCTCAGGAGGAGAAGTTAATGTATAGACAGGATGCTGGAGAGGGGGAAGGCAGAGGCTGCAGGCCAGCACAAGGGCCCCTGCTGCTTTTCAAGGTGCTGTTCACAGCAGTAGCAAACCGTGTTGATAAGGTACCTGTGTCGTTACTCGCATGCTCTGCAGTGTAACGAGGAAACTTTTTAAAGGAAACAATCCCCACACCCTTCGTCCAGTATTCAAAGCAACAATGGGTTTAGTTTTCAAAAACATTGAAAGGGATCTGCCACTTTCAATAAAGTAACAAAACAAATGAGGCTGGTGTATCTGTGTTTTAAGGGGAAAAGGATTGGTTCCAGCTGCTTTTCTCTGCGTTCTTGGTCTTCTCCCACATCTTCCTCATGCTTCTATGACAGAGACCCCAGAGACAGAGCCAAGCACTGTGTGCAAGGATAACAGCTGCAGGCACATCCGTCTTTTCTGCAGGCACTCCAGATACCCACACTGTTGGCCGAGGTGTAGCTGTGCACTGGAGCACGCTGCACTGCAGATTTTTGCTGCAGTTTGTTCATTATCTGCAGTCTTTAGGCTTGGTCTCGACTGGCAACCTCTGCCTTCCTCTGTCTCACTTTGCAGCTGGGAGGGGCCCAGGGGGGCAGGGGTTGCCCTTTGGTGATAATCCCCGCACAGATGCGGCCCTGCATGAGCAGGGGCTGAACCTGGCATTCCTCAGGCTGTGTGACCCCAGGGACAGGATGAACACTTCGGAGATGCCACGTTAATTGTGTTTAAACCTTTGTGCCTGTCCTTCCCTGGGCAGGAACAGAGGTGAGGGGCACAGCTGTGGCTGTAATCAACTCTACAGTGCTGCTCATCTGTTTTTCCCTTGGGAGCCAAGAAGCGGAACTGATTAATGTACTTCTGACTGTGCTTTTTGGGGGGAATTTTGCTGAATGCCATGTGCTCAGCCCCAGGACAGTGGTGATGAGCTGGCCTCCCCTGCAGCTGGAGTGCAGAAGCAGAGGTTCAGTGCACAGGTGAGAATGCAGAGCTGGGTGGGT
>WBMY01011152.1:150001-225732 GCA_013397315.1 Donacobius atricapilla
CTGGAGCGGTGCCCGGTGCTGTACACAAATGCCAGCCTGGCAGTGCCCAGTCAGGCACCAACCTCTGCCCAGCAGAGACCTGGCTCCTGGCACACCAGCCCCTGTCCACTGCACAGCCGGGGTGGGGCCAGTATGAAAGACTTCACTGGTGCCACAGAACCACTTCTCTGACCAGGGAGGAGAAGGCAGCAGGACAGCTCTGGTCTGTTCCATTCAATGTGTCAGGAGTTACTGCACAAAGTCTGGTTCCTGAGGCAATGAAGCAGGACTGTGTTACCTGGATGAAGCTCAAGCATGAAGAGGCAAAACTCAGCAGAGGGGTTGTTCAGCCTGGAGAAGAGAAGGCTCCAGGGTGACAAGGGGGGAATGGCTTCACTCTGACAGGGCAGGGTTAGATTGGGTGTTGGGTAGAAATTATTCCTTTGGAAGGTAGTGAGGCCCTGGCACAGGTGCCCAGAGAAGCTGTGGCTGCCCCTGGATTCCTGGAAGTGTCCCAGGCCAGGTTGGACAGGGCTCAGAGCACCCTGGGCTAGTGGAAGGTGTCCCTGCCCATGGTGGGAAGGGGAGGGGGTGGGACTGGATGGTCTTTGAAATAGTGAGACCATGGCTATCAAGCTGTGCAGTCCCAGCTGCATCTCCCCCTTATATACACCTTAGCACCATGCCAAGAAACTAAAGTGTAAGGACTGGTTTAATTCTGTTCTTGCCTAGTGCTCCTATTAAGGAAACTTCTCATGCCTTTAGTTAAGACAAAAATACTCCTGGAGAGTTCTGGAAAAATAAAATATTTCACAGAACTGATACACCACTGAAATGCTCACCATTTTCAAAGCTCACTGAGGTAAGGCATCTGCAGTTTTGCTAGGAATAGCAATGGTTTTGGCTTTTCTAGCCTGAGCTCCTGCATTTTAAGTGCACAGACATTTGAGCTCAGCATTCTCAAACCAAGAAGGGACTTTTGCTGCCTGCTGTCCTTCCAGAGGCTCCTGGTTTAGAGACCTTACCTCAGCAGCTGCCTCCTCAAGAGAGATGCTGAGCTGCAGGTTCAGCACAGAATCAACTAAAGGATCATTCACTTACCAGCCCACAACCCTTAAGAGACTCTTCCTCACTGTGGGGCAAGTGGCACTGAAGCTCCACAAAGGCAGCTCTGCCACCTCCTCCACACCAACCATCCCCACTGCATGGAGAGTGCTTGGCACAGGGTGAGCTGAGATCCAGAGTTGTGGAAAACTACTGAGTAACTTGAACCTGGGATGGTGGGCCCAGGAATGGGGATGGTGAGCTCAGGAATAAGAGGCTGAGAGAGTTTTATACCAAGATGCTATTTACTTTGAACAGTATATTCAGCCACAATATAACATGTCTAATCAATCCACATGGATACACCTACAACAGGTAATTAAAAAATAATAAATGAAGACGCTAATAAATTAAGTACATTTAACTTAGATGGGACAATGGTCTTTGTGACAGCGGTGCAAAGGCTGGATCTGCAGCCACTCCTCTAGGATGCAAATGCCAAGCAAGAAAATCCCTCTGGATTCCCCCTCCCTTCAGTCCTCATCCCACACATGCCTGAGCCCATAACTGAACACTCGTGCTGGCCTCTGTCCTTCCCATTGTCCCATGAGATCTCCACATTCCTCCATCCTCACAGCATGCAACACTTTCCTTTTGCTTTCACTGCTCCACTGCATCGTTCCTTCTGTTAGTACACAAACACTTTTCTATCTAATATAAACCAGAGTCCCCACAGCCCATCAAAGCCACGTCCAACAGCATCTTGTGGCACTTTGCCTGTGTCAGTCCTTCTGTGGAGGCACCCAAAGGTGACAGCTTTACAAAAGAGAACAAGCTGCAAACATTTCAGATTTAATACAGAAATTTAATAGAGTCCACGGACACTAATGCTTCATCTGGAATCCAGTGACTTTTACACCTTCATGAGAAACAGAAGATGGATCCCACCCCGTACTGAAATAGAAGATTAGGGATTTTCAGAAGTCTTTGCATGACAAAAGCACAAGCAACAGTGACTTTCAGAGGCTTGTTCTCCTACAGTGCTTAAATGCCTTGAAAACATCACCCACACCAGAGTGGAGAGTGTTTTCCACCCTGTGCCTTACTTAACTCCTACTACAGGATAAAGAAACTGGAGCTGTGATATGAGAATAGTGATTGAGTTCAGAGGACAAACCATGCACCCCCCTGCACCGATCCACAACACACCAACACCTCGACAGCTCGGCAGGGACTCACTCTTCCTGCTTCCCTGGAAATCCGCTGCCTTGGCGGCTCCTGAGGAGCAGAGCTGCAGTGTCTGCTCAGAAGGAGCTCTGGGTGTTCCTGTCACTCTGAGGCAGCTGTGCCAACAGGCTGATGCTTACAGCAGCAGGACGGGTTGTGCCGCCAGCCCCACGGAGCCCCTGGGACCGGGGAGTCTGGGAGCCCTGGCACCCATTGCTGCCAGCCAGCTGCACCACTGGAAGCTGCTGCTTTTCTCCCGTGTCCGCTGATCCAGTCAAAATGTAAAAAAAAAGGTGGTGCCTGCCTTCAGGGCAGGTGGAGGTGTCACTGTACAGGTAGGATGGAACAAGAACCCTTCCAGGATGTGTGTGCTCTGCAGCACTGCTGTTGTTGGGTTCTCTAAGAAGGTTCAGCTGGAGCAGACTTGACCCTCTTCCACACCATCAGGAATGGATGTGATCCCTGTCTGCAGCCCCCTCACTCCCACTTTCCATACTGGGGGGAATGAGCCTCCTGGGTCTTTGCTTTGTCAACTCCAGAGACTCCTGTTCCCACCTGCTTCTTGTGTTGGTGTTGCCAGCAGAGATCCAGCTCTGCCCCACATCAGTCTGTGTGTGTGTCCTTCTCCTTGGGAAGCAGCAGGCTCGACCTGGCTGGAGAGCTGGTGGCTCTTTTGATCACCTCCATCCACCTGCCAAGAAAAGACATGAGAAATGCCTAACCCTCACTCACAGGTAATCTTGCCCTTTGTTATGAGCTGTACTCCTTTCCCAAATCTCCCAAAACAGTCATTTTCTTTCTTTTACAAGTCTTCTGGGACAGCTTGAGATGTGGTAAATACCTGTGTTCTCTCCTCAGTGGTATCAAGGATGACAAGCTGACAATAATTATTGCTTCTCTTAACAATAAATCAGGAAATAGGTAACAGCCTTGCTCATGTGGAAGAAAGCAAAGTAACAGTGAAAAAAGCAAGAGAAATCCACCGTGCATTGGACATTTTTCCCTTGAAATCCCTACATGAGCCCAGTGCATTAAAGAACACAACTAATGGCTGGGGTAGCTGATACCTCAGCTGTTCACAAGTGTGTGGCACTCTCCCAAAGAGGGGGACATGTGACACCTCAGTAAAACCACATTCCAAAACAATCAACACAACCCTGCACAGCAGGATCCAGTGCAAGGGTTCTCAACATAGCAGCCAAATTTTGTACGTGGTGAATCTCACAAACAGTTTGGACCCTCTGTGGAAGCCCCTAAAAGCAATTAATTGTAATTATAGACGACAATAATAAAATGTAATTACAGAGAAACCGGACAAGTGAAAGGGAGCCCTGCACTTGTTGCTCTCAGCCTCGTGTTACAAATTCTGCTCCCAGAGATGGAAGACGAAAAGCAAACCACTCTTAACAGAACCTGGAAATCTAACTCCCAAAGAGCTGGTGGAGCTGAGCACCCCTTCCTGGCTCCAAGGAAGCCCCCGACTCGTGGCACAAAGCACAGCTCACAGCTCTAGGTGTATCCCCAGCTCTCCCACACACAGAGGAGCGCTCTGTCAGAAGAAGGATCTCCAAATATCAGTGGGGAGAAGAAGGCAATGTTATGCCTCAGAATGTGCTGGAAGACCACTCAGACTAGGAGGAAAGAGAGGATGGGATGACCAACCACTGCGTTAAGAGCAGGTTATAAACCAAGACAGAGAAAACAGAAAATTACCTCTCAAAGGTGTATTTGCTCTCAGCCCTGAAGAAATACACGTGGGACTTGAACTGCAGCTTGAAGACATAATCCTTCTGAATGCCATCCGCCTCCACAGGGCAGCTGACCGTGTAGCCGAGCAGGGGCAGGCTGGCCAGGGGATAATCATCCTGCAAGAGCCCACGAGCCCAGCCCTGAGTGCAAGGCACCCCTGCCATGCAGCCCCTGTACACAGGCCAGGGCTGTGCACTCCTGCTCAGGAGACAACAGCTTATAATGAAAGTTTCCCCCAACTCCTTTCATTTTTTTTACAGTTATTTGCTTCTGCTCCTCTGCCCAACGCTGCCTCCTGGGCTCCCTCCTCCTTCTCTGCACCCTTTCTATGGAACTCGAAGCACAGATCTGACAAAAAAGGTAAAGTGACCCTCACAAAAGAAATGTGCCCTCAAGACAAGAATAACCCAATTACTGGGTTAATAAAAACAGTTTACTTGGTTTATAAGATAAAAAGATTGCGCTGCACCATCGTTCATTATCAAGCAGGTGCTGAATGCACCACGGGCAGAAAAATCCCTGGAGCCTGTCAGGCTGAGCTGAAGCCCAGCACAGAGAGAAGAGGGCAAAGAAGGCTCAAAGGCTTCTGTGTCCCTCACATCCTTTAGTCACTGCTTGAGGAGATGTTTCCCCGTCACCCACAAGTCGTCAGTACCATCAGAACTGGAAATTCTGATTAAGTTCCACAAGAAGTGCCCACAACCTTTCAGAGACCAGCCTCCTTAGGAAATACCACTTCTTCCCCTTGTTACTCTCCTTCAAACAGCAGTGATTTGCTCCTGGAGCTGAAAGTCAAGGATCCCCAGGACCCCCCACCACCCTGACCATCATCCCCTCCCCTACAGCTGCCCACCTGGTGTGTCTTGTAGAAGAACAAGCAGAAGTTGGTGAAGACGACCCACAGTTTCTGCCAGCCATTGCTGTTCTTGAACTTCCTCAGCAAGTACCCAGAGAGCTGGTTCTGGCACAGAAGGAAAAGAGGACTCCCCTGAAATCACAGGCTGCTGCAGGTGGACAGCCCAGTGCTGCTCCTGCTCGTTCCCTGGGGTCAAAGGGTTCCCAGGCACGGTGAGAGCCACCAGGGTCCATCCCTTTCTGACATGCAGAAAAGCCACATGGAACACACTGTGTGAGGAGGGAAATAAAGCAGGAGAGGAAACAAGGGACTGCAGAGCTGGGAGAAAAACAACACGTGGCAGCTACACGAAGCAAAGCCGGCGTGGAAGGGGCTGCAGGGAGGGGAACAGGATAGGGAAACCTACGGAATGACAGCACAGGGATTTTGTAGTTTGAGAAAAAGACAGGATACATGGCAGATTTATAGAGAAAACCATTTTTTGAGGCATAAACAGGAGGAAATCCTGTCTTAAGAAGGCAATGGAACACGTCTGCCTCTGAGGATGAGGATCCTCACGTGAGCAGTTAGGAAGCAGGACATTTTCCTGGGCATCCCATGGCTCCTCCCCACCAGCACAAATTGTGAGAGGCATCTTTACCTGGATCATGCACAAGTAATCAGACAGGGATAGGCTCTGGTTCCGGTACCAACAAACATGGGTGATTGTGTTGGGCCGTTGGGCCTGGCCCAGCAAATAGCGAGGAGGAAGCTCTGGAGAAACAGCAAGAGAGCAGAAAACTGAGCAGAGAAAGGGGGAGAGAAAAAGAAAAACTGAATGTTAGGGTGAGAGGAGTGACACAAGAAAGGTGGCTGTCAAAGGAAAAATGGATTGTGAAAAAAATGACAGTGTTAGAACATGGAACAGATTAGCGTGAGAGGGAGTGCAAGAACTCACATTCAATCCCAGAACCTGTAGCAGGGAGGGCTTGTTATCCATGCACAGAACTGTGACCTGGTGTCTTTCCCAAGGTGCCAGCAGGGAAAGGCCTGTCCCCTCCAACAGAAACCACAACAGAAGCCAGCTCAAGCCCAGTGTCTGTACCTCAAGCCCAGGTCACATCTATAGCACTTCCCTAACCAAGCTGATCCACACGGTCTCTCTATCAGAAAAACGCAGCGCTGCAGCACCCCAACTTTTAACTGCAGCTAAACAAATGCCTTGAGAGCAGAGCAGGACAGGCAGGCACAGACACATGCTGCAGCCCCCTGCCCCATGGCTTTTGTCACTATAGTGACCTCCTTTTTCTCTCCATGTTATTTAAGGTCCTTCCCACTTCTGGAAGTCTTCCAAGCATGCCAGCCTCCAGGAAGGTGTCCTTCCTACCCTGCCAAACTGCTCCCTAAAGTAAAACTGTAGAGTTGGTGCAAGCAGTTGTAAGGAGTGCTGAGCTGATCAGTCTGGAAATCTGAAGGATTCAGTGCCCAAATGTGCCACCAGTGCTGCCTTGCACTGTGAGCAACAGCAACATCCACAGACACCAGTGGCCCATAGAATCCCTTTTGGTTTGGGCTGGAAGGGACCTTAGAGCTCATCTGGTTCCAATCCCTGCCAGGGGCAGGGACACCTTCCACTACTCCAGGCTGCTCAGACTCCCATCCAACCTGGCCTTGGACACATCTGTGGGCACAAAATAAACATCTGTGCTCAGCATGAAATGATGCTACCATGAAAAGACCGTTGGCTGCTCAGTCCTGCCAGCAAGGGAAGGGCAGAGAATTCCAGCTGAATTCCCTCTTCTTAATTCTGGGTGCAGTACAGCAGCTGAGCAGAGCTCAGTATGGCACAGTCAACCCCAAAAGGAAAATACCATGGATAGGGAACTCATAATCATAGAACATTAAGGTTGGAAAAGACCTCCAAGATCATCAAATCCAACTTTTGACCAAATCCCACTGAACAACTGGGCAAAGTGCCACATCCACACATTCTTTGAACATTTCTGGGGATAGTGACCCCACCACTGCCCTGGCAGCCTGTTCCAATGCTTAGCCACTCTTTCTGTGAAGAAATTCTTCCTGATTCCCAACCTGAACCTCCACTGTGCAGCCTGAGGTCATTCCCTTTTGTCTTGTCCCTGTTGCCTGGGAGCAGAGCCTGACCCCCACCTGGCTGTCCCCTCCTGTCAGGGAGTTGTGCAGAGCCAGAAGGTTCCCCCTGAGCCTCCTTTTCTCCAGGCTGAGCTCCCTCAGCCACTCCTGGTGCTCCAGCCCTTCCCCAGCTCTGTTCCCTTCTCTGGACACACTCCAGCCCCTCCATGTCCTTCTTGTCATGAGGGGCCCAAAACTGACCCCAGGATTTGAGGGGCATCAGCACAGGGGATGCTCATTCCTCCAGCATGCAGGATGAAACCCAAAGGAGAGATTCAGCCCCAGGATACCCCGGGGTTCCTTTAAACCTTCCCTGCTTTGGTCCCGCTGCCGAAGCGAAGCCCAGCTGGGCGAGAGCAGAGCGTGAGCACGGACACACAGACAGGTACAGAGGGACAGCATGCAGAGGTGGTGGAGGGCCCACGCCCCCCCTGCACACAGAACTGCTGCCCAGGCCGTGCGGGAGACGGAGCCAGGGCAGGACGGGCAGAGCGGGGCCAGCGCAGCCCTGGGTACCTCGACGGCCGCACTGTGGTCGGCCATGGAGACGCTGGTGTTGCGGTACCAGCACACGTGCATGGTTGTGTTGGCACGGTGGTGGCTCTGCCTGTCCAAGGAGCTACGAGAGGAGTGAATGTCATCTTCGGACTCCTGTTCTACAGAGACCTCATCAGAGGATCCTGAGGGAGGAGAATTGGGCAGTGGTTTAAGAAAACCGCGCGATACAAAAAGCAGGAGAAGCTGGGATTCCTGCGCGAGGCGGTTTGCTCCTGCCGTGGTCCAGTTTTATGTCAAGCTGAATGGGTTACACAGCTCCTCCGACCACTCTGAGCACATCAGTCTGGGCTTCATTACTCAGCTCTGCCTGGGGCAGCTGACTCACAGGATCAAAGGATGGTTTGGGTTGGAAAGGACCTTAAAGCTCATCTGGTTCCAACCCCTCCATCTGGTTACACCTTCCACTAGAATAAAATCACAGAGTGGTTTGGATCAGTGCTGTGTCAAACAGAAATGACCACACTTCATCTTGAGTCGAGGAACTCCAAGAGGTCTTCAAGAAAAAATGCTCCATATTTCAGCACAGCCATAACACCACCAGACAGGCACAGGAATACTGGGCTATAAAAGCTGACCGCCAGAGACACTATACTTCAAAAAAATTCACCACGTGGTTAAGTTGAGAAAAATCTACGTAAAGGGTGACTAAGGACTTATAAAATTAACAACTCTGTAATGTGAGCATCTCTGCTGCATTTAAAGCTACCTTGAACATCAGTCTAGGAAGACAAGCACATATCTTTTGATTAAAACCAAAGCCCAATTAATTCTCCATTATCATGTGAGTTATAAAAATATGTCATTTATATCATCAAGCTCACAAAAGGAGAAGCAGAAAGAACAGGACAACTGCTGCTTTTCAAGGGGGCAGGGAACACCACTTACTGTTGGAGCGGTTGCACACGGAGTTTTCCAGAAGCATCTCGGATTTCTCAGTAGATTTCTTGGCCATTTCAATTGCCACATTTAAGTCTTCCATCCACTTGCCCATCTCCAGGCGGGTGCTGCAAGGGAAGCAGTGGGAATGGGGATCTGCCAGCCCAGAGCTGTGCCCGTGTGCTGAAGGCACAGGTCACTGCCCAAAACAAGGGACAGTATCCTTCCATTAGATAAATAAAACCAGAATTAGAATTCCTCCAAAGCAGGAGCTTTCCAGAGAGGAAACTGAGCTCATACAGCCTCCACCTCTATATTCAAGCCTTGAAACAAGACTGAACTAACAATTAAACACTTGGATTTTACAGCAAATAAAATGAACAGACAGCTGGCAGGAGTCAAGAGAGGAATTCTGGAGATGGGGGATATGAACCATGATATTTTTGAAGGCTAAATGGCAGCCTGAAGCACAGCCCATCTTTTAAAGGGCATCTGGGATATACCTGAGATCTCAAGCAAGTAAAACCCAGAGCTCAGGAACAGGAAACTTCCTTCCCCCCTCCCAGGATCCACTAAAGGTGAGACCTTCACAGCCCTTCAAGGTGTATCAGTATCCAGGGGGATGCAACAGTGTAAGGTTTGGCTTTAGACACAGTCACAACATTTCTTAGTTTTGGTAACCATCTCTTTTTTTTTCTGAAAGTTTTTAATTTGGACTAAAAATTGCACACATGGTCTAAGCCTAGCAGCAATTTTTGGTTTTGACAAATAACCTCTGAGCTATTTTAAAGTCATGAGAAGGTAAAAATTCTATTTATTTTTCAAATTCAAGACTCAAGCACCTTATGACTCACAGCTGCTGAGAAATGGTTGATTTAAAAAAAAATTGCATTCTCAAGTGTTAGGTTGGAATTAAAAATAATACATCTGCATACCAAACATATTGGCTCCTGTGCCATTACACACCTGATTTATAAATACACTGTAGGGGTTATTTTTCAAGAACAGGTCATCAAGCAGTAAAAACTCTATGATTTAAGGTTGAGATTTAGTGCTCCCACCCTGCATCGCTGGCATTCCTGATCGCAGCTGCCTTTTCATGGCAGACTTGCAGAAAGACAAAAACTCCTAACGCTGATCCTGACACCAAGGGTAGGAGACATCCTGATTACAAAAAGGCACCAAACTCACTGTGCAGGGGTAATTTAGGCTGAAAAAGGATTTGTTTTATTTCCAAGTCAGCCTTTAATTTTATCTCTCCACAGCTTCCTCCATGAGACTCTGCAGGAACTCTCTCCTCCTCACAGCAATTTGCATGTTCTGAATTTTATTTCTTTTGAGTCTCTAAAATATTTGTATGTTTAGATTTTGTCTCCTGAAGTCTCCTGGAGGATGACACTGGTAACTCCCAAATAAACAAACACAATGGCAACCTTATTGCTGCTGTTTGTGTTTTGGGTCAGATAGAAACACAGAATGACAGGATGGGTCCTTAAAGCTCATCCCATCCCACCCCATGAGGGCAGGGACACCTTCCACTTGCCCAGGCTGCTCCAAGCCCTGTCCAACCTGGCCTTGGACACTTCCAGAGATGGGACAGCCAGAGCTTCCTTGGGCAACTTGTGCCAGGGCCTCATCACCTTCACAGGTAAGAATTCCTTCCCAATGTCACATCTAACCCTGCCCTCTGGCAGTGGGAAGCCATTTCCCCACTGTCCTGTCCCTACAGGCCCCTGCCCAAAGTACTTCAGGTACTGGAAGGGCACAATTTGGTCACCCCAGAGCTTCCCTTCTCCAGGCTGAACAATCCCAGCTCTCCCAGCCTTTCCTCCCAGCAGAGCGGCTCCATCCCTCTGACCATCCTGCTGCCTCCTCTGGACTCTCTCCAGCAGCTCCACGTCCTTCCTGTGCTGGGCCCCAGGGCTGGGGCAGCTCTGCAGGTGGGCTCTCACCTGAGTGGGGCTGAGGGGCAGAATTCCCCCTTTCCTGTTGCCCATGCTGGGGATCAGCCCAGGATAAACTACTTCTTCCCAAAATTCAACACTGAAAAAAGAGTTGTAAAGAGCTCTGGACTTATTCTGAAGTCCAGAGGATGATGCATGAAACACCCCTCTGGCTATGCACCACTTGAGCAGCAGCTTTCTGGAGAAGGAATCCATCAAAGCCACAGGAAAACTAGGAAAACGAGGATTACCTGGCTGCCACCACTATGGTTTTCTGTGCAGAATAGATTGTGAAGCAGTGTGGGACGGACCATTCATTCTCACTCTCCTCCACCTGCAGGAAAAGAAAAGATTTTTCTCATCAGTGTTCAGTCACTAATAAACACTGAAACTGTCCTGTGCTGGCTGCAACTGGAGTCAAACAGGATTCCAACCCGGCTGCAGAAGTGCAGAACAGCAACTCTGATGAACACCACCTACTTTCAAGTCTATTTCGGCTCTATACAAAAATCTATGGTGTATTTCTACTGCAGGGGCACAACACCACTTCCAACAGGGCAAGGAAAGCAAGGGGTTGGAGAAGATTTGGCTCCTTACTTACCGGAGGGTCGAGCACTATCAGCTGCAAACCAAAGACAGAAAGAACAATCCTGTTAGAAAAGGTGTGGGGAGGCAGGAGGACTGATTGCATGCCAAGGTGTGTGCTGGGGGACAAAACACCAGGATAAATAAATCCCTGTCTCCAGATCAGCCTCTCACAGCACTGTGAAAATGAACGGGCAACATGGTGTGCTTCAGCTGTTTTGCTAATGTGGAAGGAACAGACTCATCACCTGCAGGTAAAGAAATCTCTGTTTGACACATGTCAAGCTCCAATTGCTCCTGAGGCTGTCCTTGTTGCAGTTTGTGGCTTTGGTCCTTGTGCTCTGAAGGAATTCCTCAACCTGCCTTAGGCAAAGCCACTACCTTAACGCTGTGATGCAACATGGAACCACTTACCAACATGCCATGCAGAGAGAGGTGTCCGTGGATTTTGAACTGATTTGTCCCTGTGACCCCTTTGCTTGTGTACAGTAACATATCTGAGAACTGGAAAGGCAGGAAGAGAACAATCAGTGTTCTGAAAGCAGCAGGCAGGGCCAAGGATTTTTGACATCTCCTTTAAAAACTTGTTGTTTAAAGGCCACTGTAGATGCATGAAAAATGTCATTTCTCAGTCAGTTTGGCCAACTACCCTTCAAACCTCTCTTTTGTTTACTTATAAGAGAGGAAACTGAACTTTTAAATTCTGTTAAAACTCGGTGCCATTAAGGAACTGAGTTGACCAGAGAGTAGTGCCACAGCCACGCCCTCTAAAAACATTGCTTAGAGTGAGTTTTCAGTCTCAGGTGCTGATTTTCAACACAAGCACATGAAAACACACTTCCCCAACAACTTCACCTTGAAGACTTTGGGTTTATGAATGTCAGAAGCAACACCCACCAGAAAGAACATCCGCTGCTGTAAACCCTTCTTAGTGAGCTTGTACAAGCAACCTTCCCGGATAAACTCCTGCAGTGGAAAAGAAAAAGTTAGATGATGTTTGGTCTTTCCTGACTAGAGGGAATTGTATTTTCGTCCCAGAGTACACAGACGTTGATTGGTGCCCAGCAATGATCACTAACAGATTTTTTAGAGGCCCCGAAGACACTTTCCTTCCTTTTTTGTGACATGAATCAGCTCCTTGCTGCAGCCAGCGTTTAAATCAGTGAAGGAAGAGAAGGGAAAGGAGCAGAATTCCTGTTGGACACCAGCAGTTCACCTATCACACTTACATCCCACTGCAGTGACTGCCATAGCATCCCCAAAGCACATGCGATGCTCCTGTACTTATGCCCAGTACATCTATCAAAAACAAAGAAGCAAAACACCAGGCAGGAACTGCACAAACTCCTGTGATACAGAGGCACCCACACCGGTTTAGCCTGGTGCTGTGGCTCTCGCCATCCCTCCATTCTCTGTGTTTGCAGCAGGCAGACACAGGCAGAGCTGGGAGCGGATTTCCAGTACAACACACCAGTTCCCACTCACGCAGAGAGCACCACATCCCAGTGTACCCAGTATCTGTACTGGAAATGTGAAACTGCAGCCAGAGTTTCAGCAGAAGCACTCCTGATCTAGTCCTCAGATATCACCAAGGTGATGATCCCATCATCCATGGCATTCACTAAGAGACAGTCACATGAAACCTTTACAGCAGTCCCGCAGACCAGAGGGGCAGCAATGGCAATTCCATGCTTCCAAGGCACTTCCTTGGAAACAAAAGCAATAAAGGCTCTAAAAACTAAGCAGAGGCACTTACCCTGCCAGGTGCTGTGAGATTGTCTATCCCAATCAGGTCATGCTGCAGCTCTGTAAGCTTCTGGAAATTTTCCAGGCGGATGAGGCTGTGCTGCAGCTGTGAGGTCATTTCTGTGACTTCCTTCAGCGCGTCTGTGTGGAGAACAGCACCAGTGGGACCAGAGCAGAGCAACCCAGGCCACCCATTTCACCCCTGGAAAACTCAATCTGAACTTTAGATCTGAAATTTAGAGCCAATTTCAGAATGGAATGGTTCATATGGAAGGGACCTACAATGATCACCCACAGTCCAACTGCCAGTTTCTTTAAATGTATTTTAGAGGAGAGTAAATGGAGCAAATGACTTCACAGCATTTCCTATGCTTCTGGAGGTCATTGTGCATCTCAGATTTTTGCTTAAACAAAAAGTATTTACCATGTAGCTGAAAGTAAATTTAAAAAATCAAACCAAACTATTTCTGCCAAAGATTATTTTGTCATGAATGGTATTTACTACACATGCTTCTGATGCTATAAAACTAGCATTTTTTGGTCACATTTTTACATCTAAATGACAAAAAGTTTGTAAAAAAAACTACTTTTTTTTTTTCCCTGCTAGGAGACAAGAAAAGGACTAATTTTCCAGCTTTGGTTGAAGCACTGGAATCCATCATGAGAAAACCACTTCCTGGAACGCCAGGATAAAGTAGCACTTACACAGAATTTGTGGACAAAATTGAAAATAAGTGAAGCTAAGTGTTCAAGGCCAGGTTGGGCAGGGCTCTGAGCAACCTGGTCTAGTAAAAGTATCCCTGTCCCTGGTGGAAGGGGAATGAGATGAGTTTTAAGGTCCCCTTCAACCCAAAGCATTCTGAGATTCTCCAAGTCTATAATCGTTGTGTTCCCAGGGCACAGGCAGAGCTGGAGATGTCCCTGGGCAGGGCTGCTGGCAGCAGGGCTCGGCTGGGAGCTCACTCACTCCGGCAGTCGGCGAAGTCCCGGTGCTCTGCTGTGTAGTGCTTGCACAGCCTCCCCAGGATCAGCTTGTAGTGCATCAGTCTCTGGATGGGTTTGAGCAGAAAGGTGTTGAGGGGCAGGTAGCAAACCTTCTGCAGCTCAAACTCCTTATAAACCATCTCCAGCTTCTTGAGGCGTTTGGTTGCTTTCTCCAGTTCCGTCAGGACCTCGTCGTGCTTCTGCAGGTAACTGGTGAACTCCTGGGGAATTGGACAAAAAGTGACTTGGATCAAAGGGAAACAGTCTTTCACAACTAAAGGAAGTGGCAAGCAACTATTGGAAAGAATCAAAATAGTTGTCTGTATGGTATTGTGCCTGTGCCTGCTGGGAATATCAACTGCTGGTGGTGGAAATAGCAGTCCTACACTCCTGCACTCCCATTCAAGCCACTGGTTTTAATTAAATAATTATTCCACTACTACAGTACTAATGTAACTGTCCCAGAGACACACTCTGCTCCAAATAAAGTTGACCTCATTTCAGAAGAAGTTATTCTGCCCTTCAAAAATGTCTGTTTTTAAATTAAATAACCTTGTGAATCAAGGTCTCAATAGGGATGCTAAATAAATAACTTTTCTTTGTTTTCTGCTGAATAACCAACAAACACCTTTTCTCAAGGTGCATGTAGGTGGCTAAATAAGCAACAGTGATGCAAAACCTCTCAGCCATTATTTCACTATGTTTTCTTTTTAAATTGTTTCTCAACAATAACTGTTTGCAAGTTACTTCAAGATTGACTGAAAAAGAATAGGTTTGGGTGGACTATTGGAAAGAATTCTTCCCTGTGAGGGTGGTGTCAGATACCAGAATCTGATAGTTCATGGCTCAAACACTGTTAGGAACCTTTTGCCTGCTATGGCAAAACTGCATAAAGAAGCTACAACCACAGAAGCCCAGCCCTCCCTGAAGATGCCGGACTGGAACTTTGGACTGTGAGTTAAGATGCCTTGATAAGATAAAGGGAATGCTATTATTCAATAATCATGGGTCTAGGGAGAAGTAAAAAAGGCAGAGTGAAACAAATGCACGCCCAGGAAAGCCAAAGCCAGCAGAAGATCATTGCTGGCTGGGTTTGGGTGGGGGAAGCCATAGCCCGAGAGGCCAGGTTTGCACAGAACCCTCCAAACAAAGGACAGGAGGAGAGTTTCGGGTGCTGGTGAAACCTCTGGTCCGAGGCAGAGCACCCATCCTCCCCCTTACACAAACTGGATCAGTTGTAAAACCCCCTAGCCCTGGGAAGAGCACACCCCTGGGACACACATGTGGGAGGCAGCTGAGGGGGTGTCATAATCCATCAAAGGCCCCCCTAAAGTGCTCCCCAGACTGATTCCTGTGGCCTTGCACCACAGGACTGCACGTGATGCAAAGTGATTCAGTCTGCTGCAACAGCCTGTGTAAAATTTGGCCCCTCTCCAGGGGAGGTACCTGGGCATTCCACCTGGCCTGAGCATATATTAATCCATTGGATTCTGTGCTTTTTGGGGGACCCTCACCACCAAGAAGACCAGCTGGACAGGATCATCAGGACGTTGGTGGGATGCATGGAGTGGTGATATTTTCTTTAATCTGTCTCTGTCCCTCTCTTTCTGTCCCCCTACCTCTTTTCTATTTATTTCTCTTCCTTCATCTCTCTCTCTGCTTTTTACTATTGAATAAAGCCCATACTATTGACTTTGGCATATGGTCTCATTTGCACCTTAATCAAGGCAGAGGCGTTTCTAATAATTCTAAGAACCAGACTGTAACAAGTGGTGAGGCACAGGGTGCCCAGAGAAGCTGTGGCTGCCCCTGGATCCCTGGAAGTCTCCAAGGCCAGGCTGGACAGGGCTTGGAGCAGCCTGGTGTCCCTGGCCACAGCAAGGGGGTGGGATGAAATGGGCTTTAAGGACCCTGTCACTTCCAACCCAAACCCTCCGGGAATTCTGTGATTAATGGAAATATTAACCCTTTGCTCTGATCCTTGACAAAACAAAACAACACAAAACACCTCAATAATCCCAAGTCCCACATCTTGAACCCTGTCTGTACCTTCAGAGCGCGCATGTTCCTGAGCATGACATCTCCAATGCGTTGGTAATCCCCCTTCACGTGAGCATTGCTTCTGCCCTCCCTGGAACACACATGAGGAAAGGAGGCAACATCGGGGATCAAGAAATTTCTGTTTTCTCCCTCCATCTTCCCTGTCCTAATTCAGGGCACAATCTTTAGCTATTTAACATTCCTATTTCACTGTTCAGATTGAAAGTTTGGTGCATTAAATACAGGTGCTGCACAAAACAGCAAACATGAACACATGCTTAAAAAACTGAGAAAGGACTAGAAAGGAACTTGTGTGAAAGTCTGTTTGAGAGTTTTACATTTCAGACCTCCACATGAATGTCATAACACGCCCCCACCTGATTTTGTGAATTTGTTTTTGTTCATACTTTGTTTATGTTGACCACCTCTTTTTGAAAGACATAACATGTCAGGGCAGGAGAAAATAATACAAAGTTTAAAAGACTAAAAACATCATCTGTGAAATAAACTGCATTGCAAGAACCAAACTTCCACCTTAATCACAAAAATGTTTCTTAGGTTTTCACCTGGAGATTCGTTAACTGGAAGGTGTGGAAAAAGTACATGCCCCATCTTTTTGATCTTGTGCTCCTTCTTTTTTCTAAGGCTTGAGAGACACCATCAGATTATATCAACAATTGATGATCACAAAGGTGTTTTCCAACCTAAATGATTGTGTGATTACAAAACCCTCGGTCTGGGGCACAAGTCCTACAACTACAAGATATTATATACAAGGCAAAGCTTGGCAGACAGGCTTTGTGCAATCTAGTTTGTACTTTTTAAATAGCTTTAATTTCATAAAAGATTTCTCCTTGTTTCTATTGATACAGAAATACTAACAGTAGTCTGGTTTAGACGTGAGGATGTAGTAAAAGATCCCCCCACTCGCTTACCAGAGTGAGAGCCTTTGTTCAATCTCCTTCAGAAAGCCTCGATGGAACTCATAGATGGGGTCTATGTTGGAGAAGAGCAGTGTCATCAGGCCCTCTGGCATGGCATTCTCCTTGATCACGGCACTGCGGAACCACTGCCAGAAAACCAGAAATTCTCATCAATTTCTCTGCTTCAGAAATTCATTGCTAGTATGAAAATTCCTGCTCCTGCAGTGATGGGAGAGGAGAAAGTATGCACAGGGAAACAGCAGGAAGGAAGAAGAAATATTTAGGGAAGACGTAATTTGTGAAAAATGAGAAGATGGGGTTTTTTTTCCTTGCCAAATATGAGGTAGATGAGGCCCATGGCTGGTTCTGGGCACAAGCTTGTTTCTGAATGTAATGATGGGATGGGTGGGGACAGCTGAGTGACAGTCAGTTACCCAGTGGCTGCCCCTGCTGCTGCCACTTCCACGCAGATAAAACTGCTCTCAGAGACCTGGAGCCCTGTGCCAGTTACTCAGCTGAAGACATCTTGTTGCAGGTCACATTCCACCTTTATCGCTTTCTGGCAGGGACGGGGATATTACAAAAATCCTCTGAGATTTGTCTGAGGTATTCCCCCTTCTTTTAGGAGAAGTGCTGGGAAGCCTGTAGGAGGAATTGGAGGGAGATGGTGCTCAATGAGCTTGCAGAGAACACCTCCACTGAGGCCATGCAGCGGTAAGGGACTCAAGCTTTTCTCAGATGAAATTAAAACAACAGCTTATAGAAAGGCAACAGTCACAGTGCTCAAATGTGGAGCTCATGAACAAAAAAGCTCTTTTAGAAGCACATGAACTAGACATTCATGCTGCCCTCTAAACTGGGACTCACTTGTCTATTCTGAGTGAAAGAGGGAGGAAGAAACAGAAGCAACAAAACAGGAAAAAACTCTTGAAATCCCCATGGGTTTGATGCCCTTTGCAACTGTCAGCTGCTGAAGGATCCAAAGTCCCAAAGCTAAAAACTTCCCAAGGAAAACCATGGAGAAGAGAGCCAGATTATAAGCAGAACTGGCAGAAATTGCTGAAACTGAATGCAAAACGTTTTTAGGCTTTCCTTGTTCAGTTTTCAGACCAAAGGTTAGCCTAAGTCATCAGGCACAGGATGCAGCTGCTGGAGCAAATGATCGAAGTCCAGGGAAGGTATCTGCTCTCCCACAGAAGGAGCCATGGAACAAGAAAGGGGACAGCTACTTGGCTCATGGATTATGCTACATCACAAGAAGAAATTCCAAGTTTTTCCAACCTAACAGTCACAAATTTATTAAAAAAACGGGAAAAGCAAGAAAATCAAGCCCACTTACCACTGTAATAACCTCCAGGTCCTTTAAATAGGTGCGTTCTGTGGCAAGGATCTCCTTTGCTATGAAGTACGCCTTGTCGGTGGGGTAGCGCTGCAAGGACACAGGGCAATCAGTGAGTACTGAAACACAAACCTCTATTTCCTGCTGGGCATCAGCTCAAACCTTCCATCCACTTCCCCTTGCTCTGTGCAAATGGAGCAGCTCACCACTAACAGAACATCTCTTTATTCGCTATCACATTCCCACATACTGACTTGACTACGAAATATTCTTTATATTGCAAGAGTATTAAGAAATAATGGCAATTATATGTCAATTATCAGATGGTTTAGGTTAGACGGGACCTTAAAGCTTATCTCGTTCCATCTTCTGACCATGGGCAGGGACACTTTACACTACACCAGGGTGCTCCAAGCGCTGTCCAACCTGTCCTTGGACACTTCCATTACATGAACTTCCATCTCAAATCAAGGGAACACTTCACAAAAATATGGAAACACTTAATCCAAGATTCCTAGATTTTAAACACTTCTCTAACAAACACAGCCCAACAGATCTGCAAACAGTCCTTTTCCAAAACTGTTTATTTCCACTTACAGCTTTCCCTCAAGCTACTCCCTTGAAGACCATATTAATTAGTTAAGAAAAAAAAGATAATCAGCAGTTTTTGGCTGCATGATTGCTCCGAGCTGTTCTTTAAAGAGAAAACGGAACGGATATGGAAGAATAAAGGAATGAAATGGTGGTAAGAGATGTTATGCAGTTGCAACACAAAATCAGAGTTAGCCTGAAAATATCTGTTCCTAAAACTCATGTAATATTAAGGAATTAGTCACTCTTCAAGGTAAGGAACAGCTTTATCTCCTTAGCTCACTCTGCTGTGCTGTAGTTCTGTGCCAAATGCCACTGAGTTATGTCAAAATTTGGTCTCCACCATCTCTGCCCCTCCTGAGGGAAACACTGCTTTGAAATTTCTTTCTTCTGTTTCCTTGTATGTTCTGAGTTAATTAAAAATTCTCTTTATAGAGTCACTTTGAGCTGCCTCCAGTGCTGTCAGCACAGCTACTGAGTGTTTCCCAATCCTCCAGCTCAATGGTGCCCGTGGAGGAGACATTCTCCTGGTTGCTCAGTAACCTCTCTACTGAGTCCAGAGAATCCCTAGAGGTGTGTATCCTCAAATAATTAATTTTGAGACACTGTCTAGTCCCTTTTCAGGTAATTTTATGCTAGTTACTGTTGTTCCACATGTCAGCCTCCTCTCTGGAGGAACCAGAGGACATACTCCTACTCACTCCATAGCCATCCTTAACTCCAATCTACCTGTCTCAGGTACACAGTGTCAGGCAAAGTCCTACATAATCTTGGCTTTTTTCCTTGGGCTATTTACCTGACTGCAGTCTCATATGCTGTGGAACCTCAGTGAGCATCCTTCATAAGCAGCCTCTTCCCAAAGGAAACAACATCATTTTCTGGCCTCCCTGGAGCTTACGGTGACGCAGTTTTACCACCTCACTGTGGGCCTGATATTTCTGAGTCTGAGAGATTTTAGCCTGCTAGCAGCTGCTAACTTTTCCCAAGGGAAAAATATGTCAGGAAAGCTTCTTTCCAAAACAATCTTGGTAAACAACTGATCCATTCTCAAAACTATTTTCTCCAGGTGGTGCTTGTCTCTCTAGTTCTGTTTCTCTCGTTTAACCAAGGGGATTAGAGAGGTGTTGTTTCTATTCACCAATCATGTTAAGTCTGTATCAGACCACCTTATAAAAGGTAAGAATTAGACAATAAAGCCTTCTCTATGCTCTTTGCCGTCTCAAAATATTTGGAGTAATTTCTTTTTTTCGTGTCCTACAACAACACCTCACTTCCCAGCCTCAGCAGTTCCTCATATGACAGTTTCTGCTGTCAGGGATGTTTTTACACATCCCTGGGTACATCCTTGTCTGGACTATGTGCAGGATCTTATTGCACTTCTTTAAAGTCTTACAGAGCATGAAGGTGTGTGAAAACATGGGAGCATGACTTCCACACAGGCAGGCAGTGATGGGGGAACTTTTTAAAAAACTAAAAACACACCATGGTCATAACCTGTCACTTCTCATAGCCTACACGGATCACGCTTTTCTCCACCTCTGAACATTTCTGCTGGTTTCTGCTTCATTCTCCAGCTGACTGTGTGCTAACCTGGGGCACAAGAGGGCTTTTATTTTCCCAGGCATCTTCTCTTCCTTTCTCCCTCCCCAGCACATCAGCCCTTTCTGTTTATTCTCAGAGGTTCCTGCTCTTTCCAAATTGCACCCTGGTGGAATTTAGTGCCCCTAACTTGCTTTTTTTCAGTCTTGCACCAGTCCTAAGTGCATCCCTTGTGCTGAGTGCTGGCAGCAACTGCTGGGCAGACCCTGCACCAGAGGAGTGGAAAGGCTGTCTGTGCACAGGAGCCCTGCCAAGCACCTTCACTACTGCTCAGGCTCTGCAAGGGGAAAGAAAACCAACTCATGCCTCAAAAGCCAAACACAAGAACTCTCTGAGGTGGCACTCTCCTTCTAGAGTCCAAAAAAAATGTTTCTACAACCACAGCAGGCATCAAGGCAAATATCCCCACTTGGAAAAACTGGTGTTTTACCACATAATGTACAAACAATCCCACCTGGAAACCTTCAACACTCACCAGATGCAGCAACGTCAGCTTGTGGGGAGTGACGAGCTCTACTCTGAGCTTGAGATGGCCAAAAATGTTTAACTTTTCACTTCAAACACCAGGCTTCAGAAGTCTTAAAAATAATTTGCGTGGGGGAACTCTCCCAAAAAGCCTAGCTTCAATGCCCCTTTTTAAGTGGGTTGCTACAACCAACCTTCATTAGAAAGGAACAGGGAGAAATATACCAGTAAGATGAAAGAAAAGCACAGTGATTTAAAAGGAAAGAAAGAAACCTCTCATCTTTCTCGAGTTATCAGTACTGGACCAGCAGCACCATGGCAGCAAAGAGCAGACAGCACACATTGTGAGGGCTGGAGAGTTTGCAGAACACGCCCTGATTAACCAGGTGGAGCTACAGCAGTATCACCTTCAATCAGAGCTCTAGACAAGAGAAATATTGTAAGCTTACATTTCTCTTGTATAAAAAAGCTGTAAAGCTCCTGTGAAATGTAACCAATCTAACCCTTATTTCCTCCTGTGTCTGTTTCATTTAAAACCATGTCTCTGAATAGACATCAAAGCCTTGGAATACTCAGGAGTTGATCAAATTAAGATGAATACAATAAAAGAAGTTCCCTTCTAAGGAGTCTAACTTTCATAAATTAGTTTCAGCCTGAAGGAGAAAACAGCTGCCAAAACACCAGACCTTGCAGAATGTGGCAGAAAAGGTTGCGCTTCACACTTAAGAAAGCTAACACTGTCTTTGCTCATTATTTCCAAGCTATAAGGATAAATGAGAGGAGTTATTTTTAAACTAACTATGGAAACTAATAGTAGAGTGATTGGCCAAAGCCATAAATTCCACCTCAAGAAGTCTAAATGAGACAGGGAAGCTGCCAGGCGGGTGGGTTGTCTGCAGCTCAGCTTCCAGTTACTGGTTAAACCTTCCTCTCTCTGGCAAGCACTTGCACCACGTCCACACCAAGGGCTTCTCAACAGCATCACAGAAATGCCTGGAGGTACCCAAGAATGTGGTAAAGACATCAAAGAGCAGGGGCTTGTGACCTTCTTGCCTGAGGATCCTGATCCTGACAGAGGTAGACAACCAGAACACTGGATGGGGCAAGCAGAAGAGCAGAAGAAAAGACCACACAAAGTGATTTCTTCTTTGTGGCTGTATGGAAAACGGCAGATCCCAGTGTGGCCACTGACACCATATGGAACAGAGTTTGGACAGTGGAGCCTTCCTTGCACTGTAATGGAAGATCCTGGATCCTTCTTAAGAACCAGAGTCAACAAAACTCTCTGCAAGCAAGGCAAGGAGAGCAGAGAGTCTTCCAGAAAAATGGTCATGGAACATTACTGTTAGGTGAACTTTTTTATCCTACTGGAAGAAATGCAGCAAATCCTGAGCTCTACATGGGGGTGAGGAAAAGCCCACATCATGTGGGGGAGTCCCTGGTTAAAGCAACCAGTGTTCACTGGTAGGCAGAAAGAAAGCAGCCCCGGCATGGAGCAGTGCCCAGACATAAGCACACCTTGAGAACCTAAAGTCCTTCCTGGTTTGAGACTCACTGCACCTGCAAAAGTCAGGGGCATTTTTGTCCCCCTCCTTCCAGAAAGTGAGACTCAAGCTTCTGCAAGGCAGAGCACTGTCCACCTCCCTTCCTCTCTCCAGATAGAAGGGTCTGCCATGGAGAGGACAACTTCAGCAACAGGGCCAGCTCTGCTGACCAAGGCCATGATGAAATGGATGTGAGCGAATTCACACTGAGCTCAGGACCTGTGCAGTTCAAGAGGAACACCTCAGGACCCCTCTGAAGGCCCTGCTATGATCAGAAAGCATGACCTGGAGGAACAACATACGGTGAGATGGGCCAATGAGACTATGATGAGACTGCATAGGAAGGAAGGAACCCAGGAAACAAACACCTTATACCTTAACAAATAAGGATCTCTGAGGATCATTGTGTCCAGCTCCCCAGTCCTTGCAGATCCACCTAAAAATAAACCATATGACTAGGGGCACCATCCAGGTATTCCTTGATCTTTGTTAAGCTTGGTGTCATGACCACTTCCCTAGGGAACCTCTTCCAGGGATCAGCCTCAGGGTGAAGAACCTTTCCCTAATATCCAACCCAAACTCATTTCCATTCTGAGGTACAAAAGGTGGATTTTGAACACAGTTCCCTGACACACTGCTCCTGTTAAAACAGAGGAAGGTGGTCCCAGTGGCCTTTCCAAGAAGGCACAAGAAGATGCCAGAAGGGCACCGGGAACTCCTGCCACAACAGCGCAACACATCTGACCAGCCTTCAGCACTGGAGTTTTACCACGGCCACCACAGAATACAACACAATCAGCATTCAGCACTCGGCAAGCACAGCTCCTCACCTGGCACCCTCAGTGCCCAGCACAGCTGCCCAGCACAGCACATGGCACCAGCATTCCCCAGCTCTGAGATCTCACCTTCCTTTTCATTTCGTCATCCTCTTCTATCCTGGCCCCGCCAGCGTCGCTGAGGACGGGGCTCAGCAGAGGGGAGGAGCCCTGAGTGACGGCGTTCAAGTTCACCTGGAAGGCTGGGGCCAAACCCAGGGGACTCTTCAGCACCATGGAGGAGAGCTGGGGATGGTCCACAGGGAGGCCTGGGTGGGAAGACAACAAGAGAATGGAGTGGAAAAGGAGAGAAAATTACTTCAAAGATAGGGCAAATAAGGTGATTATCCACTGTTACAGCAAACTAGAATTGCAATCTCATATTATTTTTAAAAAGGTAAGAGAAAAAGAGCAAAAAGGCATTGAAATCCAAAGACTTCAGTGTGTATCTCAAAGTAAAGGCAGTGTTCCCTGCATCCCATGGGTTATAGGGTAGTGCAGCAAGGACTGACACAGCGACAACCACAGTTAACAGAAGGATAAATTGCTTATTGTCAAGGAAAAAATGCTGCTGAGTAGCAGCACAGTTCATAACACTGGGTTATATTGCAGGGACAGGAATACAGCTTTTAATTTTTGCTTTTCAATATAAGAGTTACTTTTCAACACAGGGAAAAGCTAGGACAAATTATTCCATTACTTGCCACTCCAGATGACAAAGTATGTTAGAAATACGTTCAGAAATTAGGGTATCTCCAAAATTGGCCCAAAGGGAAAGGAAAGCCTATTGCTATACAAACAGAGAGCATGGGGAAATTTTCATTCCTGGCTTTTCTGCGTATACAAATAGAATAATCTCAAGGAAAACAATTTTGTAGCACTGAGTAACAACTGGATGAACTCAATCCACAGTTAAACCTGTTAGAAGCAACAGGTACCACTTTGCTTTAGATTACTAAACATATTTTCAAAGAAATGATTATTTTGTGGACCCTTTAGAGATTTCTGGCACATCACATTGAATTTAAGCCTCCTCTTTGCAGCATGTAGACCCCCCCTCAGGGGTGAAAATGACCATTCAAGATCAGCTCTTTTGGACCAAAGGAAGGTGACAGACGCAATACACGCACAGAATTCCTCCTAACCTTACTGTTTTTCTGATCTTCCCTGTGTCAAACAAATGAGTTTTCTCAGATCAGGCAACTAAACAGGTATCAGCACTTAAGCAACTACAACTTAAACACCCTCCCAAGCCTCCCCAGCAGGATTTGTTGTGTCACAAGCACTAAACCACGCACCCGAAGACAAATGGGGAAATCAACAGCCAACCCCAAATTGCCAAATCATCATTTCCCAGACTACATAGAAATCATCACAAAAGGCTTTAAAAAAATCAGCCCTCACAGATATCCAGGATCTCCTCACACTGTCATGGGTGCTGCAGGAGGAGTTGGGAGCTTTCGATTCCCAGCTGCTCAGGCTTGGAAAGCACACCCAGGGCGAGGCAGCTCCAGCCTGTAATTCCACATGGCCAAACGCAGGAAGCTAAACAGAGCTGCACTCGGTCACCTGGAAGAGATTCAGATCATCCAGGCTGCCGAGTTAACTATTTGTACACTAGTCTAGCACCAATTCTGGAGTAGATTTTTGCTTCTTCCTGAGCATTTTGTCCATTTACATTGCTTTTAATATCACCCCAGGAAAGCAACACTGAAAAAAAAGCATTTGTCTCACCTACCCAGGAACAAGATTCAAGTTTGCTTTTACATGCCAGGAATGCTGGCAGCTTCCAAACAAATGACTTTGCAGGGGTGAGGAGCTTCTTTAAGTTCATGGAATTTAACACGAAGTAGCAGTAAATTCCAGAATCTGTAACTTGAATTGCTTCCATACAGCCTGAAAACTCAGACACAATGGGAGCAAATGGGATATAACTTGCTATAAACCACCTTGCATTTTTAAGTCAGGTTTTTAAGTCTACCTTTTATCTCTTCCAACAGAAGATGGCCAGTAAATTAATTGCAAACACTGAATTCGAAAGCAAGAACCCCTCCCCAAAGGCAGAGTGCCTGATGGAAATAAGAGGCACATTCACAGAATCATAGGATGGTTTGAGTGGGAAGTGACTCTAAAGACCACCCAGTCCCACCCCCTGCCATGGGCAGGGGCACCTTCCACTACACCAGGGTGCTCCAACCCCTGTCCAACCTGGCCTTGGACACTTCCAGGGTTGGGGCAGCCAGAACTTCTCTGGGCAATCTGTGCCAGGGCCCTATGACCCTCACAAGGAAGAATTTACTCCATCTAAAACTTCCCTCCTTCAGCTTAAGGCCATTCCCTCTTGTCCTGTTACTTCCCTTTTTTTTTTCCTTTTCCTAGAAGAGGCTATAAGAAGGCACAGAGAGCTCAAGTTAGCTTTTTGGCTAACATTTGTTTAATTAAATATTTGATCTAAGCTTAGTGTGATGGCGTCTTGGCAGATGATGTTACAACTGAGGACTGAAATTTTCATTCTCATAACCCAAGTCTTCTCCACCAGAGCAGCACAGGAGGACTCCAGGCAAGCAGCTGGATGGACAGCAATTCCTCATTCTCATGGAGAAGGACGGTAAAGGGAGAAGCAATTTCAACTGCTGTTCAATGTAGAAAACTCCTAATTAGGTGGAAATATTGATGTGAAGACCAAAACATGTGAATGATTCCCTTTGACATCAAACCTTGGTGCTCCGAGGTCTTCCCTTCCCCACAGGCAGCATCTTCCAGTTATATTAAAAGGGATTATGCTTTCAGAGGGATGTTCCTGTGTTTCAATGTTCTGCATGAAGTGGAAATTTGTTCCATACAAGTAGGTCACACAAACATCCCAAACTGGTGTCTGTAAATGCTGTGAGCACAAGCCAGGCCTCCATGCAATGATGTGGGAATTCAGCTCTGTAGCCCAGATAGTCAGACATGGCTGCATCCTGTACATAACAATTTCTGCCTCCACATCACACACAAATGCACTTAAGGCAACATCCAAAAATGCAGCAGCTCTGTAATACTCCACATACTCAGAGATCTTCAAGTACACTAATAATTCTTAGTTACACTACATAGTTAGAAACGTATCCTTAGGCAAACAAACCCACAGTTTCATAAAGACCAGCATGCAATGATTAGGAATAAAAAATAAAAACTAATCAATAAAACATTGCAAAAGCTCGGTAGTATGCAAGAGTACAGCTACAGAATCTGGTGAGAATGCTGAGGGTATCCTCTACAGCTACTGTGTAATACTGGTCACGTAGAAGCAGGTTCCATTTGATTTTCACTGAGATAACGAGGAGAATAATAAGGTAACAAACTTTTGGCATCACTTCCCAGTTATTTTTTTCAGCAGGTATTTCCATTCTTCAGTCTAAATTCAATCCCTACACAGAAAGCCAGATTTGAGTGTACAGGCCGGCCAAAACAAAAAATTCAGATTACAGAATTACAGAATTACAGATTCTGTAAGATTTATGCTTGGATGCTTAAAATAATTCAGAGACAGACAACTGAAATAGTACCTCAATAATACTGAGCATTATGAGATGGACAAAAGCTATGCGAGGGTCAAATGTCAGCAACAGCTCCTTATCAAATGGAGAGTCTCTTGCAAGTCACAGACAACCTTTAGAGATACAACTTTATTATTATATCATTGCTATTAGTAATACTCCAAAAGCCTGCAGAGGCTGACCAGAGGACAGTGGGAGCGTGCTCTGAGCCTCCCTTCCACCCAATGCCCTGCTGAACCCACCTCATGCACAGACCAAATGATTCTTTCTCGAATGAAAGCACACAGCATTACTTCTAGAATGAAGTCATTAGCAAGCTGCAAGTCTTCCCTTTAAAAAGATGAGAAATATTTGGAAGATAAGGGAATCTTGAAAATCATCTAAGAGCCTAAAGAACCTATGTAAGAGACTTTAAATTCAAAGACCTCTTTTTTTATCCTTAAACAGGTCCAGGTCACGTGAAACACTCCAGCACATTTACAGCACTTGGCATGTGCCCCAGTGCTGCGCACCTGGGAGGTCACACTACGTGATCCTACCAGAATCCTAAGGTTGGCTCTGGTTTTATGGTGACACTCATAAAACAGCCGAAACAATCCCAACCAACCACCCTTCTTTCTCCACCTTTCCACCTTGTAAAAGCCCTGTTTGCAGGGAAGAGGATTTACCTAAACACTGGCCACAGACACCTGGAGGAGAACCTGGCAGCTAGAAAACATGCCATCACCTTCGCATGCTATGTTTGCAAAAAAGGAAAATCTTCCAATAAAAACAGATATACAGGAAAGAGAGTTCAAGGGATATATCCAGTTTAAAAGGTCTCCACAATAAACATAATTCCTACAACGAAATCTGAGCTTCTAGTCCCATTTGTATCCCAAACAAAAGATCTGCACAAACCGGGAATTTGAAACCCACACGCCAGTGTTTGACTTCTGTGCTCTATTTTCAACGAAGTGCTACAGGGGGGAAACTGTGTGGAGAAAGCTGTGAATAAAACTATAAGATGCCTTGGCTAGGAGAACAAATATTTATTCTATTTCAAAGGTAAGGGTAATGAAAATAAAGCTAAAAAGCCCATGTTGTCATTTATATCAAAGTTTTCCTTGTTTTATTGCATAAACAATTAAAATTATGAATTAGTACAAATCTGTAGGTTCATAATTGGCAATCTGAACAGACACAAAGATACTCAAAACCCCAACATATAATTCAATAAACATTTACTATATAAAAGATAAAATTCAAGAGATCAATTAAAAATTCCAGCTCTCTTTGTTTGATTGTAATCTTTTCCTGGCAAGAGTAGCACCTATGGAACTGGGGAGTCCCTCTAACCAAGGCACACGTACCCCTGGATGTACCGATCATCAGGAATTTTGTGATTCCAGCAACTGGGGAACATTTTGACTTCTGAAAATGTACAGGAAACCTTCCCACAGACCAGGTTCAAATTATCATGTTCCAAATTTGAACTTCCAAACCTCCTGCTCACCCATCTCTCATTACTGGAGTAATCCTATGGGAGCCCAGGGGCAGGTAATTCATTAACAGGATTTTATGATGCAATTGGAACTGTGAAGTCTCCCCATCTTCAGATAGAGAATGTATATGTACAGCCTTACATATACACACAGCCCTTGTGACAAGTGAGGTGCAAGAGTCCCTAAAAATGACATGCAGTGACAGCTAAAGGACTACATTGAGACCTGTGATTACACTCATTCATTACTGAGTAATTATGGCTTAGAACATTTTGCAAAATGACAATAATGGGAATGACTTACCGACAGGTTTGCACCAAAAAAGCATTAAATGATAACAACTTTTATTAGTGTCTTGAGAAAATCTTGCCCCTACCAAGACTTGCAACTAGACAAAATCTACCATCACCAAAAAAAACAAACCAAAAAAAACCCACCAAAAACAAAACCCAAAAACCCCCAAGTAAAACCACCCAATATCAAACCATAACCAAGCCACCAAAAAAACCAAAATAAAATCCCTTAAACAAAATCATCTATGACCACAATACAAATAAGCATGGGAAAAAGGGGATCAATACTTGGTATTATCCAGATTATTCAGCAACTCTGAAATCTACTGGAAATTAAAGTGAGAGTTGAAGGTAGATTAATATATTGCCCTATTCCACCTTAAGATAAAATACGGCAAGTCCTGGGAATATACAGCATGTATTACTTTACTAATGAATACTTTAAAATTACAAAGTCTATGCACAATAGATAACACAGGTTAGTAAACTTAACAAAGCTTAACCAGGTGGTGGATAGGTCAGAGAATATTCTATGACCCATGTTTTGTGCAAATGAAGTTTCATTAACTGCATAGATGATGAACAAAAATGCTCTGATGTAGCGCTTTACATTTAATAAATGTGATTAAGCACCAGAAGGGTTGTAAGTACACATATAGAGAAGTACAGGTTAAATTAAATTGCTCACTCAAAGCACTCATTTTGCTTTCTTTCAGTTGCATTGCAGCATTCAGTTGAGCACTGCAGAGAGCGAAGCCCAGCAGCCTGACTCACTGGGAACAGCCACTAACACTGGCATGCATCCTACAGCTGCTGGTGTTTGCTGAAACAGAACAGAGAGATGTGGAAGGATGGAAGAGTCCTGCTCCACTGTGGAGCCCTGGCACACTCCCTTTGCTGAGCCAGCACTGCAGCAGCTGCTGGGTGCACCGTGTAGGGCAGAACACACCTGGAAACCCCTGTGGTTCTCCTGCTGGAAAAACAGAGCACTAAAACCTGTGCACTGGCTAGGAATGTTCGTACCTGCGTGTGTCCCCAGCTCCCCACGGGCTGGGAGGCACAAAGCAAATGTGCAAGGATCTACCTGCAGAGGTGTGTGCTGGGAGGAGCAGGGGGACAAGCACTTGCTGGCCACAGAATCACAAAGTTTACAGCTAGGTTTTATCTGCTCTGCCACAGCCCTTCAAACGCTGCTTTCTTGCATGTGATACTCAACATAGATCTTCTTGATCTTGTCATTTTTCCTGAGTCATTTCCCCTGTTTTCCAAGCCACATGGTTCCCACAGCAGAGGTCACTGCCTACGGTCTGTGAGGCTCCTGGCTCTCACACTGCCAGCTCACCACTCACCTTCATGAAAGGAAAGCTTGTGTTCTCAGAAAAGAAACAGAAATCAGTACCAGGAACTAAGTTTTAGTATCAACACCTTAACGGGAAAATAAAACAAACCCCAGGGAATAACGCCAGAAGTGAAGCGGCATTGCCAGGCCTCAGGCCACCCCACGCTGCTCTCCAGCTCACCACACCCTCATGCTACACAGAAGCAAAGGAAGGGGACAGAGCAAGGAAGACATTCCTTGTCTCACCTTCTCCTACCACTCAGGAGACAGTCAGGGGAGAAGAGGACAACTCCACCGCACTGCAATAACCCACACATGGTGTTCGAGCTCCCTCAGAAGGTCTGAGCTGCAGCATTCCCTTGAGGGCAACTGGTTTTCCCTCCACTCTACCAGAAAGTGAATCTGAACTTATGTCTCTGAAGGAAATGATGAACCTTTGCTCACAGCTTTCTTGCTACAATAAAAACTCTATTTATGAACCAAATTTTCTGCTCTTTTGTGTCTGTCTGGGAAACCTTGAACAAAACAACACAGCTGAGCATGCAAAGATATCCTCAGAAGCCATATGGCTTTGGAAATCAAGTGAAGCACAGAAGGAAACCATGACAGCTCTATACTATCAGTCAGCCAGAGCACTGATAGTAGATAGAACTAACAGCAGCACAGCAGCAGCTCTGAACTCTCATTCTGTACCTGAAACCCTCATCTAAACAGGTCTGTATCAGGGTCAAAGCTCCCCTCACCTCTTCCTCACCTCTGGATCCACACAACTTGCCCTAAGATAGAAGACTGAAATCCTAGTCAGTACCATTCCTTTGGAAAATAAAAGAGGCACCACATTAAGAATCTTATTGCTTTCTTAAAAAAAAAAAGAAAAAGACAGAGAGAATCCCTGAGAGTTAGAACTGCCAATAAAAGATCTGTACAGTTTAAAATACAGGAAGAAAAACATTGAAGATACTTTTTCAAACTAACTGTGGTGCAAGAAGGCAAATTGGCAAGCCTGCACATCGAAAATACAGGCAGCTTTTTCCAAAGATCTTCTGAAAACTAAGAGAATTCAGTTGGACTTATTCCCTATTCTAACACATTTAAAAGAATGCTTGTGATTGAGGCACAGGACACGAAAGAGAGGCAGACACAGTTATAAGTAATAGCTGAATCCTGATTCTCTTTTTAAAAGACCAAAGATATCAACAGTCTTTCTCTACATCTTTACCTATATACTTGTCCCTGATGCTACACCTGTTATAGAATTTGCAGACAGAACTCTGACTTTTTGTTGATTTTTCTTTTTCTTCCTTAGGTTACATAATGTAGCTCATTCTGGGAAGAAATCAGACAAATCACCTAAAAATGTACTTAAAGGCACCAGCTCTCGACACCACTGCAGACCTCCTCCAAGTCCTGTTTCAAAAAGTCACACCACACACCCACAGTCCACATCATCATCTCCACAGGCCCGAATAAAGTTCCACAAAGAGCCAGAACATACATTCAACAGGAAAGAAATAAAAGAGAAGTAACATATAGGAAAAAAAAAAAAGAGCGCCTTATAGTGCATTACTGGAGAGCTGAGCTAGTATTTGGTTCTCAGTGTGCTTTGCCTTTCTGTGCTGCTGGCAAAGGGGGCTGGTTTCTCACAGGACAACACACATTCCACTCAAGCACAAGGTAAAAGCAAGCACTGTGCAGAATAGTTACACTTAGGTAAAACTAACCTGGAAAAATGGGTGACTAAAGGAGGTTTTACCTCCTTGAGTTCGGCCTCATGTTGAAAAGTATTCCACTGAAGTTTTAGTTATCAGAATTTTGAGAAATACTAGTATTTTTTAAATGTTTGAGTAAACAACGAAGGTCTTTAATGATATATCAAGACCGTATTTAAACTGGTAACAATAATATTGATCATAAAGTATTGTTTGCAACTAAGCTGCTTATTTTGGAGGCATCAACTGTATTAGTACTGCACTCTCTCTGCAACGGACTGAAAACTGGGCAGAAGGGAACCCCAGAACCAAGTGGCTGAATGAGATAATGCATTGAAATCAGAAGATTTGGGTCAGGTGTTACAAATTTCCCATTCTTGCTTGTATACAGTGTAAAAAATGCTCTTACAAGCTGAAGCTCAGAATTTCCCCACCACAATCCATGGTAGCTGGGGAGGACATTTCATAACTTTTGTTGTTTCGCCTCAATAAATGTTGCTAAATTAAATGTGACCAGTTAAGCAACAATTCAATTGTCTTTTCCATTACACTTACAAACTTACAGCTCAAGTCTCACACCAAAGTCACCTATCTAAAAGAATTTATGAAAGCCCTGAAGCTCTAACTGTTGTCCATATTATTTACCTCTCCTAACAACTCCATTCCTCAGAAAAATTAGAGCATTTCTCTAAATACAGTCCATATTTTAAAGAAAAAGCTAACGCTAACACCAGGTATACCACCAGCTGTCCTCCACAGATACAGGACATTTTTCTGAATCAATATGTAAGTATTTTTATGCAGAGTGATTAGTAACGAGAAAGAAGGGAAATGTGATGGGGATTAAGTGCTTTTGTAGTCTCTGTATATCTCCATACTGCTGAAAAACATTTGCTGCTGGACTGCTGAAGACATCTGGAAGTCAGCAAATAAGCTTGCCTTCACAAGAAGTTTGGAAACTGCAATTTCCGTGTGGTTGTATACACATTCCCTCTTCCAAACTACCTTCCAGAGGTAGGTGTAGGCTATTTATTCTTCAAAGAATACCACAGATGTGTTGCATAGGATGGTGTTTTTAAAACTGTCCTTCTGAGATGATTTGAAGATTGTTGGGGGTTTTTGATTATGGAAACAAAAACAAACCCAAAATGAGGATCTTGCTACAGTGCTGAAAAACAGGCAATTTAGTGGATGCAGCTGCTGGTTAACAAGAATGTGCAAAAGTGGCTGCTTAATTTGGATTTTGGAGGAATATTATATGAGACTCTTACAGATATGTTTACAACCGAAGAAATCCTTCAGTATACTGTAAGTTGTGATGTCTGCATGAGCCAGTTGCTACTTAAAATTCTCTGAAATCAGTGTTTTCTCCTAAATATAGTATTTTCCAACATTGTAGCCTCCTATAACCCATTCTAGACATAGTGTGACGCACAGGAACACAGCACCAAAACTTGGACGCTTTGAAGGACACTGAAGAGGCACACGAATTTAAAAAAAAAAATTAAAAATCGACTATGTTATGTGATTTAAAATCCAGCCACTGGATTGACTGATATCACACTCTATTTCCAAGCCTGGAAAGCATAGAGGGATCCATCACAAAAATCAAGCCAATCAATTGATTTGTGACTTCTCCGTCCAGTCTTCTTGTGTCAGATTTTTTAAATTGTTCTGAAAGTCAAAGGCATAGTTGTCCCCCGTGGTTCGAGCAAAGGGGTTACTAAAGAAAAGGTTCACATCCAGAGGTGCAGCTGTTTCCGAGTCCCAGGAGTCGGTGTCCGTGCTGCTGGAGTCCTCGGTGGCGGTGGGCGGGCAGCTGAGCTGCTCCAGCTGGTCGATAATGTCCGTGAACTGGAAGGCTGAGCTGCACTCGGAGCGCACGGAGCAGGCAGGGAAGTTGAGCATGGAGCTGGCCTCGGAATGGTTGGCAGAGCCGTAGGTGTGCAGGGAGGTCCCATTCAGAGGCAGGTTGTTGAGGGAGCTGCTCTCGGAGCGGTTGTTGATGAGGGAGCTCGTTTCCGAGGGGCTCAGCAGGCTCTGCATCCTGCTCGCTTGGGCCTTCACCTCAAACAGCTCCGAGGTATCTGATGGCCTCTCATTGCCGTTGAAATCGCTCCCTTCTTCAAATTCAAACTCCTCTTCCATATTCATATCCACGGCCTCGGTTGAGTACCTGTCAGGGCTCGACTGAGCAGAGACCGTGTTCTGCTGGAGGGCATCTGCAGTTAAACCAGCTGACTCTGACAGACACTTAGAAAACTCAGAACCCTTTAATTCTAACCCACTGTACACATAGGAAAATGCCTCAGAGCCCCCAGCAAAAAAGGACATTTCTGCTGGGTCATCATCAATAAACTCCTCTGACACCTGTAACTGGGAATTTGTCAGTGTGAAAAGAGGGGCACCCCGGCTGCCACGCTGCTGCTCTTTTTCAGCAATGAATACACCTGTGGTAAAGTCATCCTCATCATTGTCATTTTTACAACCAGCAACCCTGCTCTCCTTACTACTCCTCTCTACATCTACGTCTACACCACAAGCACTCTCAACAACAGGACAAGACGGGTCACAGTTTCCTGCAACACTACCAAACCCAACACCTTGGAGCACAGGAGATCCAGGCTGCTGCATCAACTTCCTCCCAGCTTCTTCCACTGGTGCTGCAGTGGTTTTGTCTGGAATCCTTGAGTACGGTGCTCGGGGGTCCGAGGAGGAAGGGCTGGGTTCAGCAAACGTGGGCAGGATCGAAGTGGGACTGGCCAAGGAGTGAACCGAGTGGAAGGGGGCAGCTGTCGAGGCAGGAGACCCTGGAGTTCTCAAGCCCTCAGTGAATGGGACACTCTAAAAGGGGAAAAAAAAAGCAGAAGAAGGGGAAAAAAAAAAGAAGAACATATAAAAGGGTTTTTGGAATACATAAACACAAATGTAACATCCAGTTACATCCATATGCAGAAGGAATATATGCTTCACAGGAGCTCACTTTACAGCTGACACTATATAGAACCTGATCCCACATCCCATGTAAAAGGCAAGTTTTTTTTCCTTAATGCTGATAACTGTATGGAAAGTTAAAAGCATATATTTTATATTAGATATACAAGTATCCACAAAGAAAAACAACAAAATGACAGTGAAATTCTGTGATGTTTCCTTAACCTCTCCCATGTAACACGTGTAGCATTCAGTGAAATGATTGTTACTTGCTGTGTCCTGCAGAAGGCATCTTACAACAGCTTTGAGACTGCCAGAGGGCAGTCAGAGAGTACCTGGAGATAAACTAATCCTCTGAAATAAAAACATACTAGAAAGTCCAACACTTCCTTTTCGGTTCAGTGGAACTTTGAATAAAGTATTACTCACTTCACACTCAACTGGCTACAACTATCAAATCAGTAACACCAACGAAAAGAACTGTGCAGGCAGACAAAGAGCAAACAGCGGCAGCAATTCTGGTCAGCTGACTCCTTCACTATCACCTCAAAAAGCTGTTTGTCCGTGCCCCTGCCCACAACACCAAGAGCGCTGCAGAACTGACCTGCTTCGGCACGCCTGCGTTCGAGGTGCGAGTGGATGCTCGGACCTTGCTGTGCCTCCTGTGGAACAGAGCAGCCTGTCAGCATCCAACACGTGCATCAGCCTCATTCCTTCCCCCACCACTTATGGCCAGGCCAGTAGCCAGCAGAAACATCTCCAGCTCTATTTTATCGTGTTTTGTTAATAACCAGTTCAAGTTTAAAAAGGTCAAAAGAGTTGTAAATTAAATGATGCAACAGTAAGAAATGTGCAAAAATGGAATAAAGCAAGATCCAGATCATTCACAGAATCAGAGAATCATTAAGAATGGGAATGATCTAAGATCATCAAGTCCAACTGTTCCTCCAACACTACCCCATGTCCCCAAGTGCTTTATCTCCACATTTTTTGAACACCTCCAAGGATAGCAACTCCAACACTTCCCTGAGCAGCCTGTGCCAGTGTTTGATCAACTTTTTAGTGAAGAAATTTTCCCAGTATCCAATCTAAACTCGTGACACTACCTGAAGCCGTTTCCTCTTGTCCTGTCACTTGTTACCTGGGAGAAGAGACTGACCTCCACCTGGCTGGTGGGGATCTCTTGGTACCCCTGAAGGAAACTTCAAGAACAACTTGGGGCTGAATACTAACTGAACACTAACCAGCACATTTTACTTTAACTCCATCCCCTGTCATTACGATACAGAAGAATGCCCTCAGAACCAGAATGAGCTAATCTGCGACAATTGTACAAAGTTCTACAAATTCAGTCAACCATATAAAATTTTGTGTTAGACTCCAAAATGTGGTATCCTGTATTACACTCACAGTTAGATTCATCTATGTCAATAATTAAATAGAAAATCGAATTTTCAAATAGAAAAGGAGCTCACCTGGAATCTGAGACATTAACAATGTTTATTAATAGTAGATTAATGCAAAATTTTTACATTTCTATTAAATCCCTATAATCTTTTGGATAAGGAGTAAGACTTTCCCACATGTAGTTCGGATTAGGATTTGGAGTAGGAGGAGTTTCCCACATGTAGACTGGACAGCTTTAGAGTCAAGTAAGGAAAAAACAATTTTATAATGAAAATGCCTATTCTTAATTTATATATTTTATGTTTAGAAACAACTGAGTATTTAAGGTCACAGTTTCAAACTTGCAGATCCCAAGTTCCATTATGTGCTCTGCCACTGGCTGACTGCACAGCTACAGGGGCACAGACAGGTCCTCACTGACATCACGGAGTCTTCAGTACGAGCTGAACTTTCAGACAGCTAAGCCACACATTGCTCACAGGCATCAAAACGTGGTACCAAAACTTTCCTAAGCTTCTTACATCATCACAAAATAATAAATTTTTCCATTTTATTTTAGCTACCTTAAATTTGATAACTGAGAATGAACCTGCCTCCAAGCAGCATTAAAACACTGAAATTTAGGCAATAAGGGCACTGTGAAAATCTCAGCTATGTTTTGCCTTACAAAACAATTCATCTTACCTTTCATATGGGGTTCTCTTCATCCCACTGTCCTTAATATAATCCACTAGTTGCTTCTGTGTTCGCCCACTGTGAACCCACAGAAGTACAAAGGTTATCAAACACAGGGGATGAGCATTTAGAGATGGAATGTCTTTAGAATACTTCTTCCTTTTGATCTCATTTTCTAAGACATAATGAGTGTGTTCTGTTTCTCCCTACCTGTATCTGAATGAGGACCCTCTGGTGAAGAACACTGCTTTAGCCTTTGGCTTTGGCTGGTCGAAGAGCCTAAAGAATGTGTGATACTCAACACAGATTTTCCAGAAGTTTTTACACTCATCCCTACTTCCCAAAAGAAACTCCAATGTATCTTGATATGGGCCCTGGGAAAAAAACAAAGAAGTTCAGTAGCACCTAAAACGACAGAAAGGAGAAGAGGAAGGCACAAATGTGTGCCAACAAGAAAGGTGAACTCCAGCAAGTTGCAGGATTTTGTTAAGTCACTTCTCATCTGCCTTAAAACAATGGGAGTGATTCTGAATACAGTTAAAAATTATCTAATAGCTGTCAAAAATGTTTGCTTACCTTGAAACTGTAAAAGTGTTTAAAATGCATTTGACTTTAGAAACATGCTCAATATAACCCACCTTTAGAAATTTCAAAGAAATTTAAATATTTAAGTGAAATAGTTGCTATTTTAAAATACTATTCCTTTTTTAGGAGTTGTGATGTTCTGCTGGACAAATTAGACAAAACTGGAAAATACTGCATGTCAGAGTACAGTTATACGAAATTTCTGAGGGTCCCTTTGTGAGACACATTGCTATACGAGTAGACAGTGTGTCCTGTTTCAGGTATCCTTGATATATGAAATCGTATTATGTCCAAAGTTGGTTTTTTTCCTCTGTTTTAATATAAACACTAAATGCAATCTAGTCACCCAGCATGGAAGCAATAATTTTGATGACATCAGCAATCACAAACATCTACTGTAAATCAGCTAAGTATGAAAAATAACACTTGTGTTACAGAAATGCATAGAAAAGATGAAGCAAGAGTAATCACACCATCCTTAAAGTTAAGCTAGAACAATGTATTTTCAGCCACCTATTCCTACCTGAGATGTATCATATAATTCCAATTTGAATCAAGAGAGTAGATACAACTTTTTTCAAAGTAGAAGTACTGCGACAGGGTGCACCAAATACTTGGGTCTAGTAATTTTTTTCTGTCCTACATTTATACATGTGTAAGCTTGTGTCAAGGACCAGCTGATATTGAAACATAAAATCTAAAGATCCTAAGCTGTGGGGTGAGAAAGGAAAGATTTATACTTGAATGATGCAGCCAAGCCTGCCTACTGAGCCCCTTTTATAAGTCACAAACTCCAGAAACATTCGTAATAAGATGAAGCATAGATTTTTTTTTTTCAACACTGACCAGTCTATATTACAGTAAAAGTTACACAGACCTCTGGGTGGAGCTTAATAAGGAATCTTTTCCTCTTGAAGCTCAGTTTACGGACCTTGGACCAGTTGAAGGTATTGATTTTCGTGTTACCCTGAATTAAAATGAGAATGATCAAACGTTAGCAGAAGTTTCAGAAAAGCAGAGTACCAAACAAAATTCTGTTGTAGGTACATAGACGTATATGTGGACACATCCAGCTGTGTTTTTAGTTCTGGTGACAATACTCCCTCAAACAAGAGAGGCCACGAAGCACTCTGAGAGGAATTGCAGGGCTGCAGTGGCTGATGCACCTCCACAAGAAGCTGCCCCACAGTAACCGAAGAACAGGTAAGACACAGCTGAGAACCCAAATGGAAATATTTCAGTAAATCAGCTGCCTCTGTGTTTTGGGGAGAGGAAAACCCTATTATTGCATTCATAAACAGGACTCTGAGCACTGAGTCACTTCTTCAATACAACAAACACAGTAACACTGATTGGTCCAGTCACTCCAATCAATTAGCATTCCTATACAGTAAGAGCAACAATATCCCAGCAAAAATCCACTGGAATATTAAAAGAAGAGAAACCAAACCAAAATTCCAGGATGACAGACCTGTCCCAGGGCTGTTCCAAATGAATTGATGATTTTCTCTGATCACACAACTAACTTCAAACAAAGCCCCTCTACTTTACTGTCACTTGGATTTGATGCCCTGCACTCTGCACAAGAACAAGCGGCACCACCAGTATTTTGGGGGCTTAAATGACACTCCTTGACTTCAGCACATGTTACATTTTCAAGACATCAGAGACACCAGATGTTAAAATGAGAGACTTTCTCCACGACATGCTAAAGGACAGAGTCTGCCATCCCTGTCATACCTGGAACACCAGCACACCCATGTGTGAAACCGCCAGATTGATTTTGGTGCCCTCACGGTCAGAGGCAAGGTGGAATCTGATGCCATACATCTCCAGTTTCCGGGCAATTTCAAGCACTTGAAAGTCAGATTCAGCAGGAGTTTGACCGCTGTAATGAGGAAGAAAACGAAAGTTTTAAGAACAACCTGATTCTACAACACAGCCAACACACTTAAGTCTGAACTCTGGCACTAAATGAGAATTTTCTGTCTCATTGAGCTGGGTGGTTTCACTCCAAGTCATGTGTTACACTGAAAGTTCTGTAATGACACAGCTGATGGCCAATGTCAAGTGCATCCCAAGACAGATGCTGAGAGAGATATTAATTAGCTCTGATTTTTTTCAGTTGAGAAACTATAAAGTTGAACAAATCCAAATTCAATTCACAGTGCTCCTCCTTCTGCTTGCTTGTGTACACACTAGCATTAACTAAGATATGAAGTAAGAGCTGGTAGAGTTGCACAGCCAGCAAAGCAGAAACAATGCAAATATTGCAACAGAATGATCCTTTTCAGGTCAGGTTTTGGGACTGTAATTATTACTCTATTGCTACCAGGAGAAACACATTCCCCCGGCCTTTGGCTGGATAATTCCCTCCCTGCCAAGGAATTCAGAGAAGGATCTTTAAAATGAGACCTCATCTGCTGTCAAAATTACTCTAAAAACAAGGGGAGATGTACACAGGCAGGAGCAACTGCTCTGTAATGGTGCACAGGCCCAAAACAGCAACACAGAGACTGTTCATGACTGGCACACACCCGTCAAGAGTTTCAGCCCTCACTGACTGCTCCCCAGGTTAGCTGACATCAAACCACTAACATTTTGCTTTCCTGCATGAAAACAGTCCTTTTTTTTTCCTCAATCCCCCTTGTTTTTTCTCATGAGAGGGAGTGTATTAGACTGTAGTGCACTTTCAGCGGGTACTTGCACTGGCAAGAGCTTTTCCCTGTAAGTCAAAACACTCTGTAAGTTCATGGGTCCTGGCAAGGAGTTAAAGACCCTCCAAGAACGAGCAAATGGTGCTGTGGAAATGAAGGAGTTCTTAGAATCATAAAATCATAAAGGCTGAAAAAGACATTGAAGATGACCAAGTCCAACTATTGCTACTGATCATGTCCAAGTTACACTACAAAGCAAAAAAGTCTTTATCACAAACATAAGCTTGTCACCCATAGTAGGCCTCTGAACTACAAACACCCTGCAAGAAAACACTACTACACAGTTTTAGGCATAATATGGTCCAGGAGAACCAGGAAAAGCAGCAGAACCTTCTCCTGTGCTAACCCCAAGGAAACCCCAGTGCAGAGCTACCTCCAGATCCGGGCTCCCTGGCATAAATGGGCACTCCATAAGATGAAGCAAGACCAGAGGAGGGCACAGAGCTGCTCCAAGGGCTGGAGCTCCTCTGCTCTGGAGACAGGCTGGGAGAGCTGGGGAGGTTCATCTGGAGAAGAGAAGGCTCTGGGGAGCCCTCACTGTGGCCTTTCAGTTCTTAACAAGGGATTTTAAAGAACAGGGAGAGGGATTTTTTTATATGGACAGAAAGTGATCAGACATGGGGGAACGGTTTTAAACTAAAAGAGATGAGGTTAAGATTACGTTAGGAGAAATTCTTCCCTGTGAGGGAGGTGAGGCCTGGCAAAGGTTGTCCATAGAAGCTGAGGCTGCCCCTGGATCCCTGGCAGTGCCCAAGGCCAGGCTGGACAGGGCTTGGAGCCACCTGGGATAGCGAAAGCTGCCCCTGCCCATGGCAGCAGGTCAAAGCGAGATTACCTTTAAGGTCCCTTCCATCCCAAGTCACTCTGGAATTCTGTGAAACACCAGCAGCACAGGACCTGCTGGGGCATTCAGAGCAGTGAGGCTGCATCAGCCACAGCTGGATAAACTGACCCACTACAGCACTACTGACAATGATAAGAAAAAATAAATACCAAATTACTTCCATGTGCAAGTTCACTAGGATAAATGCAATGACACAAGGAAGACACAGGTGCTAAAAATTATTATTCTATTTACAAACAGCCAGTGCTGAAACCAGACTAGATTCCTGCACACACAGATGAAGCAAATTTTACAGGCCATTTTTTTCCAAGAAGAAAATGGCCTTCCTTCCATAAATCTGGATTTCATTTCATCAAAACAGACGATGAACTATTTTTGGCATTACCTATTTTTGTGTCCTACACAGTGCCAACCACAACATCAGTACTAAATAAATTCTCCTGCTCCCTTGACTGGCTTTTCTAGTCATACTCATTAAAAAAAACTCCTTCTACCTACCTAGAGTCATATGTTAGATTAAACAATTGTTTAGTGCCATATAGATTTTTTTTTTTAAATACAGAGAGAGGATATTGAAGTGAATGATTATTACATCTGAATTTAACAGAACTAGGAATGATGACAATACATATTAACTCCTATTAGGAACTGTCTCTACAATTCAGAATACAATTCTGAAACTTATTTCATATGCTATGGTTTTTGTTAGAAAAAGCAATGCTTCTTTTATACTTACTAAAATTCTCTGTAGTGTAAAACATACACGTACACAAAATGCCCTGAGAAAGTAAGCCTGAATGCACACACATTTGACAACAGCATTTCAGCAGTATTCTGTTGCCTTGTTCATTCTGGAGGGGAAAACAAAGAATCTAAAACACTACAGCAGGAAATCACAAATTTATTTTGCCAGCTGCAGAAGGCAGGGATTCAATGACATTCCTGACTTTACAAGCTCAGTCTGTAGTCCACCCTCACCCAAACGTCAGTATTATGTGACCACATAACATAAAGGGAAAAACATAAGAGGCACAAAAATCTGATTTCAAATGGAAACAGAAATGCCAAACTACAGAGAGAGTCTTGTGACTGCATTTCTACCAGAGTTACTACTACATGCACTAGTTATGTCTAAGAGCTTCAACTGTAAAACAGATTTCTCTTCCCCTCACTGAAATGAGTAACACTGGACTGAGTGCTTTTTATATTGGCTTTAACTGTAGTATTTCCACCACCGATTCCTTAACTGCGTCATGGTTCCTATTTATTAAATATATACAAGACAAAAGAGGTAGATCATAAATCCCACTTTTGGCCAGGGCTTCCTGAGTTACACTCTGAGAGCACTGTGTGTAACTCCCACCCACGCTAATTCCTGCTATAATTCTTCTGAATACAGCAACATTAAGAATGAAAGCAGGGCTTTGTCTTTTAAAGAGGGTGCTGAGGTTGGGAAGGAGGGTTGGAAGGGAAGGAAGGCAAAACCAAAAAATGGCAACTAGAAAATTGGAGGTCTATACTACTAAAATTCCTCATGAACAGTCTGCTGTAACTGATGTCGAACCACTGTTATTTCATGTACCATCAGATATGATCCAAAGCACAGCATATCTCGGAAAAAACAAATAAAAATAAGATACCAGCCAGATTTTAAGAGTGTTCACTTGCACACAACCTGGCTGTAGCCACCAGAGAAGGCTGAGCTTGGTGTGGAGGAGCTGGGAGCAGAGCCAGGCAGCTCTGACTGTACCACAGACGGCTACAAAGAGAGGCAGTTACAGAAATTGCCCTCAGATGCTGCCTGCAGGCTTAGCTGCACAGCCCAGCCCCAAAACAATCTGCTCTAATTTTGTTCAGGCATTAAGCAGATCAATCTACTTAATCTTCCCCAGGTCAATGGACAACACACTAATATCAGTATTTCCAGCAAAAACTGCTGTCAGTGCAATAGGTGTTGGGGTAGAGGTTCCTTACATCTAGCCAATCAACAAATATTGGTCATGATGCAATATTCCCATGGCAATGGACTCAAATAAATGCTGTCAAGTGCTAGGTGATTTACAGAGCATTTAAACCCAGTCACTAATATAGAACTTTAAAGATAAAGGTCAAGTTAGAGTTTTTCTAACTTACATGCAATTTAAAAAAGTTAAATTCATGGACAACTAAACTAACAAGTTGTGAAAGGACGTGAGGGATAACAGTAGATGTAAATATAAATCTATTAAATCGTCTACTTCTTTGCTGATTTATGTATGTACAGACAAAGAAACCACAGACATGTGAACACAGGCAAAATGTGTCATGTTGAATCCTGCACTCACCTCGCAGCAAGCATTCCACTACTTACAGGAAGGCAGAAAACATTGTATTTTGAGTGTCTGGGTGTCAGGAATTAACTGCACCAGCACCAATACACAATCTACAAAATACACATCCTTTATGTTTAATGAACTATAGAAATAAAATAAGTTAACTCAGGCTCTTGCTGAGGTTATAATTAATGTGCTACACCAAAAATATAACTCATCTTGTTCACCATTACTACATTTGCAAAGTACAGAAACCATATTCCAGTTAGTTTTGAAAGTAAAAGAAAGTATTTACAAATGTAAAAGAAACAAATATGTTTAATAGAAAATAAGCATTAAATTGCCATCTTTCCAATTACAACATTCTCCATTTACAGAATGGATTGGGTACTCAGGTTCTGCTTTTCCTGTTTTGAGGGTGATTCTATCACTTCCAATAGCTAGTGAAGCAATTAAAAAGGAAAAAAAAAAAAAAAAAAAGGAAAATGGTTAGAAAGAAAGGGACACAGAAACAATCTAAAGGAGATGAGCCATCCTGCCAGAAACGAGTTTCTCTTCCTGGACACCTGGTTCGTACAAGAAATCTCTGTCAGGAGCAATCATCACTGAAAGAATCACAGAATCCCAGGATAGTTTGGGTGGGAAGGGACCTTAAAGATCATCCAGTCTCCCCCACCTGCCATGGGCAAGGACACCTTCCACTATCCCAGGCTGCTCCAAGCTCCATCCAACCTGGCCTCAAAAATATTAGTCAGCTAATTAGAACCCTGGGCACTGAGGATTTTAGGCTTTCTTTGGTGACAGGCACTGATCCCCAAGCAAACACTACATTTGACCTGAGGCCTTGGAAGAGGCTTCCAAAATTGACTGATAGCTCTGGGATTATGGATGTGTAGTCTGAATAGAAGTGTGTAATAGCACAGGGTGGAAAATTTGAAGTTTAAGACTTTAGTATACAGTAATACATATAAAGCAGGGTGGAGGTTTTAGAGCATAGGCCAGTCCTTTTTCACCTTCTTTTCCATGGGTCTGGGTGGTATTTTGTAATTGGGTAGAAAAGTCTGCATTGCGGGCCACAGGTGGGTGGTTATTGGGTTAAAACTAAAAATAACTTAGATGTCATTTCTTAATTGGACAGTTTGTCCTTAAAAGGCCTTGCAGAGAGACAGAGACAGAGCCATTTTTCACTTTGTTAGCTAGAACTCACAGCTTGTGAGACTGTAACATAGGTAAGAATTAATAAACCTCTAAGTCCGAACACATAAAAGCGTCTCTCGAGCATTTAATCCCAACTCTGACAGAAAAGAAGATTAAAAAGCAACAGTCTGCTAAAGGTAAGTGAGGGAATAATAAGACAAATTAAAGGAAATTAAAAATTAAAATAAATGAAAAAAGTAAAAATATGACACACCAGGATAACATGAGAGAAGCATTTTTGTCTGTCCAACTGCACAGTGTATCACCCAGAAAAAGCCAAATGCCCAGGTCCCTGCTCCTGCCTGCTCCTTGGAACAGAAATGAGGAAAAATATGTCTACACTGAGAAAACTTGGAACCCTCTTCAACTGCTGAAGATGGGAAAGGGAGGTCACTATTCCCTGTGCAAGAGAAGAGGGAAGGGATGTGTGTGCTGGTTTGGGCTGGAGTTAATTTTCTTCACAGTAGCTGGTACTGGGCTGAGATTTCTATTTGAGCTGGGAACATGTTGATAACCCAGGGGTGTTTTCCTTATTGCCCAGCAAAGCTCACTCAGAGCCAAGGCCTTTTCTACTCTGTAGGAGGGGTCTAGGCCAGTGGGGATGAAAGATCTCTGGAGATCAGGCAGCGCTTGAAACGTGGTTTATTACACAAGGTCGTGGGTACAAGAGCGCTGCTTAAAGCCACCAGCCACAGCTAAAAGCATGCCTGAGAGAGAGGTAGAGAGAGCCTGAGAGAGCAAAGCTCTGGCTACCATACATTATATCTCTTTCTATGATAAATATGCTAATTTACAATCGTCCAACCAGTACAAGACACAAGTCTTATAGAATTTACATACAGCCTATTAAAACGACTACATTACCACGCTGTTTTACATTTTAAACCCTAGAAGCTACTTTCTAGACCCCTTTTCTCTTCCCTGCCACTTTGGTGGGGTCCCTCTGACCTTTGGACCCTTGGTATCCCTTTATTTGCTAAGGGTATTGTTCAGTCAAGGGGGATTCTGCCTTCAGCTGGCTAAACCATTGTTTTCTGGTTGTACAGTAACTAACGGCTCGGTATCCTACATCTCAAAGCTTGCTTTCCTTACTGCTTCGCTGTTAGGTTTCATATTTTCAGAATCTTTTGCCAAGAAATCATATTTATAAGGTTTCCCTGTTTTATCTTCTCCCAACACTGCTCCACACACAGCTCCAGCAGGGAGGGGGCACAGCCGGGACAACTGATCCCAGCTGACCCCGAGGATATTCCATCCCATATGGCCTCGTGCTCAGCATGTAAAGCTGCGGGAAGAAGGAGGAAGGGAGGACATTTGGAGTGATAGTGCTTGTTTTCCCAAGTCACTGTTACCCATGATGGGATCCTGCTTTCCTGAGCATAGCTGAACACCTCCCAGCCAGTGGGAAGCAAGGAAAGAATTCCTGGTTTTGATTTGCATGCATGTGTGGCTTTTGCTTCACCTATTGAAACTGTCTGTACCTCAGGCTGAGAATTTTCCCACTTTCACCCCTCCACATCTCTCCCCCAACCGACCAAGGGCAAGCCAGCAGCAGCACGGGGCTGAGCTGGCGTTAAATCATGGAAGCCACAGCAAATGTTAACACTGCACTGCTTGAAAAATTACATCTCTCTAACAAAAATGTTTCCAAAGGCACAGGGGAAATTTGAACGTGCCTTCAAGGTACCCAGCTATTGCTAATATTCAAAGGTAACCTTTTCTAATTTCATGCCTCTGAATGTGGCTTGCATATACACTTCTAAAACAGTGTCTTAAAATAAGATTGACAATCGTTTTAGTAATATGGCTGTATTAAATGCAATTCTCATTAAACTAATTCTGAAAAGTATATTTATGAAGCAAGGAATCTTTACCTATTAACCTTCCTCTGACTCTTTCCTGACAGGCAAAAATGCAAACTTTCCTTACTGTAACCAACGACTAGGAGTAACTTGTTTGAAAAAAACCCTCAAATCTATTTACAAAATTACCAGTCCCTGACTCAGAAGACAGTCACAACCTTCCATCAAGAGAAGCAAACCAGGAAAATTCCCCACAAGCAGAAGCAACTGAACAGAATCCTGGTATGCAACTAACACTGGGCTGTTCTGTCCATGCTCTGGGGGTACTTAGATCTAAAAATCCCACATTTCACCTCAAATTTGAGAGCCATCAGCCTATCCTGCATGGTGTCATCAAAACCTTGCATGACCCATTTGTAGCTTCAGACTCCACAGCACCTTGCAGTAGCATCACAATGTCATTGCAAGTTCTGTGAAAAAGATGTTCCCCCTTTTAATTTGCTTTGAAATTACTAGTTATCTCAGCACTTTTCTTCAAACAAGAGAAAAATAATGAAATGAATGTTTCCCTCCTCCAGCTACCTTCTCCCGAAGTGAAGAATTCTAGCATATAATTTAATTTACTTCAGAATTACTTTAAATTACTTTAAAACATTTCTTTTGTTATCATTTCCACATGCACCTCAAAGGCTCAAAAGCAGAAAAAAGTAACAACCTGATTTCATGAAGAATTGACAAAGCTGAAATTTCATCATTAGCAATAATTTCAGAACAAGTTAAAATGACTGATCATAAACAGCAAATAGTTAATAACTGAAATTCTCAGGAACTAATTTTCCAACAGTACAGGATGTGTCTTTAAACACAGATGCTGCCCTGTAAAACCTTTGTTCTGTCTTAAAAGAAAATCAGTCAGCAACAATCCGTGAGTTCACCCACAGAGAGCAAAGGAAAATCTAAGCTGGGATTAAAACACAGAACCATGCACAATAAAATGCCTGTGTGGACATTCAGAATTTATAAAAGAACTTCAAATTGCTAAACCCTACCATGCAAGGTCTCAAAAATACAGAAAAATAAGTTCCTGCAGTTCCTGACTCCATGTTGGAACTAATTTTATATTTGTGGCAGTTTCTTTGTCACCAATAACTTCCCTTATTTCAAAAATACCCAGCTGTAAGATAAGGTATTGCATGAATTCCAAAGGAAGTTATTTCTTCCCCACTCCCTCCATCCTTCTCCATCTCCCTGATGCATAATGTGTAGCAAAACAATACAATGCAATTGTTTTCTAATTATTTAGACAAAAGCAAGAGCTCTGCATATGCTGGCAAATTTGAGCTTAAACTTTGTAGAATGGAAATTCTGAAGAATTATTTTGCCTAAACCCATTATTACATGAAAGCTTTCTTTGGCACCTTACTAAAGGCACACTGCAAAAATCACTTGAGAAAAACTACTGCCCAACAACTCCATCCTGACTGTGTAACTACTGTAACACCAAACTTTTCTTGCTCAAGGTAATTTTTTTTAATTTACACACTCTTAACATCATCACACCACTGCTCAACCTCCCATCTGCTGCCCAGGGGTTACCTTAGTGATTTATATTAATCCTCACTTACACATGCTTCCTGTGGAACTCCAGGATCTTCCCTTCAAGTTTTTCCTGGTTTGGCAAATACTGGTTTGCTTTAAGGTGTTCTCGATCTTCCGATTCATCAAAATCCCCTATTTCAGCTACAACAGAAAACAAAACAATGTTAGAGTAAGAAGAAACAATAGAAAAGGAACAATGACAGAAAATACTTGGTAAGGAATGAGAGAGACCACAAGAGCCTTTAAGTGCTTCAGATTTGTGCATGATGCTTTGTATCAAGCTTCATTTTATCAAACTCACATTTATTCCAAGCTGACTTCCTGGGGATTACAGCAGTATTTGAACACTGCCTGGAAAATTTAGACTTAAGGGTGCAAGATGTGAGATTTGTAGAAGACCTGTGAGGTGGTCTGAACATTTCTTCCTTACAGATACCTTGTACCAAATAGCATATTTCAATTTCTTTTTCATTATATATATGTAAAATAGTAATAAGACAAGGCTAATTACATCTGGAATTTTGGTCTCCCCTTCACATATTCATGTCTTTCAAATGCAATACTGTGAATTTAGGAAGATTTACAGAAGAAAAAAGCATTATTGTAAAGTGCAGAACAGCTTCCACCTGATACAGCATGAAACAATCAGAAGTCTTTGGCCTAGGATACAAAAGCACAAAGCAGGCAGAACATGTGGCAAATGTATATAAAAATTACAAGTTGAAAAAACAAATTTTAAGATGTCATTTACTTTATCTGATTAAAAAATACAAAGTTACAATATTAAATTCAAAACCAAAAGGTTTTAAAAGATAGAAGTACATACATTGTCCTAAAAACTTCCCAAAAACTAAGGTGTGAAGCTCATTTCTGTGGAAGGATGCCAAAAATATAAGCAAATTCAAAACTTAGACAAATACAAGGGGTACCAAACACAGATGCAGAGTCAGTCTGTGATGCTGTGTGTGTAGTGATTATGGGATGGATGCAGCAAAGGAAGAGTTGCCATATGCTTGGTCTGTGTCTGAGGGCATTGCCATCAGCTACTGTCAGAGAAAGCAATGAGCTTGTTCTTAACAAGAACACAGCAAATCCTGTTTAAAATCTAGCCAGCATGTGAAAGAACAAGTAAAAAAATACTGAAAGGCACTTTTGTAAAATAATTTCTGTTGAAAATAAACCTGTTCTTTTTCACAGCCCATTTTCCAGAACAGCAGAATCAGGCTAAGCAAGGCCTGACGGTGAGACTCGTTCATCAGCCCCGCAGTGCTGGAAAACCATGAGCAGGTTTCAGTGGTGTCACTCACTGATGGCACACACACAGGATAGATTTGCTCTTCCAATAAAATCACCAGAAGTAATGCTATTAAAACTGTATTATTAGATTGTATTGCAGAATTAGACAACCAATAACTACTTTGTAGTGCATATGTGAAGGAGCATCATTGATCAGCTTTTGCTTCCAGCCAGCAATGAGCCACCAAAGGCCCTGTCTGCAGGTCAGGTTGCAGACCTGAGAACACTTCAGCTTCTGCTCCAGCAATCTGGTGTCTGAACTCACTCAAGGTCTCCAGCCGCATCTCAAAGGCCACATTTTAGGTCTTTAAGCATGCACAGATTCAGCCAGCAGCAGCATGGAGTGCTTCCAAATAAATTGCTTCCCCTTTCCATTTTCAGTCCCAGCGAGGAGGAAAGCTGCTGACAGCCCCACTGCAGAACCTGTTCCAGAACGGTTCTTAGCTGTATTTCAGCCCAGTTCCTGTACAGCTATCTCCTCCCAGGCACAGGGAAAGTGAGAAGTGAAGCCAAGGGAGCACCTAGACAGGTGGGAACAGCTGTCTGGAAGATGTGGAGTGCTGGCAACAAGAGCTTGCAGAGCCAGGGAAACAGCAAGGGGCTGGTTTTGTACTACTCCCCTGAAGCCAAATTTACCTCATACATAAGCACCAGCTGTTCCTCCCCATCATGACCATCCCAGGGTTGAAAACCAACATATTCACAGTGTATGGAGAAGGAAATACTGTGAGACAGAGACTTCTAGTTACCAAAAACTTCTGTGTGCTATTTCATGTGGGTTAGCACTGGCCTCATCGCAGTGCCAGCCCAGCTGGCATACTCACACTGCAGCAGGTGGGAGACCAGCAGGGCAGCCGTGTTGTCACTGCAGGTCAGCCTCTCCTCTGCCAGGTCCCTCTTGATTTGCAATGCAAACAGGTACCTGGAGGAGAGGTGCAAGGGCTGCGGTTACACAGACCATCCTGACAGGAGAGGACAACAGAACAACTGAGCAGGAGGTTGTAAAAGCAGCATCCCCTGATCCTTCCACTCTCCAAAGAAGAACAAAACAGCCTGGCTACCAAGGGGTGTCAAACCAAACCAGAATAACCTGTGACTACTCCAGCGCAATTTATCTGCACAAAAAGACTCACAAGAACAAGAAAGCAGAAGGAAAACCATGTTTTAAGCAGGCTTTGCCTGTGCAGTAACAACAGCTGTCATTTTTAGCTGGAAAGAAACTAAAAGAACACTTCAAGCGATCTTATCTATCAGAAAAAAAGAAGGAAGAACATCACTGATTCCACTATTCTGTGAGGAAAACTGATAAGCATTTCTGTTAGCACTCAACTAATCTACTCAGCAGTTGTATTTTCCAGAACTATATTAGCAGCCTACAAAGACAGTAAGAAGTTCAATTTACTTTTCTTATACTGCTATATTAGTTCAACTAAAATATTCCCCATTCAGTTGTTAAAGGGGAATCATTTCTGCTAACAGTTTTGTATGCTATTCCTTCTACTTGGAAGAAGATACATTAAGGACTCTGGTAAACAGGCAAGAACTCACTACTATAAACCTTCAAACTGACAGACTGATCCTTTTTCTTTACTGAATTACACCCTGAGAGATAGCAATAAGATTGTTTTAAAGAAGAATTTATTTTAAAACTTTATTCCTGAAGTAAAAGATACTAAAGGATATACATTTTGAATGATAGGGTTTTTAAAATTTTAAGTACTGCGTGTATTAAAGGCTTCTCAAAAAGTATGCTCTACTTTCTGCATGTCTGATGAGCTTAGTTTCTTCAGTACACTCACAATAAAGAAGACAATATCATTAACAGCATCATTAACTACTCAGATACTGTAAGTGCAGACCATAAATACTCAATAAATAGGCAAAATACAGTTCCTGCTTTAAAAAGCTGTATTCCTAATGAATTTCCTATATGAAACAGCAGTTAATATAAGAAAACTTGGTGCAAAGGAAATATTTAGATAGTATTTCTCCTTACAAGAGACAATCTCAACAGTTATGCTGGTTTCTTCTTAAATACTTCTGAAGGAAAATAAGGAACCTCTCTAACAGGAATTCCAATTAAAAGTAGTGAAACTGAAAAGCACTAAATGAGCTCTTTAAACACCAACATCTGGGTAATGTCCTTGTTAGAGGAAAAGACTTCAAACCAGGTCCCCAGGTGATAACAGGTGGATAGGAATGCTCAACTGACCACAGATCAATTAGCAATCTGCAAAAATAACCCACGGAGAGCATGGTTAACATCGCCAACAGTAAATGTTTGCAAGTGTGAAGTGTGTTTGGAAGTTTAAATCACTTATTAAAATATGTACTGATTATTTTATATTTATTTTTCATAGACAGTGTTTATAAACATTACTATTTTCTGTATACTCTGACTCCCTTGACACCATGATGCTGGAAAGCCCTAACCTGTGCTGTTTTCTGTTATGAAAAGTATTTTTTCTGAAAACATTCATCTGCCAACATATGTCTGCTCAAACTGTAACATTCACTCTAAGTGCTCTTTCACTCATCTTCCACTTCAGTTTTGCTTGGAAGCAGCTATGCTGCCTTCCTACTCTATTAATTCAGTACATAAAGCAAGTCCAATAGTTCTAAAAAGACTTTACCTAGTATATTCCTCTTGCAGCTGACCTGGGTCAGGAGGGAAAAACTTCACAGCCAGACGAAGCATTGTAGTCTTTGGTCCTAGAAGAAAAGTTGGTCATTTCACAAAAAAAAGAGAGATGTTTTTCATAAACACACGCATGTTCTGTTTGCAAACAGCCAGAGAAACAACACAAAGAAAGTCTAGCCAGATTTCAAATCCCAGCTAACCACAGCAGGCTCTGGTGTAGATTGTTCATGTCAAGTGAGATGAAGCAGCTGTTTTCCAGAGGAACTTGGATACCACTGACAAGGTGAGCCTGCAAGGCTGAATGCTGGAAAAAGAGTTTCACGCCATGTGAAATCTGTAACACCCCAAAGCAGCTACTTGGCTGCAGGAAAGAGCATCAGAGGTGACCCAGGGAGAGGGTCCCAGAAGGGAGACACCTCCCACAGGCTCCCAGCACCCACCTCCACCATCAGGACTGATGCCAGCAGATGTGGCTGGCTCCCCATGGAGATAAAAGGGTGTTTGCAGCCTGCTCCCTGCATGCCTGCTCATACCCATTTCCTCCCATTTGCAACGCTATTCTTGTACATCTCAACAACAGGCAGAAAACTAATCTAATTTTCAAAATCAAAGAGAACCCTTGGTCACTACTGGGAACAGTCCATAACACTCTAAATTAACAGTTCCAGCATCACAACTCAGCCTGTGGAACCCCAATCTCTGTTTCACCTGGATTTCTGAAGGAATTACTACAGGGTACAAGAGTCTGTCACTGTGCCAGGACTGGGCACCACTGCTTTCCCATCGTTTTTCCTGCCTGAAAGTAAATGAGGCCAAATATTCCAGAGGCAGGCAAAGCCCTGGCTAGCCTGTGTGTACAGGAGCCTGAGCACCCACCTGATGTCCACAGGCACCCTCTGGACAGAGCCAGGCAGTGCCCCCCGGGACTCCCTGTGCCACTGCTGTTTCAAAATAAACTTAGCCAAATTAAAAATAAATCAAACTTGTTGGAGCACAAACAGCCTGCTTTAATTTATTTTAAGCACCAAGATCTCTTAAAGCTTAATGAAGTCCAGTTTAACCCCATCAGCCCTAAAGTACACTGATTTCTTCTGTCTGGAATACCTGATTCCCACAGGCCAAACATTCCTTCACTCATCCTCTCATTTGCTGATGAGAGAATAACAAACTTTGTTTCTTGACAAGTAGCTTAGAGAACTCACAGACTATCACAGCTGTGACAAGAGCAGCTCCCAGCCTCCAATTCCAGAATTACCAAAGCTTTGGTAAACAAAAAAACCCACTAAAATCCACATCCTAATTAGAGTGTAGTATCTAGAAATGAAAGGAGGCTGGAAATAACACCCTACAATGACACAGAAAGCCCAAACTTGGCAGGGACTAAGGATTCTACAGTTCTAGAGAAAACCAAGTCAGGAAAATAAAAAGTTTTAATGATTCCAGTTAAAAGACCAAAACTTTACATCAAATTTCTGAAAATACTCTGAGCCTCTGGAAGACCCTCACAAGGTTAAGAACAGTCCTGCACATTACTGATGCCAATCAAGAGGAAGTATCTATGTGGGAGCAATTTTGGAAGTGTTTCAAGCATGATTTACATCAGATGATAATAAATATAAAAAATCAAGAACATAATATTGCATATTTGCTTCTGTAGCACAACTCTCCTCCTTTTGCTTAGCCAGTCTTGCCTTTCCTCTTATTCCTTTGAGTGGAGAAAGTTCCACTCAAATCAGGAAAAGAAACACTTGCCCAGTCTTAACCAAGATACAGAATCTATTATAAGAAGCCAAGTCTGAGTAAAAGCAAGAAAGAAAAAGGATGTGAGGAAAAATTACCCAGGCAGGAATGGTAAATACAATACTGTATTATCCAAAGTGGCAGCACCTCAGAGAAGGGACCCAAATGTCATCTGATACTGTGTGCCTGTTAGGCAGCTGAAAATTTGCATCCAAACTCCTTCCCATCTGGAGTGGCTCAGTAGTAAAACTGATTGCATTCATTTGAAATTAATAAAAAAACCCTCCAAATCTTATCACACAAGACGAAGTTCAATGGATGTTCAAAGCCAAAACTAACTGGGAATAAACCAAGAACTTTTGTTTTGAGAGAAGATGTCAAAGACTCGGAAGTGCCTGTCTGCAGGCACACAGCAATCACCAGCAGCATCAACCAACAAGTTTGAGCAAGATCACCTTAAAGCCCATAATATCTATGTTCCCCTGCTGCTGGACTAAAAGTTAGAAGTATAACTTCAAAACCATTACATTCTACAGAAAAAAAACCCAAGCAAACAAAATCCCCAATATAAAGCAAATAGGACATTTCAGTCAATTTAAAATTGATTTCAGAACATGAGCATTTGCCAGACAACTGACTGGTATCTCTTACAGACTAATATTAACAAAAAAACTAAATAAATCTTTCCATTTCACTGGCAACACAACATGGGTGGTAGACTGTAAAGCAGCCATAAATCTCAGTACATCCCCATGATTTTAGACCCTTTTAGAACAATATTTGTATCATCAGGGAACACTGTCTGTGGTGTAAGGACAAGTTTCTGCAATTTATATAGTATAGGAGAGGATACAGGAGTAACCAACCAGCACTGCAGACCTATGATCGTCCAGATCTTTTGACTGGGATAGAATTCCTTCTAGCCAGGAGCACATAAAAAGATGGCACTCCCAACATCTTTTTGCGGGGGAAAATAGAGCGAAGGTATTCTGTACTCTCTTAAGGGAGCCTTATTTTATAGATGATTTGGCTCTTCTGCTTATAAAACAATGTTGACAAAAGTCAAAAATCATGACGTTAAAGTTAGAAAATTAGCTAGAATTGATGATTTCATATTTTCTGGCAATCAATTTTAGACAGAAAAGTAGCTAAAAGCTACTTCTCAGTGCTCATTTTCAACATATTTCAATCAAGATTTGGAAAGGAATAGGAATCCACCACACCCTCCTGATCTTGTTCTTCCACAAAGCCTCTACAATCAGAACCACAAAACAAACAAATTGCTTAACTGTGCTCTACACAGAAAAAACAAAAAATTGGATCTAATCTTTTAACATCTGAAGAACCAGCCAGCATCCTGCATTCTTCAGCTATTTGGGGCCTTTAAAGTGCCTGTCACACAACACTTTTTAGGTGGCATAAAGACAAGACAGCATCACTCTTGCAGGATCCTCCTGGCCAGGCAGCACAACCACACTTCACAAGCCCAGGAAGCACCCAGGTGGGAGATCCCCACCTCTGCTCTTCCAGGGAAGCAGCTCCTGAGCATGTGGAAAAAGCTGACATGGGAATCAGCCAAAATGTTCCTTTTTTCTTCCCACAGTATGACAACACAACTTCCAAAAGCTAACACAGCAAGTGTTATATTTCACTTCAGTATAACACCAGCTGGCCCAACCTACCCAGATATTTACCAAGAAAGAACCCTACCCACAGGAAGTTTCCATTCCACTCACCACATACTACCTATTAAAATGTCAGGTTAGCATGCCCCAGCAGGAACCACTATCACCCCTGCCAAGTGTATTTTACAGGGAAGCATAACCAGTAAATCAAGGAGTAATTGTGAAAGCAACCCACATAAAGAAGATGCAAATTAAGGAAAACTTCCTTTTTAAAACTACTTACTCCGTACTTGTTTAATAACAGGTTTCATAGGTTCCAGCCAAATCTGAAATTGAAGAGAAAAAAATTAAAAACGTAGGTGCTTATTTAATATAACATGAAAACATCAAAAGTAAATTCAAATTAAGTAGTAATTTATGAGTAGCATTTCTTCCTCAATGCAGTAATTCCCTTGCTTTACAAAAAGTGTACCTATCTATCCAAATTGGCATTTCTCATGCATCAATACAAAAGGCACTGATCTGTGCTAAAAGCTCATCTGGACAGAAGAGCCAAGTCAGCAGAAGCAGAGCCCCAGTGCCAAGGGGCAGGAGTCATGCCAAAACCCACAGCAGCCAGGCTGCAGAATTACAGGAAGGCTGCAGAACATGAAAAGGTCCAACACTTTTTTTCCCTTCCATGCTATTTCTGTCACTCTCACCTACCTACTTAAGGGTTTTTACTCAATATTAACGTCCCACCGTTTTTTCTCTTTTGTCAAGCACATTTAAAAAGGAAGACTACTGTTCTAGTAAAAGGAGCATCCATAAAGGTAATGTAAAATATTCTGGAAGCCCAACCTTTTATTTTCCCCACTCTTCCACACAAAAAAACTGTTACAGGACAATTATGTTTGTCCTTACTAGTTACTGCTCTGTTTGAGAGACAGCTGAGGATTTTAAGAACTTTATTAGCTGCAGAAACAGTTTGGACACCGTGCACAAGAAACAGGAACTAAACAAGCTTTACTGTATTTCCTCAGCCTGAGAGCAGCTTGGATTAGTGCCATTAGCATTCCCTGCGTTCTCAGTCATATTCTCTGCATGTTAGTCCTAAAACTAAAATAAAGTATTTTTAAAAAAAGTAAAAAAAACCCAAAACAAAACAAAATGAAAGGAGAGTTCGGGGAACATTTCCTAATTTAGAAGCCACACTGTCCTCTTTGCAAGGTACAGGATAAGTGACTAGGAGGCTTAAAGGTGTCAGCATTGATCTAGATCAATGATTTAAAAAGCTTGCAGGTCTGTGTGTCTGCTGAGGTTTGTGTTGATTAGAAAGAGGTTTGTAATGGCTCTTCAGGAAAATTAATTGAAGACTGAATTAACTGAGGATAAATATGCACACAACCAAAATTACACAGCATAATTTGATTTTGTAAGTGCTCTGCAGAGTACACTCTGAGTTCAGAGGAAAGGAGGATTTTATTTCTGTCCCTGCAAATGGGAACATCAGCATCTATTTAACTGCTTTACACAATTTCTGAGATTTAACAAGAAGCAAGATCTGATTCCTCCCTTCTGCTTTAATAGCTCTCGTCATCCGGGTGAGTGAAACAGATTTCCAAGAACCAAGAGATAATCCCACAGGATACTACAGGAAACTGCAGCCGACTGAGAAATTTTTGTCCCTCAAGGAACTGCATTCACCAAACCTTTTTATTTTAATTACCAAATTTGTCAGGGAACTGTACGCACCCAATATGACTGGATATTCTGGAACTCAATTCCAAAGTAGTCTGATTCAATCAAATTCAGATGCTTGTAAACTTCTGTCAATAATGTCTGGCCGTAACATTTTGACTAAGGAAGGAATAAAAAAGTTACATTGAGATTAAGAAGAATAAACAAGAATAAGTTTACAGCAAAAACAAATGGCATCTTTATAAACTGGAGAAAAATATCAAAGATTTTTCACATTGTTCTTGTCACTGTAACACACAAACATCTAATATACAAGCATAACATACAAAAAAACTTTCTCAGAACCAGAGGAACTGAAGTTGGAAGGGGCCACTGGAGGTCACCTACACCCAGGCTCCTGCTCACACAGGGTCACGGAGTGCTGAGCAGAGCAGCTGCGCGCTCTTTGCAGCTCCCTCCATAAACCCACACGTTTGTTTGTGTAGCTGAGGGCTGTGGCCTGCCTCAGCTGCAGCATATGGAGCAGGAGCTGCCAAATCCCTGCTCCACACAGACCCCTCGCTCCTTGTCACACCAGGAACGCGGGGCCACACACAGCCTTAGCACCAACCAGGCTGGAAATGCCTGTGGACAGCAGGAACCCAACCAGACCTCCTCTCACACCACACTTGCCGGGGAATCCTTTCAGTGAATCTCTCCCTCAAGAAACTCACTCACCGACCCTTTCTGAGAGCCAAGTTAGGAGCAAAGCCACAAACATCAGCAGACAGCAGCTACAGCAACACAGGAGAGAACAGGAACCCTCCACAGCACACCCAAACCGGCCACACTTGAGGCTGCTGGCTCGATCACCCAGCTCGCTCTCAGCATCTCTCACCGTGTAACTGCAGCAGGCGCCAGGAGAAAAGCAGCATTTATGAGCCCACACATCAGTCCATGTGCATCACTGAGGAAAGACTGCAAAAGGCTGTCACAGCCCATTCCAGCAGCACGCAAAGCCCGGCAGGGCGCAGCGGGAGGTTGCACGGCCACCAAGCCCCACCTCGGGCCATGAAGCAGCCCCACAGCTGAGGTGACAGGCTGTGGCAGCACCCTGCCCGGCCGGATTACCCGGCAGGACACACTGGCAGCAGTGATGCCACCGCGGTTTTGTTTGTTCGGAAAAGTCCAGTGATGGAAGACTCCATGACTTTCCCACCAAAGCAGGCACAGAGTTCTGTAATGACTCGACATGCTCAGAACAGGACCTCCTTTAAAAGTATTAGGTATTATAATAAATTATCACAATCACAGGATGGTTTGAGTAGGAAGGGACCTAAAAAACTCAGCTTGTTCCACCCCTGGGACACCTTCCACTATCCCAGGCTGCTCCAAGCCCCATCCAACCTGGCCTTGGACACTTCCAGGGATGGGGCAGCCACAGCTTCTCTGGACAACTTGTGCCAGGGCCTCACCACCCTCACAGGGAAGAACTTCTTCCTGATATTTAATCGAAATCTACCCTTCTTTATTTTAAAGCTAAATTAGTGATAGAATTAGAATAATTTAATACAATGCAAATTAAAATACCTGAGAGCAAGAATGTGTTCTAGGCTTAAAAGGTAAAACACAAGGTGAACATTGGGGAAATAGTTTCACATGACTGAGGTGCATAAAAAATTCAAAAGTAATTGCCTCTTACAGGAAAAACATATAAATGGTCTATCTTTTTAGAATTGTACAAGTGCCTCTATAATACTTCCAAAAAAACCCAAAATTTCATAGAGAAAAAGTCTGACAGCGCTGCAGCGCAGCAAATCTGAAATAGCTTTGTATCCACAGTGGTGTGAGCAAAGCTGACTAAATCCAACCCTGTAACCTCAGAGAAAAGCACAGAAGCAGGACAGAGATCGACACAAGATGGGTTGGTACCTCTCACTCAGGCTTTCACCAGCCATGGTACCTGTAAGAGCAACCACAGCTTCAGTCAGGTCAATTCATCTGGCGCAAACACAAGTCATTCAAAAAGCTGCTTGGTATCACACTGGCTCAGGCCACTAATGCTGAAGTCCCCAGATAAAACTGCAAGTCAGGAGAAATGATCCAGTTCTCAGTGACTGCAGATGGTACAGAGATGCCAGGCTGAGTGCTGACACAGTACATGAACACGAGTACTCATCTCTTTTTCTGAACAAGTTTTGTGATGTCTAAAAAGGCATTTTCTTGGTAAGAAAACAGTTGAACTTTCTTAGCCAAAATCTGTGCTTGCAGAAGACTCTGTGTGTATGAGTTTTGGTTTTTAAATGGTGACAATGAAATAAGGAATGATACATGTAATGGCAAGCCACATCTCCAGTAAATTACATTCCTTCTCTGCTGTCTCCTACACTGTTTCTCATGCAGGTTACAGACTCTGCCACAGGAGACACATGTGCCTGGAGAAATGCATTTCGGAAATTAAGTTTTTCAATTCCAATTGAAACACATAAATTGTGCATAAATCTTCAAATAGTAACAGAAGAAAATATCCTGAAATATAGTAGGACCCTTGTTTTTTAAGGTCCATACCCATACATGTGTTATTGTACAGCTCCTTTTCCCAGACCCCACAGATCCAAGAAGGGAACACTTTTCAGCCAGCAATGTTTGTGGGGAGGCAGCAATACCCTGACCAACTTCATGCGCAGAAGATGGGGCATGCACCTTGACCTTTCATGGACAGATCTACGAACATTTAGAAGCCTCTGAACAGGACGTGTCCTGTGACCCAGATCCAGATTTCCCATTCATGAAACAAGAAGTGATTCCGGTTCCAATCACCTTCTTCGAACTGATACACTTGGATTAACTCATGAAAAATGCCTGCTAAGAATCAGACAAGTTTTACAGCCAAACTGTGGGTTGCACTGATGGAGGAATCTGTGTGCAGACCTAGTTCCACACAGGCATTCAAATTATCCCAGCTGGATTCTAATACACAGCTCTCTTCTATTTAAACTGAGCCATGTCTCTTGGCTCCATCAAATTCCATGCCTGAAGATAATCTAGCTGCCTTCATTTCTCCCAAAAAAAGAGGCTGTATGGCACAGATCCCCAGCACTTCTCTCCTTCCACTGTCAAGTCCACGCTCCTTCAAGAGAAACTAGAGATGAAGAAATTTAGATGGTTGGAGCTGGAAGCACTTGGCAACCGATTAAATTATAAAGGTGCCATCCAAATGTTAAAAGTGTAAAATAATTTTGCTTCGGCTGTAATTTTGGGTGTCATTTACAATGAAAAGCTACAAAAAACCCCAGTTTAAGCTCAGTATTATTTTGCATCCCTTAAAGGATAAATGCCACATTTTAAAAGAAAAGTATTCATTTTATTTAAAAAAAATGGGGTTCAAAAGCTTGAGACAGAACATAGTCTTTGATTATTATGCCTCAAATTCTTTGGGAAAACTCCTCCTAGAACTATTTGGTTACTCAGTTGTTTATTACATTTATAACCATCCTTTCCAAAGAGCTGAATATTTTGAAGTAGGCAGAAATGAAAGTAACATAGTGGGCAGCTCCATGTCATTGTTTAATTTGCATGAAAGCAGTGCAAAGGAAAATATTTGAAGTAATTTCTTAATTACTGTAATTTTGACATCAGGGCAAGTAGCTGCATGAATGCATTTCATAAAGGTCCTGCTTTCAACACAAATTCACAACATGGCATACTTTCCATTCCAAACTTCTCAATTACTCTTTATTTTCTGCCAAGACAATGACTACTGATACTACTGAATTATTTCACATAAAAAGAAAGAAAGAAGAAAAAACAGGGGAAAAAACCTAAATGGGCAGCTAACAACAGCTTTCCTCAGTGATGCAGCTCTAACTGTACAGTAGATAATTTTAACAAGTCATCATGAGAAGACTGTTCAGTAGAATAGATTTATTTCAAATTGATTTCTCTGGTGAAATCAAGCTGGAGAAGTTCGCTCAGAGCTGTGCAAGTGCAAGTGCCAGCAGGGTACCCTGACAGGCAATAATGGCACGGAGAGCCCTGCGTGGCAACAGAAGTTACACCTTCAGACCGTGCTCAGTGCTAAGACAGCAACAAACAGGAGTAACCAGCCCCAGCTGAAGTTTCTTGCCTCAAAGACATATCTGTATTTTTTACTATCAGGAGGATAAACATATTTCATATTCAGAATGCTTAGGATAGAGAAAAAAATAGAAATAAGTTTTTAAAAAGTAGTAACAGCAGTTACTTTTGTTTTATAGGACCATATAATCACAGGATGGGTTGGATGGGAAGGGACCTTAAAGTTCATCTCATTCCAACTCCTGCCATGGGCAGGGACACTTTGCACTATCCCAGGCTGCTCCAAGTCCCATCCACTCTGTCCCTGGACATTTCCAGGGATGGAGTAGGCACAGTTTCTCTGTGCTAGGGTCTCATTTCCCTCACAGGGAACAATTCCTTCCCAATATCCCACCTGACCCTGCCCTCTGGCAGTGGGAAATCATTCCTCCTTGTCCTCTCCCTCCATCCCTTGTCCCAAGTCCCTCTCCAGCTCTCCTGGAGCCCCTCTGGGGCCTGGAAGGGGCTCTGAGCTCTCCCTGGAGCCTTCTCCAGGTGAACACCCCCAGCTCTCCCAGCCTGGCTCCAGAGCAGAGGGGCTCCAGCCCTTGGAGCAGCTCTACGGCCTCCTCCAGACTGGCTCCAGAAGATCCACCAGATCCCTCTCACCAGAGAGCAGAGGGAGAGAATCAAGCCAAGTGTTGTTTGCTATTTTCTCAATCACTCCCTACATGGCCGATCCTCCTCTGCCATAATGTCTGAGCTTAGGAAGAGAGAAAAACAAACTCATAGCCTAGGATTTTCAGTAGACCATAGCTCAATATTATCAAAATCAATGATACCTCTTTATCTCCCAAACTTGTGTTCCAGAACATCTTAACCTTCTGTTTTCACATAATTTAATTTAAAACCCAAAACCCCCAATACTACCCCTTTCATAAGGAGTAGCATTCCCATCTTCCAAAACTGGTAAGCTGTCCTTGCTCCAACTTTCCAAAAAAGAAATCCACTTTTGGCAGCAGTTATGCTGGAAGGGAAAATCAGTCCAAAAGTCATGAGTGTGGGGGAAAAAAGTTATAAAGCTGAGGTATAGAATGGAAACTCTTGTGCAGCCAGAGCCACTGGACCCAAGCACCAGCAAACACCTTGGATTTTTGTGTCACAGAAGTCTGAAACTGCCAGGAGATCAAATCCTCTAGTTAATAGTGAATGTGCATGAGAGGCAGAAGTATAGCTTTGACATCATCACTCACGAGCAGCCAACAGAGAGCATCCTGTGAATGGCCAAGGCAAACTAAACTGATTTAAATAAAGGACACTTCAGCATGGATTTTTATTGTTTTTTTTTTTTCTTTAGGGCACTTTAGAAGTCTTCCTAATGAAAAAGTGATTTTTCATTCTTCGGCAAATTAAAAAAATGGACAATTTGCAACTAAACATAGACTTGTTATTTCCTTTCTTAATCAGAAATATGCAAACATTTTGGTGAGTTTATAGCTCTGTTTATCTCCAACCCTTCTGTAATCTGTTAAATCTCTGTCCAAATGAAGCGTGAGACAGAAAAAACACCCTCAAAACTCCCTGTTAATAATCATCATTAATGCCACATATAAACAAAACTGCATTTCTGAATACAGGGTGGACATTAGAATCTTTAGGAGAAAGAAGGAAATAATCTAAGACAGCAAGGAATACCAGTCATTAACTTTGTGCTTTCACGGCTGAAATAAGATGACCCTACAGCTCCATATCTAAGTACTCAATCTGCAGACTGGAAAAGCAAGAAACAACTGCCTTCCTTTTCAGTACTTTATTAGCTTTCTCAGTTTTGATTGGAACTAGTAACTCCAATGAAAATACTCCCTGACTCCCCACAAAAACAAGCACCAGGTAACCTCTGTCAAACACTGTTTTCATGTGCTCAGCCAAATTGCTTAAATACTCTTTTATTTTGATCACCTGAACATTTAACAATAACTTTAAGCTTCAATTCTTTCAATTTTTCTTTTAGCTCTTTGTGAAAAAAATGATATTTTAAATACATTTATTTTATCCACCCTTCTATACTGACAGGTCTCAGTTACAGGTTACTTTACTAAGACCACACCACGAATAGTCTGTGGAGCATTTAACAGCTTGCGGAGGACAGAATGCAGCTTCATTATCACAAAATGAGATAGAGTGTACTTTCATCTTGAATATTAAAAAGTAGTTATTATGTTACAGAAGGAAGAATTATTGTGTTATAGTATTTCCACACAGCATTGAAATACTATTTACTCAACCATGGAAGCTGCAAACTGAAATAAAAATCTCAGACCTATTTTAGGTTCCATTATTACACTCTATACTGGGCATTTTTTGTTTAGAAAAAAAAAATTCCAAGACTCCTTCCCCACAGGTTTGTTGTTTTTGGGGTTTTTTTTTGTCCAAAGACTTCAGCGGTTGGTTTTGATGTGGGTTTGTCAGGGCTTTTTTAAGCAGAATCCACAGCCAGACAAATTATTCTAGAAATGGAAGCCTCTGGCTCATTTAATTAAGTCTAGCTTTAAAATTATGATCATTTAAAGGATCATTTAAGGCAGTGTCAAAGCACATCATTGCCAAATGAAGCAGCTCTACCCAACAAACAAGCTTTTCCAGAGTGACTAGACTTGCTGGATGGTTGCCTGAAAGTAGGAAAACAACAATGGGTTGACATGGGAAAACATTCCCAAAAGGGAGGGAATTACGTGAATGAGATTGGAAAATGTATACTTAGGTAGAGAGCACGTAGAGACAAAAAATGCTCCTAACTTTTTAGAAACGGTGCTGTGCTGAAATACCTGGACTACCCTAGAATAAAACTGCTGTAGACTACTTGGGGAAGAAAGAAGTCACATAAATTAACACTGGGGGCCACATCCTGGGACAGAGTTTCACAGGTACTGCTGGATGGCTTGGCACCAGAGTTCCTGCTTGTTAATGACTGAACATCCAGGTGACAGCAGTGACAGGATCACACACAGGAGCTGCTTTGGGGCAGCTGATTCCAAGTTCAGGTTCATAACAGAAGTCTAAGCACCTCTCTTGGTCACACAAGCTAATAAAGAGAAGGAATTACAAGTCAGGAGACTGATCTCAGTTTTTCCCCCTGGAACTCTGTTACTTGCACGAACCCCTCAACCTTTCTACAGCCATTCCCTCAGACAGGCCTGGCCACTCCACACACTCCGACTGTAGGTGCTTCATTTCATATGCATGTATATGCATATAAATAAAACTCTATATTTTTAAGTCATTTTAAACACAGAAAATAGTTTGCTTTCCTATGCTCATTAAAAGAAACCCCCACCTCACTAAAATTGCAAGTCTTTCTCCATTAATTATGTTTTTGCCTCAAAACCATCATCCATGTCCACATTCCTCAGATTTGATCTGGGCTTTCATAGAATTACAGAATGGTTTAGGTTGGAAGTGACTTGAAAGATCATCTCCCTTCCAGCTCCTGCCCTGGGCAGGGACACCTTCCACCAGCCGAGATTGCTCCAAACCCCATCCAGCCTGGCACTGGACACTTCCAAGGATGGAACAGCCACAGCTTCTCTGGGCAACTGTGCCAGGGCCTCCCCACCCTCCCAGGGAACAATTCCTTCCCACCCTCCCAGGGAACAATTCCTTCCCGATATTCCATCTAACCCTGCCCTCTGGCAGTGGGAAGCCATTCCCCCTTGTGCTGTCACTCGAGAACTTTGTCCCAAGTCCCTCTCCAGCTTTCTTGGAGCCCCTTCAGGCGCTCAAAGACCACAATAAGGTCCCCCCAGAGATTTTCCTTCTCCAGGCTGCACAATCCCAATTCTCCCAGCCTTCTCTCCCAGGAGAGGTGTTATAGTACCCAGGTAGTTCCCCTGAGAGGTGTTAGGCTACTCCAGGCTGACACACTGCTTTGAGGAAATGTGCCCAAAGGAAATAGTTTAAAACATCTAGAAGACAGTTATGACAGACTCTTTGCACAAAAGACAAATACAAATTGGGTATTTTTACAGAAAAGGCTCTCTTTTGTTTTGTGTAAAACTGAAATTGTACCAGCTGTTCTAACATCACTCCCCATTGTACTTTGAGCAGAGGTTTGATAACGTGGTGATGGGTTAATAAATACCTACAAGCCAGATTAGATAAGGCCAAGCTTTTCTAACTTCCCTCTTACCAGCAGGAGTTTCCTACCCCACCGGCTTCAGGCTATCTGCCTGAGAAGTGGGCTGAGGGCACAGCAACCCTTTTCCTTCATTATTTCAGTTGAAGACATGTCAGGCAGCTCTTAGAGGGTCTCCACAAAGCTTTGGGCTTTTTCCCTTTTCTAATTCTTGTATTTATTAATGAATGACTGCTCTGTCAGAGAGAGGGGCCTGCCCCCCTCCCATATCCAACACTCCAGCCTTGAACAGTAAATCTCTCATGCAAGGCCTTGCCACCATAGCACAGCTTTTTAAATATCTAATATCTATGGTCTCTCTCTTACCCAAGTAGGCAGTGCTGCCCTTTCCAAACATGAATTTGGTTGCAAGGAGAAGGGGCTGACACACAGGTATGCTTTTGCAACCCTGTTTAGCTAAATGCAAATCCCCAAGTCTGTGCTGCTCTGAACCCTGAGAGCAGCATGACATGCCATCCTTGCTCAACTCCAAGTCCCTTTTCCCAGCAGGCACAAACCTAAAATTTCTCTGATCTGCCTCTTAGCACACTGAACTTCTGCAGCTGTCTTTAGCTGCCTGTGGGTTGATTCTTGGTTTGCTTTTGGGTTTCCTTCCCTTTCAGGCTTCAAATATTTTACAGAATTACCCATCTGTGGGCCCAAACTTGAATGTCACCCACACCCAAAAAAGGTTTGTAAGGTTTCTAGTGGACTTCTTATTTTTGTTTTTTTTTTTTTGTGGAATACAGCATTTCCTGCAGTCATTTTGGTTGAATGGCACAAGACTGATTTCAGCTGATTTTCACTGTCCTTCATCACTAGACTAAGAAAACAGAAATGAACACCTGCCTAGGCATACAAACTGTTATGAATTCAATCCACTACATTAATATTTCAAGGGCTGTAATAACACTTGATCACCATTTTCCTAAATGGTTTCCCTGTTTTAAGACGTGTGCACATAAACAACTTTTTGTACAGGGATATTCAGACTGTTCTTTCTTTACTGCAGTACAACTCAATTTTCTTTACATATAATATGACATCTAAAGTCAAGAGAACTGTAAAATAATAATTTTGGCTTATACAATTTAAGTCCACATTTTTTCCTAAAAAAACAAAACCAAAAAACACTCACATGAACAAAACGCACTTTAAATGTCTGTCAATAAAATCACTGTGGTTTCACCTTTCCCCACCCAATACCACATTCCTACGTAGCATCAAAAATGTCAAGCTTCCAAACACAAAATAACAGGCCTAAAAAATATATAGCAGCATCAAACGGTACACAAAATGCAAAGCTTCAGTTACCTTCTTTTTAAACCCTATAATAATTGCAAATTTAAAATAGTGAATTACTAACTTTCTCTTCTGAGGTCAGATAAAAATAAGTCATAAGGCAGCTTACTTGCCATATTTAGGAGACTCAAACCAAAGCAATGACAAACATCTGGCTATGATTCTTTCTGGAATTTTGACTATTTCTTCCTGGCTAGGGGAGAAAAACACTGAGCTAACCAAGAGCACCTCGATTCCTCCGGCACAGCACTTAATAGGATTCAGCAGCAGACTATCCCTTGACTCCTCACATATTTAAGCTGTTAATACTTTCACAGCACAGAGGGGAAGAGCCTTCATGAAGGGAAGGTCTAAGCAGGCACAGGGGGAGCAAGGCAGAGGCAGGAGGGCGGCAGTGCCAGAGCCCAGAGCTCTGCCTGTCCCCGCAGCAGCGTGCCCGGGGCTCCTCATGGCACACAGCAAGTGCTTTTCAGGCCCCACAGCATTATCCCAGTTTTTCACATACACATATCCCTCCCTTAGAACTGCTCAAGAACGGCACTTAAAAGTGATGCATCATTTCTGCATCATCCCCATGGAAGTTCTTGGGGGCACTAACGCTACTGAGAGCAGCATTTTGCCCTGTGCACGAGTGGGAAACACTCTCTCCAAACCACAGGAAGGATATTGCAGTCAGATTGCTTCCTCTGCCATCCCAAAAACCTCCTGCAGCCCCAGCCCAGCTCCTGATTTCAGCACCTCCAATGGCTGGTTGAAAACAATGGGCATCCCAGGGGAAGACAATTTCAGGGCACCTTTTCAATCACAGATTACTGCAAACTGCACAGAAACCAGAAGAACCAGAGGTAATCTATTCCATTCTAAACATAAGGATGGAGAGTAGCTCTGCACTTTATTAATGCAATTCATAAATTTCAGTAAGTAAAGGAAGTACCCAGCAAAGACAACATCACTGTCAGAGTAATCATCAAGTACACGTTTTCAGCCTAATATAGAATAAGCCACTTTAGTTTTGTAGTAATGAAATAGGTTTTGCAGGGTCCATCAATGAACACCAAAGCAGATAAGAGCAGTGAGAGGACATTAATTAATAAGAAAATAAAGGGGGGAATTACAGTGTAATCTTATCTAACTAGCCTGTTCTCAAGACAGAGGAGTGGAGCATCTCCCTGCCAGGAGTCCACCGCTGTCAGAGGGAGAGGGACACCTCAGACAGCGCGGCAGGGATGCAGAACCATCATTACATCATTACTTAAAAAAAAAATAAATTAAAAAGTAAACTCATCTCAGAACAACCCAACAAAGATTAGCACACAAGAAAAAATTCCAGTTTAAATTTTCCCTTCAAGTGGAGCAAGCAGGCAAACCCTATAATAAAATGCACAAATATTTTTGATTCCCAAATTTCATTTGACATCCAAGCAGAAGGAGAAGAGGAAGTACATGCCACTGAAGAAGCACCAAGTTTTCCCCAAACAATTCAGTAAACTTGAAGTGTAATAATATAAACTATTTTTTCTGGGCCACTTCCTCATAGCATCGAGCATAATTCATGTAAAAGAATTTCCTAAATGACACGTATTTCCTACATAAGGAACAACACACAGACCAAATATTAAACATCATATGATGGCAGCAATTCCATTAAATGTCATTTTGGTGAATTGAACTCAGCCCAGACCCTTTCACTTAGGAGTCTGCCACATTTTTGCGCTGATCAAAAGCCTCCAAGTTTAATCTCTTCAGAAAATCTGGAAAGCTGGCAGAACTTCTACTGTACAATCCTGACTACTTTGAACTGTGCCCACAGTCTGAACTAAATTGAATTTGCCAATCATTCATCTTGTAGTCTGCAACACCAGCCTTTGGATAGACTTAGTTTGGAGAGAAGAGGCCAGGTACCCCATGAAATGGCACATGCACGATTTGAGCTGACTAAACAAGCTGGCTGTAAAAAAGGGAAAAAAAAAACAACTCATGAAAATAATAAATATTGCAGTCTAGCTTTGAATGGATATGTTTCATTCTCTCTTCTGGCTTGGAAGGGAAAGGAGAAACCATAAATAGCCCATTTTCAGTTTTTTTAAACTCTCGAAAACATTGTATTTCTCCATCCCCTAACATTCAAATCAGATTCACTGGAGAAAGGCTCTGCCCAACATACTTTAAAGAATAATTCCCTCTTAGTAATTAATAAATTTCCTACTTAGAAATCAAACCTTATGAAATAGATGGGGAAGAGACAGAGGACTTAAAAGGTGGTAGACTGTAGCTATATGTGGAACTTATATCAAACTGTTCCAGGTACACCAGTAACACAAAAAAAAAAGACTGCTCTTTCCCATTTTGTTCTCTCTCCATCCATTACATCACTCTTTCAGTCTCTTTTCTTGCTCTTTGGCAAGTTAAAAAGTCAAGTGGGCTACTTGAGGGCAACCACCAACTCCTGCCAGGAGAGAAGCAAGTGTTTTAAACACATCTTGGAGAAAGGAAGGGATGACAAGGTAAAGCTGCATGGATTAAGTTGTTATTGTGGCTACTCTGTTTATCCCACATGGTTAAAAATGCTTCTGTGGCTCATTTTAGGCAGGGAGGCAATAAACAGGGCTATTGCATCAGGTTCCCCACCACACTGCACAGGGAAGGGTCTCTCCAGGAGTTCATCCTACACTCAGTCTGTCCTTCCATTGACACACCATTTTTCCCAGTAAAAAGTCACTTACCACAGTTCTTACAGAGAAGAGAAAATAATTTCAATAGGGGGAAAAAAAACCCCAAACCACCTTTTGCCATCACCTACATCTCCCCAAGCAGGCGGTGCCAAAACCCCGTGGGAAAGGCCTGTGTCCCACTGCACTGACAAACTACTGCTGGCCTGAATCAAACACAGATCCCACAACATCACACCTTGCTTTCACACCTAGTGACAAAAATTACAAAAGCAAAGAGAAGTGAGCAAGTGGCATGGCAATCTGAACCTCCACTCCTCTAGGAGAGCTGCTTGGCCACCAGTTTCTCTAACTGCTTTTTGAAAAATTACTGCACTAGCATGCACCACCTATTCAGCAATGTCACTGCCTTTTCCTAATTCCTGCCCTCAATCCCCAGTGAAAAATTCCCATTTTCCTTGACAAACGGCAGTCAGCAGTTCCTGCTATCCCAACAGCTCACCAAAGAAATCAGACAGAGGGTCACAGTTTAATACCTCATGCCTGTTTTCTATCATTTGCTACCTTATTTAGCCAAAACTGAAAGGCAATGGAGGCAGTGTTAGCTGGACTGTAACGCCACAGCTGCTGACTCGGGACCTTTTTGTGCTCAATGCTCTGAAGCTGACCCAAGGCTGACCCCTTTTCCTCATCACTCCCGGCCTCAGGCATGAGGCTTCGAAGTTTTTCAGTTCCAACTGATCTCATAAAGAAAAGCAGCACGATATTGCTTATGGCCTCAGCATACCAGTGCCCAAATTCGAGTGTTTCTGTGGGTGCCATAATCAGAGAGAGCTTTCCAGGTAAAAAAACTAAGATAGCTCCTAATTATGGGAAACACATACAACACAACCAGCAGAAAGCCCCATAAACCTGGCCTTGCACTGACTTTCAAAATTACAGAGCTGAGGGTGTTCCCTGGGGTTGTTTTTTTTTTCTTTTTTGAATCAAAACACAAAAGCACCATCTACATCAACTTGGAAAAATAAATAAAATTATCCTTCAAAAGAACCAAAGTCAGCGGATTTTCTAAAAAAATATTCTAACGTAATGTAAAGGGAAAAAAGAGGCTTTTGTGCTCTGTGTGGTAGATGAGGGATGGGTGGGTTTGCAGTACCAGACATTCTGTGCTCAAGTGGAAGGATACAGGCACAGCCTCACTCTTTAACAAAACAGAAAACCAAACAGATTTCATGTCTGACACTTGAACAGCTGGATACAATCGGTAGAAGACATCCCCAAATCCACTATTTCTTCAGAGTTCCACAGACATATTTTTCTCTCTATTTGAAAAACCCTTTTTCAGTCTATACAACAAACTAAGGCTCCAAGTGCTAATTATAAATTACTGATTACAGTTTGATACTAATGTAGAATATCTGATAGCTGAGTATCTTCACTAGAACACAGAAGTTTTCTAACAACAGATCTCAAGTGAGCTATAATTAAACTCTGAAGTTAATGCTGAACATGTAACAAGAATTGGAAGAAAAAAAAAGATTGTTTAAAAGCAGATTCTCCCTAATTTGTGCACAGCTTCTGTATCTTATGGCAGATTTCCCCAAGCATACTTTTAAATAAACGTTTTCAGAAACACTGAACTGACACTGCCTTGGTGCATCCCTCCTAAAGTGTGCTGGCAAGCAAAGACTTTCAAATAGGAGCAAGTTTACTTGGAGAGGATACAAACCATTAAAATAATTAATATAAATCAGCAAGTAAGGCAAAGCTCTTCTGCTCTTCCAGCTGCCAAACTGACAAAGCTGCATGTGGCTCAGGAAGTAAGAACATTTTGGCAGGAGATGTTTGGTGTTCCCCCAAAGCAAACAGCAAATAAAGACTCTCCCTACAGTATGTGCTTGTATTTAAAGTCTATTAAAAACACAAAACATCTGTGATACTTAGAATACTTTAAAAAACAAGTCATGCAACTGATATCAGTACTTGTAAGCAGGTAAAATCCCAACAGGAGTCTTCATTCTGATATTGCCACAAGATGTCCCAGCTCTCTACAGAGGCACATCCTTGTGAGCTTTAAATTATCAGAGCCTCAGTGTCCTTGAAATCAGGTTTAAATATCTCTTACCTCAACATCAAGTATTTCCACTGTGTTGTCCAACATCTTTATCTTGACGGGGAGGTCGCGCTCGTGCGCTTTGGCAGGCGATGATGCCATGGCAGTCAAGAGGTTCTGCCCTGGCTCCAAGGTACTCACTCCTGAGGTCTTCTGGGCACCCAAACGAGAGCCTGGCGTCTGCAGAACTCTGTATGTTCCTTCTATCTCTCCCATCTTCCAACAGCAAGCAGAGTCTGTAGAAACATGGAAGAAAATGGAGGGTTAGGGTTGCAGCCTTAGAGATTTTCCACTGACATTCTGTATGAAAATACCACCCGCTGAAGCACTATCACAAAATCCTTATTTAACACACTTCATTTCATTAACAAAATCAGTAATAAGGTTAATGAAACTCTAGACAAGGCTTGGAGCAACCTGGTCTAGTGGAAGGTGTCCCTGCCCATGGGAAAGGTTGGAACAAGATGAGCTTTAGGGTCCCTTCCAACCCAAACCATTCTATAATGACTAAAATCCAGCAGCTGGGAAGAAAAAGGAGGGGAAAAAAAACCCCTAACCATTCTGAAGCATGGTTAAGAAATGGGATAGTCAAACCTGTGCCTTCTGCCCTCCCAGCATGAACATTTTAGTTTCTGATGAGTTTTTCTGCTGATGAGCCCGCTACCATCAGCAGCATGAGCACTGGGACAGCGAAGGGCAAGGCAGGTACCCCTCCAGTCCCCAACCACCCCACTGACTGCACCAAGATAAGGAGAACTCCTCACTTCCTGCATCCCCACATAATGACTTACGCAAAACCTTAACTGCTGGCAGCTCGGAGCCCTCATCAGGCACTGCTACAAGGTAACAGTTCCTCACCTCATTAGCAAATCTGTGCTACACCCAGACGAAATCAGTGGGCAAAAATCTCAGCCTCAGAGACGGAGGCTAGTGAACGTAGGCTGACTCCTACAGCATGAGTCTCGCTGTCACGGCTTGGTGGCAGTTGTGCAGAGCAAATGTTTAATCTGACCTGGGGAAAAGGTCCCATGTGGGCCTCTGCAGCTCTCCCATGCCACCAGAGCAGTGGTGACACTTGCACGGGGAGTCACAGTGGGGTGCACACTGTGGTGAGGTGTGGGAAATCAAGGCACAGGAAGCTCTCAAAACCTTGTGCGTGCAGGTGCAGACATAGAAATGAATACAGGATTTGATTTGAGACCTTGGAAAAGGCTTCCAGATTTAGAAGCCTTTAAATATGTTAAGATAGGTAATAGAAAGTTTTAGAGTAGAAAAGTTTGACTAGAGAATCTGTTACAAAGGTAGTAAAAAGCTTTAAGGTGTAGTACTGTAGGTTTGTGTGTTGTTATATGATTGGTTAAGAAAATCTGCACTGCAGCAAAACATGTAAAACAGAATAATTAGCGACTAGTGTAAAGACACTAACAAACTTTGTGTCAGTAGTTTATTGGCTAATAAATCTTTAAAAGGCATTGTAGCTAAAGATCTTGTGATCTCTGATGAATAACGTGAAGATGTTCTCCCCTTCTGTGAGACTGGTATGAGCAATAAATCATCCTTTTTAAACGTCTCTCAGTGGTCCCCACTCTCCAATATCCCAAGAGTGAGGCCAGTGTGCTCAGAATGCAGCCCAGCCTGTGCCCCATGCCCACTGCTGGCACCGAGTATTTGGCAGCAAGGTGCAAGGCTCCCAGCAGGAGCACACAGGGAGGCCCCTTGGGCCTTTGGGGTGAATTCCCCAAACACCACACTGTCTCAACAGTCCATAGTGGGACAGCCTTCACATGGCTTCACATGCAAAGGAGTGATAGTTTATTGTTTTGTAATAAACGTGTTTTGTCAGAAAAGAAGAGACACAGCTCGTAAAAGCACTCCTTTGTCTCTCTGTGCTCAGAGTAGGTAGAAGCCTGCTCCAAGGATTTGAATGAAGCCAGCCCTACAGGTCCTTACAAATTAGTTGGAGGTGGTTTATGTGTCAATTCTCAGACACATCTAAACTGGTCAAATGTCTTCCTAGCTCGCAGCCCAGTGCATTTCAACATTTTTGGGGTTTTATTTTTATACTTGTACATCCCTGTAGAGATAAACTTATCCCAGAAGGGCAGATATGCCCCACTTGATCACACCCACCACAAGACTTGTGTGGCCTCTGAGCCCCTGCAGAGCCCTGCCCAAGCAGCACAGCTGAGACCACCCAGAGACACTGCCAGCCTCCCAGCTGACAATGTGCAACAAGAAAGTGTGACAATCACAGAATCATTACGACTGGAAAAAGTCTCTGACATCATCAAGTCCAGCCCCTAACCCAGCACTGCCAACACCACCGCTAAACCATGTCCCCAAGTGCCCCATCCACACGTTTGAACACTTCCAGGGACAGGGACTCCACCACTGCCCTAGGAAGCCTGTTCTAATGCCTGACAAACCTTTCAGTGAAGAAACTTTCTCTGATATCAAATCCAAATATCCTCTGACACAGCTTGAGGCCATTTCCTCTTGTCCTGCCCCTTGTTCCCTGGGGGCAGAGCCTGACCCCCAACTGGCTGCCCCCTCCAGTCAGGGAGTTACAGAGAGCAAGAAGGTTCCCCCTGAGCCTCTTGTTCTCCAGGCTAAGCCCCCCCAAGCTGTGCCTCATCTGACTTGTTCTCCAGACCCTTCACCACCTCCACTGCCCTTCTCTGGACATACCCCAGGGACCCAAAACCAAACCCAGGATGAAGGATGAGCTTAACCTTAAAAGAGGGTACACATTGCCCAGTGCCCAACCTCCCAGCTTTGAGTGACAGAAATAATCAGAGAGTTTCTTTCTTGGAGTGTTTTGTGCATATTCTTTGGCTGAACTTCTTGGTTTGTGTGGCCACACAGCAAAGGAGAAAAACTTTTAGGTCGTGAATTTTAAAACAACCCTAACAACAAAATTCGGTGGAAACAGATACCCAGGTTACACCTCTAACTGCTAATCTGAAATGAAACCAGAGCTTGATCTGGTCATCTGTATCCCCTTGACATTGTGTCCCTTATCAGGTAATTACATGGTAAATTTTTGGTATTGGCATTTAGGAGCCTGTGAGCAACTGGAGCTGCCCAGGATGGGTCATACTCCTCACGAGGCTCTTCACTAGCCAGCCGCTCTTAAAATTAGTGCTCCAGGAGCGTTCATTCCCTTCTGAATAAACAGCTCCTGGAAGAGACACACACTGCAGTTACTCAAAAGGAAAAAAATGCGAGCGGCAACGGCCGAGGCAGCACAAGGAACAGCCCTGCAGCAGAGACCGCAGAGCCTCCCCTCCAGCTGGAGCCAGCTGCTTCCCAAGGCAAGGCAGGCAGGCCACCCAAGGCCAGACTCACGAGCAGCTCCTGGCTACTCTCTAGCTTTGGGCACCAGCCAGGAGAGACCAAAGTCATATCAAACACAAACTGCACATGTCAAAGTCCTTCCCCACAGGTGGTAACAGGAAAAGTGAACTCAGTGGAGAGCTTGACCTTGTGTCCTACTGATGACATGTTCCTAAAAATATTTATGTCTGCCAATATTCAGATTTTACACCAGCCAATATTTAGATTTCAAAGGCCAAACAAGCGCTAGACAGAACACGTGATGTGCAGAAGCAAGCATGATGCCCAGAAGATGCTGGGAGCATCTCCCCCATGCCACATCCTGTTCCCTCCCAAGGCACCCCACTAATGCTATCACAACTGGTAAGAATCCCCAAACTGCCTGGCCTGCTCACGCTGCCTTCAGCACCCAATGTGTGAGGAGTGCTAACCAAGCCGAGCACAATTTCCAGTTTTACCACTAGAGTCACATATGTTTTATGTACTCTAACTACATATGACATTTCAGGACAAAAACCATAGCGCCATGGTTCAGGAAACACTTCAATTCAAGGGGCTGACTACCCTAAAGGAGGAGGAAAATGAACCAGTGAAGCCTGAGACAGGCTGCAAAAGCTCCGAGAATACAGAATTTCTACAGGCAGAGCATCCCACAGCACCAGGAGTCTCCAGCTGTGGCTGAGCCACAACAAGATCTCAACAATGCAAAACTAGAATGCAGTATTACCACAGCATTAGTGTTCTGGGTTAAAAAAAAAATCTTCCACGCATTGCCTCTCCCTGAACTTGTTTGCACCCAGTGTTTATCCTGATAATTTCCTACAAACTGGGAGCAGGCACCAAAGCTAAATCTGCTCCCTGAAGCACAGTGACTGAATGAGTGTTGCTCTCAGCCCTAAATGAAGGAGCAAACAAAACATAATTTACAAAATTTAGCTAGCTGTATATAATCTTTCTTTTTTTTTTTTTTTAACTTTTTGTACCAGGTACTTTTTGAAATAGCTCTTAAGTCACCATGAGTTTCATCTTCTACTTGGGTGGAATAAACTTATTTTTCAGAAGCAAGACAGCATTTGCAGCTACCAGCAGATCTGGAAAGGCAGCTTATACCTGAGGATATGCAAGAGCATGGAAACAGAGTGGTTTGGGTTCAAAGGCGCCTTAAACCCCACTTTGTTCCAACCCCCTGCCATAGGCAGGGACACCTTCCACTAGAGCAGTTTACTTCAAGCCCCATTCAGTCTGGCTTTGCATACTTGGATGATACCAACGGCTTTCAAAGGAGCTTCTCTGAGCACGGTGTCCTGGACAGTGGCAGGATTCGTGTTCCATCCCTCACCCAGGCAGAAAGCAGATCTGAAGTAAGGGCAGCTTCCCAGTTGCCGGGTGTGAGCAGGGTGGTCCCTGCCTTCCATCGGAAGGGAACGTTACAGACGGAGCAGCAAGGAAGAACAAAAACCAAACTTCCCTCTTTTAACTTTCTCTCTAAGCCATCGCCACCCGTTAGCATCGCTACACTGAGCTGACACCAAATGATGCAGCGGGAATCCACCACCGCAATGAAGAGGGATGAAGACTCCGAGCGCCCAGGCATGACAGGAGCAGCGTCTCCTTGCGACCCGGACCTCACGCTCCCCACGACCCCGTCCCTCCCCACGGCCTCGAAGGGCTTCACGGCTCTCCCCTGCAGA
>WBMY01011152.1:231049-257593 GCA_013397315.1 Donacobius atricapilla
GGGGGGGAAACAAGACATCCCCAGACAGAAAACATTGCTCCCCCACAATCTGAAATTCTGACAAGAAAGAAGATCACCTCATCTTCACATACCAATCAACTTTAGTCAACAAGTCAACAAATGCACAAATGCCCAGTTAAACATAAAGGAGAAAAAGGCCTAGTTCTATTTCATGGACAGAACACTTTGAACAAAATGATAAATTTAGGATCTCCAACCACTAGACACAGATAAGCTTGGCAATTATTTTACTGCCAGATAAACTGCAGTTGAGGCTGTCAGTAACACCAACTCTGCTGCATTAAGTTCTTTCAGAAATGAGGAAGCCAGGCACAGATTGTTGGCAAACAAAGTGGTGGATCCCCTGCTCTGCCCTCAGCCAAAAGGGCTGCTCCAGCTGTTTGTGCCGGAGCACAGCACAGTCCCACTGCTGCCAAGACACAGCCCCTGCGCTGAGCCCAGCTGTCCCACACATGCACAGCCATCCCTGCCACGCTGGGTTTCCATGTTTCAAAGCAGCCTGAGACCATTTGCTGGGCAGGAAAGGAAGATTCAAACCAGTTTTCTTGCTCTGGATGCAAACTTTCAAAGAGAATGAAATATTCCCCGAGAGCCAAATCACATGTTCTCTGCAGGGGAGAAGCTCTGAACTCAGAGCAAGGACCACTAGGGGATCAGCTCAACCTAGGGTTTGGGATGTCCTTTATGGAAAAGCTTCTGAAAAGTAAAAATAAATTGAAAACTTCAAAACAATAGGGGGACTGGAAATTGCAAGGCACAGGACTGAGCATGTTCTGAACAAAGCCTTTTACTGTCAGTGCCTTTTTTTAATAAATATGCTATTGAAAAAGCACAGGATCTGTTTTGCATTAGCTCTCAGGGTGTGTATATTTACCTATTTTATAGAATACAATGAATTACCTTCACAACACATGTGAGCTTCTATGCTTCCTACATGGGTTTTTCCCCATGAATTTTTGGCTTCTGCTTTTAAAAATGAGGCAATTCCTCATTGCCCCCCAGCTTCAAATTGTTTGTCAATAAAAACCAGGGGGACAGCCAGGCTGAGGCACTTTAAGCAAGATGTCTCAACACGGTGAGGCTGCTAATGGACGGCACCTCTTGTAATTTAGATGTCCCTGACTTTTTGCCATGTCTTCCTGGATGTGACTTACAGGGCTAAACAGCAATTTTTATCTGGCAACGTGGATCACTCTTGGAACACAGCCTTAAACCTGACACCACTTACATCACCACAGACAAGGTGTGCAAAGCTGAGAGCCAGGGAGGGCTGGGATAGAGCAAAAACAACTGGCTCCATCAGTTGTACAGAACTGTTTACAGCAGGTTTCAAAGGGAGCAGGATAAGCCCCAGGCTTGGGAGAGAGAGCAGAGCTCCTCATTGTTTTCCTATCTAGTTCAGTGTTTCCTACAGCAATGAGAGCGCTGCTTTCTTCGTGGGACTGCTCCATAAAGCCAGGCACGATGGCTGCAGGGCTGTGTCTGCTCTCGCCAGGGTAGGTTCCCAAAAGTGTGTTGTTCTCTCTCTGAGGTAGCTGGACACCTCCTCTGCCTTGCTGGACTGACAGGCTCTCATTCCTGTGGGTGGGAGTGAAATTCATTTGCCTTCTGCATTTCAAGCACCGAAACTAAACTTGCAAACACACAGCTACATCAGATCTTGCCTGCTAAATGCTGCAGAAACTCCACAACACACCTGAAACTTGGGCACACCCTGCGGTGGCTCTGGGCCAGGCCCAGGTGATCCCATGGTGTCTGGGCTGCACTGGCTGTGTCTGGCCATCACAGCCCTCCTTAGACAAAGCTCTGCCTCCTCATGCGCCCTCCATTCCCAGTTTCTGGGCTTGACCCACGATGGCATCAAATTTACGTGACTTCACTGCACGTGTGCTCACCTGCTCACTGTGACAACAGCCTGGCTCCAGCACCTTTCAAGTCTTCACACAAAAGGACACACAAGCAGGTGACAGCACCTCCCATTTTTTGGATTATGAAGAGATTCTTTAGGAAACAACTACACACCAAAGGCTGCTAAAGCACAGGGACAACACCTGTTTCATTGGTAAACTGGGCTGCATTGCCAGACACATGCCTTCGGGGCTGTCCAAAGGAACAGCAGCCCAGAGCCTCCTTCAGCATCTCCAGGAGGAGGTGGCAGACATGGTAGGAACAGGGCTTTAAGACAACAAGCTGCTAATCAAACTGTTATCTCTTGAGAAATTGCCCTTGGGAATCGTGGGCTGTGGGAAAATCTCAATGGCAAGCTCAGTTATGAAATGTTTTAATCACAGATTTCTTGCACTGCAGGAATCCTTTAAGCATTTCTTTCTGGCCTTCTCTGACAGCAGGAGCCCTGTGTTAAGCTCTTTGTGCTCTGCTCCATGCACAGAGTTGAGAGAAAACAGCAAATAGGGAAGCGCACATAATTTCATGGAGTCCTTTGCACTGAATTCCAGTACAATGTCCTTCCAAGCAATAGTTTCAGCTCTTCCCAAAGCCTTTATGGATTATATTCCTGCATGTTCTGAGCAGTTACGACCTCATTTGTCCTCTAGTTCCCTAAAACATGCAGCATTTCAGGATCTGGTACAAAGTGTCTAGAGAAAGGCAGGAAAAGTTACAGTTTTCACTCTTCTTCGCTCAGCCATCAGGAAACAAAGGTTTATAGGTAATTTGTTCAATTTCTTTTTCTTTTTGTAACCACTAAATCTGCGTAACAAGCTAGCAAAATTCTGATGGGAATCCTCTAAGGCCCAGAAGCCAGAAAAACCAGCAAGAACTCCATAGAGGAGCCAATGAAAGGGACACACGAGGTGCGCTTAGCCCTGTCCAAATACCCAGAAAGATCCAGGCAATGTTTGGCAGTGTGGAGCAGCGCCTGAAAACAAGGCGCTTCTCTGCACTCATGTTGTCTACCGAGATAGAAACAGCAAAGTACTCAACTGGCATCCAAGCTACAATCCATGAATCTGAATTTATTTTCTTTCAGTCTTGGGAGGATTTCCCACTAAATGCCTTCTGAATACAGTTGGGATTGCTAGCATTTGTTAATGAAATGCCAAACATTTCCTTACAGTCACATCACAGGAGAGCTTTCTCCCCAGTGGCTTACTCTGAGGTCATTAAATTGTGCATGAAGACAGAGTGTGACTAATTCATCCACAGGTGTCACAAATGGATAGCCTGGGAGCAAGCAGTGTCAATTTGATCTCCAGCCCAGCCATCCTAATATTCAAAACCACCAGGAAAGGGCACATCACAGGCTCTGAATGATCTTTTTCCTCATTCTTTGCTGAAGAGCCATGACGGCCAGGGAGCGAACTTGAACCACTCTCCTCAGAAAAGGAAACATTTGGGCATACAAGCCACCATCACTCTCACCAGGACAAGTGGAACCTACAAAAATGCCACCCCAAAAGTATGGGTGAAATACAAGAGAAATGCTGAGAGGTTGCAGGATCCCAAATGGAAGGAGCAAAGAATGGGAAAGAGTCTAAAGACAGCCACGGTGCCTGTTGCTCTGCTTTCCTCCTTCTTGCCAGAGGGTGCTCTCTAGTGACGAGCAGCGTCCAGTAAATCAAAGCCAGGGCTCAGCACACTGCAGTCAGTTTCTCCTCTCTGGAGTTACCACAGCATTCTCCTTGCAAATATTCTGTCACTTTAACAGGGCCCTGTAATTCTTTAGGGGTGAACTTTCAAACCACTGCAGCAGAGAGTTTCCCCCAAACCTGGCCCATTTTCTCCTATGCTACGCACGTCTATTCACCCTCGGAGGCAGCTCTCTGAATGACCTCCCTAAAAATCTCTGTCCTGGCTCTCAGCATGGCATGGAGCCCACTAAGTAGACCTGGCAGACTCGGCAAGAAGAATATGCTTTCCTTAACACACAAAGGGAATTCAAAACTCTCAAAAGCTGTTGTAACAGGCCCGGAGGAGGAAAAAGGGGTAAAAAGCGGGGGAAAATCATCCTTCCCTATTCTCCCTGGATAGCAACACTGAATACTCAAGTGACCCTCACTGTCCTCCATGTTATAATGTCATAAACTGGCATCCCAAAGCAATCCTGGTTGCTCTCCCCGCTCTGAAAAAACTCCCCACAAGGAGCATCTATGGCAATATACAGTTAGCCACACGAACAGACCATGCAGTACTGTGACCAAATACAGAAAATGCTTGGATCAAACCTGTTTCCAATCTGCCCTGGGCAGATCTGTTGTTATCTCACCCCTTTGTGCCCCACACTGGAGCCAAATTAAGGCTGTCCTGGTTCAGGAATGGTATTCCCCAATTTAGTGTTCCCACTGAAATTCCAAACCAGGCTGCCAATCACTCGCTTCTTCTTCCTCTCTCCCTCTTTTCTGCATGGGGACGGAAAGGAGAACTGAAATTACAAAATGTTATAAGAACAATTTATTGTAAACAGCAATGAGCTAAGAAAAGGAACAGTAATAGCAACCATTTTAAATAATAAAAAGGACAAAAAAGAGAGAGAGTTCTTCACATGCAAAAATGCTTACCATGGAGTCCAACCCTACTCACTGCCACATTATCCCTGCCCTTACTGGTTGCTGCAAAAATTAACCCTGTCCTGGCTGGAACAGGACAACATTTCAAACATATCACCACAAATTAATATTGAGTATAACAAAGAAACATAATAAACACAAAATAGCTTTTTAGCAATTTTTATTACAGTTTTGGCTAATTGTAGTACATAGATTATAACAAGTTTTTGTACCAAGAACAACTAATTTTGCTATCAACTATAAAGCTCTGCAAATTCAAAAGTATTTTTACTCTTAAAATAAAAACCGTCACAACACAGTAACAGAGAAAGAACTGTGGCCAGTTCAGCAAGCCACTGAACAGAATCTACCTTTTGTCCCCAAGCCTTTCTGCTGCTCTATATCTTTCTTTTACCAGCAGCTTTTCTGAGAAAAGTAGTCTTGCTTTTCATGCCTTAGCACAAACCCATCAATTTCAAGACCATCCCAAGAAAAGTGAAGGGGAAATAGAGCTTCAGCGACATCAGGCACACTATGAACAATCATTCCAAAGGCTTGGGAAGAAGTGGCAATCAATTACCTGTCTTGAGTACTGCAGCTAAAATGGCTAATGCCATAAACTTGGTTATTCCCATTAAATACCAAAACAACATACAAAAATATTTCTCCTGCTGAGTTTTTAGGTCAATTATTTTTTGCTTAAGAATCACATGAAATGCTTTATCCCGATCAAATATTTTAGTAGCTATGTAAATATTCCAAAGAATCACACGTTGCCTGAAATAATTTCATAGATGGTGACCAAACAGCACTAAACAAATGGACAATCTGCTCTTGTTCCCACACCAAATACACAGGAAAAAAACCCTATCAATCCAATATACACAGCGAGAGTGACAAGCACAACCAGGCCCCGGTGCAGACATTTTACATTTCACAGTTTTTCTTCAAGTACAGGCTCACAGTAATAGAATAAATAAGATGTTGTGGAGTGTTGTCTGACAGCGCTGCTACATTACTTTGGTCCTACACTTCCTTTTGAAAAAACAACTCAAGATTTTAGAAGCACATGTTTTTCCATCCCAGTTTAATATGTACAGGTTGGACAAAACGGGATTGAACTCTTCAGTGCATACAAAAAGGTTCTCATTTTCACTTTTGCCCAGGTTATGGAAGGTCAAATGAGTGGTGTCAAACTTGGGTGGTACATACTTCTGAAAAGAGAGCTGGAGATCCTCAGCAGAGGCTCTGATGCCAGGTTTTACTTCACGTTTTTAGAAAGATTCAAACATAAAAGAGTGGTTTCAGGCAGGTAAAAATTTCAATTGATTAGCAGGTTTATATTTAATTTAGCCCCTAAAGTACCACTGGAATTATACATTAGCTGTAGAAATTCTATTATTTTTTTCAAAGAAACATTAACAAAATTATAAAAGTCACAGCTGCACCTGAGTTCAAAGAGACAAAAGAAGTTGCAATTCTATCTCTCTGTTTATTAGCTGCTCAGATAAGGATGTTTTGTGATAGATCAGATGAAGAAATCTGATTAATGGCTTTATCAGGAGCAGCAGACAACCCAGCGTGTGTCCCTGCTTGCCCTGTCAGCCACCACCTGGGCAGTTGTGCGCTACATTGACTCTGCTGCAAACGCAACACCAGGCAAGATCTGCAGCACAAGTCCAGCCAAGCTAAAAACAGTCCCCTTTCCTACCAGGATTAAGAAAGTGAGCTTGGCCTAATAAAAAACCAGCGTCGTTCCTGAATTAATACTGCTGACTTCATCCTGGAGTAAGAACTTAAAATGCAGTTTGCATTGATCCTGTCAGGAACAGGTCACTTTTAAAAAGAGAAGTGTGCTAATATATATTTTTACTACATGTAGCAGTTTGCAATGGCCCAAAAATAGTATGAAAATACTTATTAGGAATTACAGAATTTCTTATCCTTTGGATATAGGAAACATCCATGCATAGAAAACTACTCTTTGGAGTTTACCTCATTCAACAACAAAATCAGCCTTATTCAAGTTTGTTTGGCTACAATAATGCCAGAAAATAGCTGGAGTGATTTGCGATGGCCTACAGGAAACTATTCAAAATTAGCTGCAATAGAGTAAAAGATTTTAGGAAAATAATAACCCTCAAGGTTAAATCTACAAGAAATAATGCCTGTCATGTAACATACAGTGTGCCTCTCACAGAGGCATTTCCTCTTCTTCCTTTCACTAAGACACAAGGCAGGTTTGAATTTTCATTTGATATTCTGCAGAGGCCAAGGAAATCCTCTGCTGTGAGCGGAGACAGAGAAAGGGCTGCTGGTCTCGCACACACTTGTAAACACTGCAATATATATAAAATTAACCTTGCAGGGGTGCAACCTCAGTGAGGTGACTGTTACCCAGCACTGAACAAGGTATCACTGACAGCTGTTTATTTCTAAATGGAATACAGAGTTAAAAGCAGGGAGCTAACAAGGTATATTAAAAAATACTATTATCTAATGCTTATCAGGCTATAAAACTTTCAATTACTGTTTTGTATCCCTAATAGGAAATTTAAAATAAGCTCAAGATAAGAAGGACTAAAGAAAAAGAAAGTCAAACGCGTATAATATATAAAAATACCAACTGACTACGTGTTATGAAATACATCTCACAAGATGTTACCACAGAACAGTCCCACATTAAACTCCACAGCAAGCTCCAGGTCATACGGAAGCAAGAGGCATCTTTTCGGCCTCCACCACTGCAATCCAGCTCCAGAAGGTCTCCTGTGAGTCAGGGGATAAAATCATCTAAAAACAAGACAGGAAAATAACCATTTCAGATCAGCAGTCTTCTCACATTAAGAAACCTGAAAGAACTGCACACGCTTTATAAGTCACAAGGAAACAATGACTTCATTGTGAGATTAAGAAACACACTTAAACTATTTCAAAGACTTCTTCCACAATTCCTACCAGTATATACTGTATTGACTCTCTGGAAAATTTTCATATATATATATATACACACACACACCCCACAATGTTTAGCTTGACTCCAAGCCATGTAACTTTGCAAACAGCAGTTAATCCTTATAAATTAAGATTAAAACCTATGGAAACCCATCTGGTAAACATTTTTCCAAAACTTCTTAATACCAAGCACACTAGAAAGCAGCTAAAGGAGAAGCCCTTTCAGAGGCTGTTTGAGCATCTTACCCAAGACTTTACACATGGTGCCCGTGAACCGCACTGTTGTCACCTTCTCCACTTTGCATCTGCATCTGCATCTGTGCCTGCATTCTTGCAATCATCTCCTGCATGCGACGGAGCTGGAAAAGCAACACAGGAGAATTCTGTATACCTAATCTCACCTCAGAATATAATTCTTCACTGTCACCACTCTAATACTTATTTTTATTAAAGAGGGGTCACATGTCTGCATTTTCTTTATCTGACAGGTAATGATCTCAGGTTATGGCATCTTCTTTTATTGCTCTTCATCACTACAGAGGCTGGCATTTACTGACTGAAATAAATAGGCTTTATTATTGTACTGTGGGATGGGATTTTTAAGCATGCCTAAATTGAAGTCCCTGACGTTAACTGTATAGAAATTACGGTTCTGAAGTACTGAACAAACATTTACACTTACTAAAGTTTATCAGAAAAAAAAAAAGCAGCCTGGTTATGTCCCTCCAAACTACTCCTGTGTCTGTCATCAAAAAAAAAATCATCAGGATTATTCCCCAGCTCCCTTGCTAGGGATGCCTAGGTGGAAGCAAGTATCACAGGCAAACCAACCAGTGAGACACAAGCATAATTAAACTTGGTTGAAGTTCAATTTTAAAGTATTGTATTTAAACATATTAAACATTTGAGCACAAGAAAAGTATGTAAATCACCTACAAAGGTTAATTGAACCATGTTGCACATACATTACTTAAATACTTTTATTGCACCCAGCTCTGACAGGTGGCAAGTCAACCTCACTGTGGAAATAATTTTGGGTGCCTTTGTGCATTTACACTGCAAGCTCAAACTAAACTGTTAAGCTTAACAATATAAAGTTAAACCTGTAGAATGCTTACACTATCCTGGTTTTTCATATTGCTTGCAATAACAACCCTTTTCTTTTTCCCTTGGTTACATTTTGGGACTTGGGTCCTCACTAAGATCACTAGTACAAGTCTGTGCAGCTGCTTGTGCTGGGGCAGGCTAAGGAGTTCATCTAACTCAGCCTTCTCCCCAGGACCAGCTCTTAGGAAGTGCCTGGAAAAGCCTCCCAGCCAGGTGTCCACTCCCAGTACTTATCCACAGTGCTCAAAATCTAGACTCTGTCCCTTTGGAGCTTGCCAAACCAAAAAATTCCACCTTTGCATTTAGCAAGCACATTCATGGAGAAAGCAAACTCTCCCATCTCAGCATTTTTGAGCTCACCTGCTCAAAAATACTTTGCTATGTACAAGTTCCATGCTAATGAATACCACAGTTTACAGACTATGTTAGAAGCATCTTTTAAAATTGAAATCAGCCATCTCTTGATCCCATTAACCATGATCTCTTGCTTGTAGTAGATTCCCATTCATTCTGCCATCTGTGATCATGTTAGTCCCTTTCCCTTCTGTCCTCTGCTTCTCAAGGCTATTAATCTCATCTATCCTAGCACAGGCTCTCCACCTCAGCCTTTCTGCCCATGTTTTGCTTTTCATTGCACTTTTTCTAGTCTTGCCTATCTATAACCTTTATAGGTTAGAGGAACAAGAAGAGCAGCATTAGAGCTACGCATTATGAATTTGTCATGGTGGCAGAATGAGAATTTCTGTTTCATTTTTTGTTTCTGGCCATTTCTACCATCATTCTCTCTTGCTGCAGAGCTGAACTGACTTTGCCGCAGCCTGCAGCTGTTCACTGTAGAGCCCTTACTCCCATGAGGATGCTTCTCCTTGCCACACAGTGTGCGTTACATCCACTGCTGATCGCTACAGTGGAATCGTGTTGCACCAGATTCCACTTGTTCCAAAAACTCCCTATCCTGAGTCTCCTCTCACCTCTTCTCATTCTGTTTTCTTTGTGAACCTTAAATAACTTTATATTGGCATATAATTGTTTTACCTTTACCAATTACCAAGAGCATATACATATTTGCTCTAAAGTCGCAACAAAAGAACAAAAATTCCCCCATTACAAGAATATAAAGTTCTGTAATCTTACTTCTGCTTCCTTCTCAAGCAGAATCTGGTCTTTATTTACTTCTTCATCTTCTATTTTCCTAAAATAATATTAACATTGTTAGAAACATAAAATCATTAAGGTTGGACAAACCTAAGATTGCTGAGTGCAAGCATTAACCCAGCATTGCATTCACCACTAAACCATGTCCCCAGTGCTACATCCACAAGCAGTTTGAACACTTCCAGGGATGGCAGCTCCACCACTGTCCATGGGCAGCCTGTGCCAGTGCCCTTTCTGCGAAGAAATTTCTCCTAATATTCAATATAAACCTCCCTGGTGCAACCTGAGGCTGTTTGCTGTTATTGCATCACTTGCTGCCTGGGAGAAGCACTGCCTCCCACCTGGCTTTACTCCAGATTTCCTTCCACTTTGCTAATAGCTTTCTCCTACGCCATGTCACAACAAGGAAGAGCTACTAACGGATCTAATCAAGCAAGTGCCATCAAATACGCAAAGCAAACAAACTGGTGTTTGTTAAGAAGTTACATGAGAAATACTTGGTAAAAAAAATCTGCTGTGCCCCAAAACCTCTGAGATCATCGGTGGTTACAGTCAACAAGCACCTATTGTCAAGCACTCCTGGTAGCAGAAGGGCAAGCTTGAAATAAATTCACATGGAATCTACCCTCATTTATAGTGGACTTAACTATGTTCTAGTACCATTTCAGAAATGTGAAAGCAAAGGTATATGGGCCACATAACTCGAAAAGATACAAAAACATGTTTTAGTTTCACATACCCAATTTAACAGCAACTTGAAATCCTCTAAAAATTGGATGACCTTAAGTCACATTACTTCTAAGGCTGTTGTACACACCTGTTGGATAAGAGGTGCCAGAACTTGGGAAGTTTGGGGATTTTTGCCTTGAATTTCAGAAAGCAGGATTTAAAGTCAGGAGAGAAGAGCATGTTATCTTGCCTGTAGGCCAATGCTACAGGCAGGAAACTGTAAAAGGAAAACTCCTTTTGCTGAAAACCAACCAGACTTGTGACAGAATCTCAGTCAACAGGAGGATGGGGAAACTTTTACAAAATGCCCCAAAGCCCCTGAAATGTGCAATTCGGAGCCCTCCAGTGGCTATAAGGAGAGACACAGCTGAAACACCCAACCAGGAAACACGGAGTTTCCCACAACGACTCACCAACTCACCTTTACAGACCCTGCTAAAAATAGGGTGTTTTGCCCAGCTCCCTTTCCAGGAAAGCTGTGCCCTACCCAACCCAGCTCAAAACAGGGCTAACAGCCATTACCCCATGACTGCTACTATTTATGTATGTCATGTTTAATAAAGCATTGCAAAAAAATTCCATCATCTCTTTTTAAAGGCCCAATCCAAATATTCTGGTTGTTAATTCTGAAAAAAACAAGATCTTTTTAAGATATCAGCGCTGATCTAATTCACAGATTTTTTTAAGACAACATTTATCACAGATAGCTGTCCTACTTAGTACTTTCAACATTCCAATCCAGCTGTGTTTAAGCCTCAGACCAAAACACGGATGTATTCCCACAATTCCCTAACTCCATGACTGTTGCTTCAGATTTACCAAATATTTTTTGTTACAGTCTTCGTAAGCTGGTCAATAGAGCTTGATGCTGACTGGAGTTACAGAGCTGCCCCTGGTCTACCAAATCCTAGCAAAGCAATGGTAGCTGAGACACAGAGAGAGCAAAATGCAAATTCAGAAGAGGGAGAAGCAGCATGTAACCATGAGATGAGAACCTGCTGCCTCGCTTGAGCCTCTCAGAGCGGAAGTTCTCGTAGTGAAGATCCTGGGTCACCTCCTGAAGGTCTTGCATATGGGTGCTGCAGGAAGAAAAGTAATTAAAAGATAGAACATCCTTGTGTCACCTCTGTTTGCTTAAGTATTCAGGACTGTCTTGGATCAATGTGCTCAGCATGCACACCCATTTGGCATACTAATTTAAAAGCTAATTTCAGTTAAATTAGTGCAGTAAAGGACACAGAGAGGTCACCTCAGCCCTGAGAGTGCCCTGACAGAAGCTGCGCTCCTGGTGAGGCCTTTGATGAAGTGAGCAGGCGAAACAGAGTAGCAAAGACCAGGGAAAAAACAACCAGTGGGCTTTTCAAGTCTGCTGCATTGCAAGTATATCTACTTGTAGGTACATTGAAATAAGCACAACCGGGTTTGTGTTCCAGGGCATCTGAGCAGCAAGACAACACTACCCTCCACAAAACAATCAGACACATCATTATTTTCACAGAATCACTGAGTAACTCATATTGGACAGAACCTGTGTGTCCTGTGTGGTCCAAGCCCTGACTAGGCCTAGCTCAGCTAGGTCAAGGCTGCTCATGGCCTTCCCCACACAAATTCTGAAGGTGTCCAGAGATTACACACAACTGCTGCAACCCCCAGATGCAGTGCTTGATTATCTCAGGGATTGTTTTCTAAACTACTATTTAATTGGAATTTTCTCACTTACATTAACATGGTCCTCAGCTTCAGGAAGTCATTATGCTCTGGATTCTCCACTTCAACTACACCCCATGGGTAGAGCCGACCTCTGACTTTTTTACCTTTTGCTTCAATGAGCTGATTGGACCCCACTACACAAAATGGAATGCTGGCCTGAAAGACAAAAGGGCAAAAGTTACTTATAATGAACCAGGACAAATAACTCCAAGAACAACTCTTCTGTTCACCATTGCATATTATAGTAATAAGTTCATAATTCTTATAAATTAAAGGTGAAGAATAAATAAAAGTAACTGCTGCCACCATCTTCTAAGGGAGGGAAGCCTGGGCAGAGACTTGGTGACTCACTCATGGTTGCATTGCAGGTCTTGTTCTAAAGCCATCTGAGCAGTCTGAAAAAATACAATACATTATCCACCTGTATCACCTATATCACCTATTAAACCAGTCACACCTTCAGGAGTCTGGTCTGCTCTTTAAAATCTTCATCCTCATCTGATTCAGCATCAGGCAGGTGATAAATCTTGATGCCATGCTCTTCTATTTCATCCAGGATCTGAGAAATGCAATAAAAGAAATTGATACAATGTACATGTAGAATCAGGACTTTTAAATCTTAACATAAAATTACTTAAACACAGTCTCTTAAGAAATCTGGATTTATCTTACTGATCCAAATTCTCAACAAGGATTTGGTTTTAAATACTATATTTCTTCAAGATATTCAACAACTACTTGCCACAGACTTTCAGAGAAACAATGGGGTTCACAAAAACACCGTCCTTTGTGGAAACTGTGTTTTGTTAAATCTTTGCAAATTTTTTTGTAATAATAAAAGTATCGACTCAGAAGTCATGCTTGCTTTCTACAGCTCAACCTCCTTGCTCTTACCTCTGAATTACTGCTTGGGGGGCAGGGGTGGGAGTGTTTGAAAAACTGAGATATAGACCCAACAAATACTCTTTTCTTCATGACTGCCAGTAATGGTACCTGCAGCAGGAATCCATCTGCCATAGATCCCAAATTTTGATCTTTAAAGAAGAACAATCTTTTTTTTTTCTGAAGAATTTTAGCATTCTAAACATACCTACTAAAGTCTACTATATATAAAGTCTCCATTTTTATTCCAGATTGGGTAAGATAGCTGTAAGAATTTTCAGAATAACTGATAAAAACCATGAAGTTTTCAATGCAAGAGCTAAGACTGGAGCACGCCTTTGACAAGGTAATTCTAACACTTCTTTCTAAGCTTCATAGCTGATATTAGCTCATGATGGTTTGTTGAATCCCACCTTCTCCCAGCAAAGACAGAATCAAGTCCTGCATGACTGAATGTTTTAAGAGGTCTTGCCCCTGGAAGACAGAACTGGAATGCTCTAGAAGAAGTGACATAGAGGAAGAAAAACAACCTCAAAATCAGAAACATCTCTGAAAATGCCATTTTTTAACCATCAGAATTCTGACTGGATAAAAAAACCTAAACATAAATATGCACATTCTATATGCAGATGGTAACTCTGCTTTGAGACTGACTAAACAGGTAACAGAGCAATTACCATCAGCAAATGTATTTAAATATTTTTCCAAAGTTTCAAAGTTCACTCATTATCTAATTGTAAATGTAGCCAGACTGCCATTTTGCAAACAACATTCTCAGGACAATTTCTCAGTTAAATACATAATAAAGTAATTGACAAGATTAAGTGATGATACACTGTGCATGAGATTATATTTTCCTCAGCTAGGACAGAGTAAGGTTAATGAGAATGCCCCTCTCTTCAGCCACCACACTGCTACAGCCAAAGCACAGCACACTTCTGCAAGCTAGAAAAACACTCACCCTTTTCTTTAGTCTCTCTCGCTCCTTCAAAGAAAGTGTATCAGCTTTTGCAATCACTGGTACAATATTTACTTTGTTGTGTATGGCCTTCATAAACTCAACATCCAGAGGCTTAAGGCTAAAATTAGAATATGGAAAAATTTATTTATTTTTACTCTAAATTACCAATTTATTTTCACTCCAACATAAATATGTCTCTTTACACAGAGAGGAAGGAACACAGCCAATTATTGTCAGCAGTTATAGCAGTTGCTTAAATAATGGCAACCTGATTCTGAAAATATAGGTCAACAGGCACAAACTGACTCTCTAAAATAAAATAATGTTAACAAAAAAAAAAAAAAAGAGAAACACCTACCCATGACCAAACGGTGAAATGAAATAGAAACAGCAATGAACTCGATTATCTATGATATGCCTTCTGTTCAATCCACTCTCATCATGCAGGTATCGCTCAAACTGCTCATCAATGTAAGAGATTATGGTCTTAAAACTGTAAAACAAACACAGATTTGAGGAATTATGAAACCGTCTACAATTTTAGGACTCTCAGAGGTAATACTAAGCCACTAAGATACCCTGTTGATAAACCAATCTTCTGATGAATGCAAATTTATTTACTGATTCTATAGAAGAGGGAAAATAAAAGAGCACATATCTTAAAATTTTAATGGAATTCTAGAATAACCAGCTACTATGCATATTAGATGGATAGATAGATAAGATAAGATAAAATATACATAACCCAACCCTGGAAGACAGAACTGGAATGCTCTAGAAGGAGTGACAACAGATTTCTCTTGGGTTAGTGTTTATATTTTGATTAACATTAATGACACATTTTCAAGACATTTTAAAGTTCTTGTTCCAAATGGATTTAAAATCATAAATGGTTTACCTTGGAAGGGACCTTTAAAGATCCCCTATTTCCAAGCTACTGCCATGGGCAGGGACACCTTCCATTAGTCCAGGGTGCTCTAAGCCCCATCCAGCCTGGCCTTGCACACTTTCAGGGATTGGAGAGCCACAGCTTCTCTGGGCAGCCTGTGCCAGGGGCCTCAACACCATCACTGTAAAAAAGTCTCTGCTACATCCAACCTAAATCTACTCTCGGTTTCAAACCATTGTCCTTCGCTCTGCTACTGCAGGCCCTGGTATTCAGTTTCTTTCCATGTTTCCTGTGAGCCCCTTTAATATATTTCAAGGTCTCAGTAAGGTCTCCCTGGAGTGTTCTCTTCTCTTTTTCAGATGGAGCCCCAATTCTCCCAGCCTCTCTTTACTGCTGTTCCAGCCCTTGGGTCATTTTCCTGCTCCTCCTCTGCTCCAACAGGTTCATGTCTGTGCTGTGCTAGAGCCCCAGAGCTGGATGCAGGTCTCACAGGAGCCCAGGAGTGGGGCAGAACTCCCTCCCTCAACCTGCTGGCCACACTGCTTTTGATGCAGCCCAGGATACTAACGGCTTTCAGGGACTGCCTGCTCATATGTAACTTTTTGTCCACTAGTGTCCTGGTTCTGGCCCAGACCAAGAGGAGAGGGCAACTCCAGAGAGGAGCAACTTATTGCAGTGTGCTAAGCCCTGGCTTTTATTTACTGGACACTGCTGATCACTACAAAGCACCCTCAGGCAAGGAGGAGGAAAGCAGAGCAAACAGACACCATGGCCATTCCAATTGCAGCTGAACCACAGCTGCAGCCTGTGCCACAAACAGCTGCTCCTATAAAGAAATCCAAGACCAAATCAGTTTGCTTTGTGAAGGATGAAGAGCAAGCAGGGCCCTCACAGCAGGAGGAAGGGTCAGGACCAGAGATAATCACCCAATTGCTATCCCTGGTAAGCTGCAAGATACGTGAAAAGATTTCAGCTGCCATTTGGTGAGTGCCTGGCAATGTGGCTGTGCTGGTACCAGGATATCACAGCCCACCATATGGAACCAGGTCATGGGGAAGCCAAGCAGCTGGGATCCCTGTCCTGGAACGTGGGCATTGACAAGGAGATTGGGAAGAGGACAGGAACTCTCAGCTCTGGTGGTGACTTCTGTCAAGCGTGAGGGAAAGGTGTTCCCTCAAGGATGATCTAATGGTGTGACCAGGCAGGTGGAAAGCCATGGAGGAAAGTATCCAGTACCTGAGAGAATTAGCTGTGCTGGGGCAATCTACAGAGGTCCAAATAAGCATCAGTCCCCTGTAGATCCAGGTGAGGTCCACTGTACACAATCCATGTGGCTGAAGTTTGTACAGAGTGCGCCACTGTTGTACACCAACTCATTGGCATTGTTGGCAATGAAAGAAGGAGAGCAAACAGTGCTTCAGGTGCCCCAATTCTGGCAACATTAATATAATTTTTTTTCTTCCCTACCAACCTGCACCTCTGTGGAAAGACAGTCCAAGATAAAGGATAGGTTTGAAAAAACCTGAGCAAACTAAAGAGAGAATGTTCCATACTCCACCAGTATGGGCCAGTCTCTGCTATTGGGAGCACCCCCATCCTCAAGAGACAGGAGATACACACAAGGTAACCTGTGGTTTTACTGCATGACCACAGAAGAGACAGGAGGAAGTGGGACTGAAAACCCACCACTGCTTCAGCAGTATGGGGGCAGGAGTTGAGAAGGAAGTACAACCACCACAGGAAATTCTACAAGCATAAACACAGCTCCAGTTTCCAGTGGGCATGTCCTCAGACAGAACAGAAGGGCTGATGTTACTTCTGAAGTGAAAGGCTTCAGAACACTTGCAGTACATTGATGACATTATTGTGTGGGGAAATATGGCAGAGGAAGTTTTTGAGCAAGGGGAGAAGATAATCCAGATCTTCCTGAAGGCTAGTTTTACCATAAAACAAAGTAAGGTCAAGGGATCTGCCCAGGAAATCCAGTTTTTAGAAGTAAAACTGCAAAATAAGCATTGCCAGACTCCAATAGATGAGATAACAAAACAGCAATTCCATCCCCAGTGACCAGCAGGAATGAAGCTCAGGCTTTCCCAGGTGCTGTGGGTTTTTGTATGGTGCATATTCCAGAGTGCAGTCAGATTTTAAGGCTTCTCTATCTTGTCACCCAGAAGAAGAATGATTTCAAGTGGAGTCCTGAACAGCAGCAAGCTTTTGAACAAATGAAACAGGAGATTGTTCATGCAGTAGCCCTTGGGTTCACTGGGACAGGATACGTGGTCTTGAACCTGAATTTCACTTTATCAGGAGCACTAATTTCCGAAGTTCTGGGCAAAGCTGGAGGTCACCTTGAGGTTCAGGGGCTTGAGATGTGGGAAAAGGGATTACCATTGAAAACTGACTGCCACTGATCTCAAGATTACTCCTCAGTATTTACTATAACTTAAATTTGTAAAAAAAATCCAAACCCAAACAAACAAAATCTAAGATGATGAAAAGCACTTAAAAATTAGCCACAGAATCTGAGAATGCTCAAGTGAATGTGGACAAGATCTAGAGGTGGATTTTTGCTTGCACTGAAGAGTAGGTGTGGGCTCGATATTTCTGAGCCTGAATTTCAGCTTGCTAATCACTGCTAGCTCCTTTCCCAAGGGAAAGCTGGCAACAGTTTTCTCTTTTTAAAACATCTCTCTCCATTTCTCAAAACAGGTGAAGTGAACAGTGTTCCCTTTGCCATAACAACTGTCCCACGTGTTGTTTCCTATTCCTGAACCAATGGAGAGCAGTGTCAGTCCCATGGACCAATAATAGACCTTTTTACACAGCGTGTTATAAAAGAAACTGTTGGGATTGTAAATAAAGCCTTCTTTCTCTTCTGACCACTCTATGGAGTCAATCTATTTCATGTCCTACCATGACAAGTAGGTGATTTACTTTCTCAGAGTATTATTAAGAGCCAAGGTCACTGTTCACTTAAAGCACTTTCAAGCAAAATGGAAGTTGACAAAAAAAAAAAAAGTGCCACAAAATTTATTTCAAGTTGCGTCGAAGTTATTGATGCCTCTTTGCATGTATCAGAATTAACTCATAACACCAAAATTAAGCTTCCTCAAAAACAGAAAACAAAAAATCCCACCTCAAATTCAGCATTTCCCCGACACACAGCACACTTCCACCCCCCAGGACAGATAGGAAATGTGTGCCAGTCCCCATAGAGAGACCGAGAGACACCCTCTGTGCACGTACCAGTCTCGGCAGTTGATGGCGTCCCCATACCCCGGGGTATCCACAACCGTCAGCCGCAGCTTCACGCCCCTCTCCTCAATTTCAACTGTCGAGGCTTCAATCTGCACCGTACGTTCAATCTTATCTGCAAGACAACAAACTCCATCTTTCACAAGCCAATCGGTAAGATTGGTGATTCTGAGATAAGCCCCGAAGATTAACTGGCAGATCAAACAGCATAAATATTATTCTATCGATTACATTCTAAGGCCTGATAACAAAAAGACTCAGTACATAAATTCTTTAGATGTTCTTAGAGGACTGTATGAGATTTCATACTTTTCTTAAAAGTAATGTAGGAATTAAGGCAAAAGGGACTGAGAGAAAAACCGTAAGTACTTGGAGAACAGTACCAAGTGTGTGTAATGGATTTCCTTCCTAAGGCAGGAATTTACAAGTAATCATTAGCTAATATGATAAAACCATTAAAGCAAGTCATTCAACAGCTAGCAAAAAGAGAAAAATTGCATCTTTTATTTTATTACAATATTCTCTTTTGTTGGATTATTGCGTACCTTGATTAACACAATAAAAATAGGACAAGGAAATGAAGAACAGAAAGCAAACTTCTCATTCAGTAAATATCAATCCAAAGCAAATAGATTTGGTGCAAGCAGGTATAAACAATTCATAAATCAAGATTAAAAACTAAATAAATTCTCTGATTGTTTTAGTTGTTTATCTTACTGTGATACAATGACTGTTTTTAAGCAAAAGAAGGGATCGAATTTCTAGGTGTTGCAACGAATACACCCAAGGACTAAATAACAAAGACCCAATAGAGATCCTGGGTGCAAAGGAAAATGGTTTTATCCAACAGCTCAAGTGTCAAGAACTACATTAGAAACTATTACAGCTAGAAATCACTGCTGGCTGTTACCAAAATTCAAAGGTAAAAGCATTCAACTCCAAAAACCATTGAGCAAAGATGTATTTACCAGCAGCTCCTGGGATTATCCTTTCTGGGTAGAGGTCTGTCAGGAAGAGGCTGTTTATTAATGTAGATTTTCCTAATCCAGATTCACCTGTGATTCAGTATAAAGATAAATTCAATATATTTATATAAATAATTTCAGGAGCATCTGACAGTATTATCTGACTAACAGATTTTTTTCATATTTCTTTCAACTTTAAAATTTACAACTTCTAATTTTGGATTAGCCAAATTTGCACAAAAAGGTTGAAAAACAATTTTTACATCTTGGCACTTTCCCAGAGCTTTCACGGATGATCTGTGATTAATGCTTCTAGTCAAGTGGAGTTGTGACCCATTTAGACTCAAGGTTTCCCATTTCACATCTCCTGATTTTTTAAGACACGCTTTTCTGTAATCACTCCAGAATGTGAAATGTCAAACCCAGTGAGAAGCTAAGTCCTGTCAAGGCTTTATCATCAATTTAAACAATGAAAAATGCATTGCTGAACTTCTGTACAGCCAGGCATCAGAAAGTGGGATTTATTTGGTTTTTATGCTAATATGGCAAACAAGAACTCAAAGCAAGAGGAATATGGCCACTGAGCATTTTTTTATACTGATGAACCTGGGGACTACCAAATTGTACCGTAAATATATTGTTTGTTCTAGAGATACTGACAGCCATGAGGGAAATTCAGAGGGCAACTAATTAGTTAAAGATCAAGATTTTAATCAGAACAAATGTTCATAGCATAAAAAAGAGCAGCAACTTGAAATGCTCAGTACTTGAGTTCACTGAGACAACCTTTTTCTAGAATTTTGGTTTTATTTCAGGTGTTGATAGGATTAAATTTAAAAATTAGATTAAAAATGATGGGCCACAAAATCCCTAAGTAACACAGACTCTTCTGCAACATGAATCTGACAAAAGCATCTGAACAAAAGGAAAAACGGACGGAAATTGTTTTAAAATGAAGATTTGAGTAGGGGCTGCCAGTTTTTAATGCCTTTTAGAATGCAGCTTTCAAGATCAGATTGTGCCAGTGCAGGCTTCACCACTGAAGGTGACACGCACCCAGAGTAACTCAACAGTCACACGGAATCATTTCAGCAAAACCAAAGAGGAATGATTTCATCCAATGCCACATTCCACGGTTTCAGTACGGGGAAACATTACACAAACAAAATCAGTTTTCATAGTCACTGTCAATGATTATATTGGCTGCAGTACTTTAGTGACTCTCAAGTGAAATAACTATTTAGATGAAGTCACAGCTTAATGATGAGAATGAACATAAAAATAAATAGAAGTGACTGGGATTTCTTTGGGAGCCACACAGCCAAGCAGACAAATTCTTATAAACTCATATTCCAGCTCATATTTTCAGATTCCACAGTAAACAATAGCAGGAAAAAAAAAACATAACCAAAAGCTGTGTGAGAAAGCAAAATCATTGATTAGGATTTTGTCTGCACAGGCATCTTTTAAAGAATTATCCTGCTCAGAAATTAAGAAGGATGGCAACTTAATGAAGAATGATAGTTCAAAACAGGCACTGTGACACAGCCCACAAGAGAACATACTTAAACTCTGTGCATATTTGAAGACAAAGAATTCACATTCCAAACTGTTGAAATAATCAACAACTTAAAGCACAGTTTATTTTATCTTACATCAGCTGCCTCTCTCTGCTAGTATATCTTAAAATACCGCTCCAAATTTTCAATGAAGTTACTTTTTTCCAAGTCCTCTTCCTGTAGTTTTCATTTATCCCTTAAAATACTGGCAGGCAGCAACCATAAAGCTCCACTTTACACCAATTTGGGTGGATTAATAGCCTTTCTGTTACTCTTACACCACATCATTTCCCCTCTATTTCTATTTTACAAGAGACCAGAAACAACTGTTGGTCGATATAATTTTACATTGCTTTCTTCCAGAATTGTTTCATGTGGCGCTGTTTGCAACTACAATTGAAAGAGATCTGGGAGTTTAGTTACAGCAGAGAAAGCACAGCTTCTCTCTCTCAAAACTGTTCACACTTTTAGGATCACTGAACAGTAAATTCCAAAGTTACAATAGACAGCATAATTTAAAGCAACTACTTATAGTTTGGTTTTACTCTTTGTGAGATATCCCTTATGGTATCACCCAAATCAAGTCCAATGAAAGATACCTTTAAAAACTATGACAAAATTCTAGGAAGACAAAGATAAAGGCAAACTCTGTACAACACTGAAGAACAAAATACAGAAGCAGGACAAAAGCAGGGCTAGGGCTGTCATTTGGCAAAACTAATGAAAGGTTTGAGGAGAGACTCTCCCTGTAACTACTCAAATCCAAAACAATTCAGAAGTTAAACACCACCTATCATGCACTATCTCACCTCTCCTGCTCATTCCCACTGTGATCTCTCTTAGGCAAATCTAGCACACAAATGGGATTTATTTCTTGTGGTGCCAGGTAATGAAGAGCCTAATTCTATTAAGGCACTTTTTGTGAAAGCCTATTTAAAAGCAAGAATTACACGGTTCAAACACCAAAACTCACAAGTTCTGGCTCACAGAGACAGAGAAGACACCAAGTCTGATTTGAGAGTCTATTTACTTTTCAAGAATAGCAACAGATTTCTCAAAGGATCAAGGTATTTCTGCAGACACCAAATTTTTCTTTCTATGCCAGATACCAACACGGACTCCCAATGAATTATCAAATAGAATGACACTGCAGATTACAACTGCTAACATAAACTCATGATCAAAGTAAAAAGTAACAGCTCACATCAAAACCAACTGGTCCAATTCTCAGTCTTTCCCACTACTGTAAACGAGTATTCAGAAGGGTTGAAAAGACTAGAGCTCAGATTCTTTTCAACTGAAGAAGCATAAACAACATTTTAAATAGAATGGTCTCCTCAACACTAGTCTCTTAATTAAAACACACAAGTGAACTTAGACTGTATTCAAATGTAAAACCAGTTTAAAATTACATTTGAAATGGAATGCTGGAGTCCTGTAAGACACGGGAGGGAGGGACAGAGGGAAGGAAGGGAAGGATGGATCGATTACTGGAGTGCACAATGAAATTTCTTCACCCACAAGCTTATTAATGTATTCAAGCATGGTTTGTAATGTGGTAAACAACTGCTGCAAGAATCAGTAAAATACAAAAGAAAGCTAAATGCAACGGTACAGGAAAGTTTCTGATGCAAGCTAAAGCCTTAGAATAGTGCAAGTAACATTCATTTTAACTTCAAATTCCCTGTGAGCAGTACTAATTGTAAGAAAAACTGTAAAATGCTTTCTTACCAACCACCATAAGAGTAAATTCAAACCCCTTTTTCACAGACTTTCGGTGAACCTGATTGGGAAGGTTTGCAAATCCAACATAGCCGGGAGTTTCTGGATTGGTAAATTGAGCAGGCTGTTGCTAAAAATGAAATTTAAAAAATAAAATGAGACAATAGAGACCATAATAAGCAACCACCCAAGACTTACTAGTTTGTATAACTGCTTTCCTCACTTATCTCAAAAGGTTTGAGGCTATGTGACAGACAGGAAACGACTCAGAAGCTCCTACTACTCAACAGTTTCACAAAGGAGTGCAGAAGAACTACACTGACCTAGAGCTTAAAAAACAAAGCCTCACTTGTTCAGCTATGCAGCCAAGATCACCCAAAGCAAAACAGAAACAAAATCCCAAACAATTGTTTATCAAAGTATGAATTGTGGGCACTTTTTGAACAGTCTTCACACACAGTTAAAATAAAATAGTTTTCTATGGACTTGAATGAAAAGACGACATTTCTAATCCATTTTTAGTACATCCAAAGGAAAACCCTAAGCAACTTGAGAAGTGACAGCCATCTGCTGGAAATGCTCTCCAGAGAGCTCTCTTCAAGTGTGGGGAAAGGGAATCTACACAGCAGTGTTTAGAATACATTAGAATATACTACAGAGAGAGCAGATAAATCTTTCCATCTCTTAGTTCCCTCCTCAAACCCACTACTCAAGCACCCTTTAGCATTCATTTCACTCCAATAAGCCAACATGGATGTTTTACCCATCATATCAAATGCTGGGGGCCAAGAATTACATGAATCCCAGCATGACAATAATGCTTTAGGTAACAACATTTTAAAAGAAGGATTTTATTGGAAACCCAGTTGATTCTATTAGTAAAGAAAGAAATTAAATCGAAACCACCATTTTCTTAAGTGATGCCTGCTCAAAACAAAACTGCAGAAAGGAAGTTTCAATGAAGATGCACCAGGGAGCTTTTATACAACTCTGACCAAAATTAAATCCTTCCAAAAGTATTAGTTAACTGCAGAGATCTATACTTGCATGAAACTACTTTAATCTATGTTTCAAATCACTCATCTTTCAACATTATGTCTCCTATAGGCAGTAAATTTAGAATACCCTTCACCATCAAACAGATGCAAGTTGCACAATGTGTCATTGAAGATCAATATTTAAAAACAAAATGTTTCACATTGTTACATTGGAAGACAGAAACATTATTCTTACCTTGGACATTTTTAAGGAAGGACAGGAAAAAATCTGAAAAAGGAATAATGTTTTTCAGCTTATTAAAAATTGTATGAGGAAAACACTCACCCACAAACCAGTGTAATGTCTGCTGTTGCACACTAAATTGAAAAAGGAGCATCCCTGATTGGATGCCAGATTCTGAAACAGTGTCAACTTCTTCACAGAGCACAAGTATTTGACTCTTCTGTACTAACAAGGGGCAGAATTTTCAGCTACTGTTGCTCCTATAAACAGTCAGACAATAAATTCAAGCAGCATGAATGTGGAGTGCTGAAGGCACCAGACATGTGACAAACCATTCTGAAGCCTTGAAAGTCCACATCCTTTCCAGAAATGAACCAAACCAAACACCTTGCTAAAAGACACTTTGCTCTTCAGAGGAAACAGCTTCTTCAAAGCCAAAAAACCCCCCTGACAGGATTTTCACCCCATCAGTCCCCTAATTAGGGGTCTTCTGCTTTTAAAGTTCTGTACTAGGGTTTAAAAGATGAGGGGAACTTGTAGTTTCGGTTTTCAAAGGTGTTTATTCTATTTCTTATCTCAAGGTTTTACAGCAGACTCAGTGCACTAAAGAAATGCAGCTACAGGAACATGGACAGAGGATCTAACGTAATTTTTAAAGGTTTCTAACTTAATTAACTCTTAAAGCGTACTCTAGTTACAGTTTTGTACTAATAACTACTGTCTATTCTAGACACGCAGTTTCTACATCAAATCCATTCTACCAATGTCTTTGTGCCACTGTAACAGCAGAAAATGGAGTAGGCGAAGAAGAAGATGAGACACTGCCCAAAATTCTTCATCTTGCTCTGATCTACTTCCATTCTAAAAACCTAAAACTACAAATTTTCACCCTGTGATAAACTAAACTACTATTTATTTCAAATCTTTGTTGTTTTGAATTCATCTCTGAATGCTGGAAGTTTTTCGCATGGACTAAGGTCAAAGGCAGTGCTTTCCTGGGGTCCCAGCCAGGGTCTGGGACCCCCCAGGGCAGTTTGAGGGGTTTTCCACATGCCCTGGATTCCAACATCCCCCTAACTCATGTGTTGTTTTTCTTTTCAAGCCTCTTTCTCCTCAGCATTTCCATCCACGCTCGAGTGTTTTGTAAAGAGCTAACAGCTTCAAAATGAACCTTTTTCTCCTCCTCTTTTATCTAGATTCTTGCAAACTCAGTCATTCTACCTTCTGCTTACCAACATAAAATTTTCATATGTGAAATATAAAACAGACAGCAACAACAAAAAAAAAATTAAAGATATCCTGGCTAAAATTTATATGCAAAGAAGTCTTTTAACAAAGACTCACCAACCATTAATTTGCATGATTTCAAGAGATCATGTGATTTACTATGGCTACATAAAAATGCCAGGATTTGCTGTATCTGCAAGTGATAAAAGCTCAATTCCCCTTTCTAGTCCCTCCCTTGGCTCACCCTCCTACCACAAGGTATCTGTTCCCACTCCCCAAGCCCACAGACACCTCTTGCCTAGCTCACTCACACTTCAATTCTATGGATTTGAAAGTATTGCTACCTGATTCTTTCCATCTTCCAAGCAGATTTAGTCAGCAAGTTCAGCTTCGTGTGAAATTACACCAAACTACTTCAGTTTGCAGCACCCTTCAGTCTGTTCCTCCCAGCAAAGAGACTTCTTGGAATGAAAACAAACTGCCCAGCATTAGACAGCAGAAGCCCAACTTTTTGTGTCAGGTACAAGGTAAAGTTGTTTCAATGTGGGTATGATTTCCAGGATTTTCTCCTCAAAGTTGCTATATAGGTATATGTTTACCCACTTTTAACCTCATTTGGGTTTGAGAGGTGCTACAGACTGAAGATGTTAAGCATTGAAGAAATTTGGTGTCCTTTCTCATGAAGCCGAATTTGCTGAGAAAAATCTGGCACACTGGTTACTGACACAAAAACTGAACAACATAGTCCATGGTAAGTGAAATTGCAAGATAAAACTAAAATCTAGTATCTGCAACATCTGTATTTCAGTCCATAAAACAGTCTATGACCTATGATGTATTCAGCTAGGGAAGAACTTATCCGTGAGCCTTTTATCATGTAAGATTGCTCTGATTGCAACTCTTCCTTCCAAGAGTGTTTCCTGCCCAGTGATGTCATTGATTCCGGCTTAAGCATTCTCCATGAGAGGTTTTCAATGCCAAACAAAACTAGATCCTGCTGGAACACAGAGGAACATTCTTTTAATTTGTGAGACTTGTCTGTCACCCAACTATTCCTCAGAGGCGGGCTAAGAGCCGAGGGACGTTTCTCACAGCTACTGAGAAACGAAGCAGCAAGCAGAGTTATGCAGACGGCTACAACTACATTATATTTTAACGTACGGATCAAGCACAGAAATCTTTCACGAATGCTCTTCCCCACAGCGTTCCCGGCAGGTCTGAGCACACCCGACCCCGAAGGCCAAAGCCCCGTCCGAGCGCAACCCGAGCATCGCACGGGGGGCTCAGGGTTGCGGTCGGGGTTAGGGGCTTAGGGATCGGGTGCCTCGAAGCAGCCCAGATTTTCCTCAGGAGCTGGTCGGTCATGCTCCTCACCCTCCCATTTCAGCAGCGCGGCTGGAGGTACTCTACGAGCGCGGGTTCAGAAGCGACCGCCTTAACGCCGTGGGAGAGGCCCCCGCTCCCCCGCGGCCCCCGCCCGGGGCTCCCAAGGCGCCTCACCTCCCCGGCACCGCCCAGCGTCCCGCTCCCTCCTCACCAGCATCACCCAACCCAGCCAAACCCCTCAGGTTCGGGGGTCCGTCAGCGCGGCTGAAAAGGACAGAGCCTTTCCCAAAGCTCCTGCCCTCATCCCCGGTCCCTGTAGCGCTGCGCGCAGGGACCGCGCAGGGACCCCGCAGTC
>WBMY01011152.1:257618-271058 GCA_013397315.1 Donacobius atricapilla
GGCGCCCCCCGCAGCGAGCCGGGGCCCGCTCCGCCGCCAGCGCCGCCCGGGCGGCGCGGAGCGCTCCGGGGCCACCCTGGAGCAGACAAAAGCCATGAGTCATGTCCCGCTTCCTTCCCCTGCGGCGGATCGGCCACTGAGGGGGTGCGGCCGAAGAAGCGGTCGCCTTCCCCCCTCCTTTGGCCGGTGGTGGGTCCTGCCCCGTGCCCCCGGGCCCGGACTGCTGCGGGCTCTCCATTATGTGTAGTCTCCTTTCCTTGCTCCTGGGCTCGAAAGCTGAGGCTGCGCCATGGGCCGGGGTGGGGGAGGGATTTGGCCTCACCTGTGACACTGCAGGTAGCGTCAGCCGCCTCTGTGCATGATGCGGGGGGAAATTCAGCCTCTGCTGCCCTGCTCTCTGTGTCTGCAGTGTGGTTTAATTTCGGGTTATTTATAGACCAGGATGATCCAGCAATCCAGCAGCCCTGAAGAGGGTTAAGCACGGGGTGCTGGTGATTCTTGGGCTATAGCTGAAATGGCACATGATAAGTAGCACTGCCCGTGATGGCTTTCCCCAAAGAGCAGGGGAGGTTTCGTAACTGGCAGCAGTAATTTCTTACACTGAAAGACAAGAAGCAAGAGAGGAGATTGTGCTGGAAATGTTGGTAATATAGAGATCCAGTTATCTTGTTAGATGAGGCAAGGGCCTTGAATTCACTAAGTTTAGAATTTGAAACATTCTCAGTTCTGTGCCTGTGAAGTTAAGATTAGAAACATTCAGTCCCAAGGTGTTTGAAAGAGTAATTTCTTGTCTTACCCTGTTGTGTAATGACAGAGAAAAATCTGCACACTCATATGTGCTGCGTTGCTTTATCACGTTTTCTGTTCAGCAAGGTAAGTGAATCTGCTTAGTGATTTAGTCTCCATTTTTCCCACTGGTTCTATTCTGACAAACTGTCTTCAGTTACAAGATAACCAATATTAGTATGGTTTATGTTTTGTTGGGTTTTTTTCCCAAATATGACTTGGAAGTGGTGTTTGGTGTATTGTTTCATGTGTGGGTTGGGTGTGGTAAAGGAACATAGGTGAAGCAGGAAAGGAAGCAGTAACCTAATGTGTAGCTGTGTCTCTGCTAGAGCTCTGTGTCTCTAACCCTTTGCCTATTTCAATTCAAGCTGTTGAAAAAAAATCAGTCTTCCTATTTGTACATAGATTTTCATAAAACATGGCCCAAATCATAGGCAGAGCCATCCACAACAAAAACACACGACCTTTTTCGTAAAGGTCCACGGTGTAGTTTTACAGGGCTCAGAATAAGAGGCACAGGAAAAGCTCTTGCCAGGTATGAAAGTAACAGTAACTGGCAGTATGTGACTGCAGGGTGGCAGAGGCAGCGTAACCAGCCAGCCTGAGCCTTGCCACTGCTGCAAAGCAAGTCCAGATCATTCTCAAAGGACAGTTCTCCAAGCAGCTTCTGTAAGAAACAGTTAAAGATTGCTCCATGTTTGTTCTATGGAGATCATTCTGGTGTGTCCGCAGCTGGTGCTGTGATACACACTCGTGTCTTCTCCTTTGATTGCAAGTTAAGCTGATTTTTTATGTCAGCTTCTTTTTCGCCTCTCCCCCAGTTTTGCCTTGATAGAGTCAAAAAATAGATGCATCTTCTTAGGATTTTGAATGTTATTATGGTCCATACTTTTTCATTAGTCTCACTTACGTAGACTGGGATGATGAGGGAGGCTTCTCCCTTGAACCAGAATTGGATCATAATGTTGTTGGTTGTTGCACAGTGTAATGGTAACAACAGTGACTTGATTTTGGTAGGTTAAGGGCAGTTAGTCAAGTAGCTGCTCTTTTTCCATTTAACATTAAGCTGCCTCTGAAGACAGTGTGGTCTGTTAGAAGAGAGCTTTGTAACCTTGGCCTTTCCGTAGCTGTTATCTGAGTGGGAGCCATCCCAGACAAGGTAAACTGTGCAGTTTGCACCTTTATGAAGATGATTGGGATGTTTCACTGGTTACAGTGTATTTTGGGTGATACTGCCTTTTCCAAAGCATGATGTTCTCTCTGTATACAGAAGGTTGTTAATCTGGTACAAATGCACTTAGGATTGTGCTGCTGTGAAAATTTAGGTAATTCATCCAATCACTAGTGGTCAGAGTAGTCAGCAGTGGTGCTGGGACCAGTCCAGAACATTCAAACTGAATGCAGGTGTGTGGTTAGAATCACCGTATCACATAGCATGGAAAAGACCTCCAACATCAGCAAGTCCAACCATTCACTCAGCACTGATGTGTTCACCTCTAACTCATTTCCCAGCTGCCACGTTGTGCATCTTGAACACTTCCAGGGATGGTGACTGATGTGCTGCTTCCCAGTATCCAATCTAAACCTCCCCTTAGGAATGAATGGCTCATTTACCATAGCTGGAAGGGTTTTGACAATTTGAATGGTGCATTTCTGCAGAGTATCATATTTCAGTGAAAAGGTTTCTCTTTGAAAAAAAGTCGCTCAACAATGGTTCAACTTTGTTTTGTATTCAAGAATTCTACAGAAGGAAATCCTCAGGCCCATATTGTGCAGAGCTTATAAAATAAACCTCAGAATGAAATAATGAGAGGCAAGTGTTCCCGAGGCTGTTTTGAGCCCTTATGGGAACGTTGTTACAGTCTGGACAAAGTTACACAGAGTAGTGGTGCCTTCCCCATCCCTGGAAATGTTTAAAGCCAGGTTGGACAGGATTTGTAGCAACCTGGGATCATGGAAGGCTCCCCACCATGACAGGGGTGGAACTGAATGGTGGTTAAGGTCCCTTCCAACCCAAACCAGTCTGTGATTCTGGGATTCTGTGCACCACTGAAGAAGTTGCAACAGGGTTTTTGAAGCAGACTGAGAAAGGTGTGTTCATCCAGGAGATAACAAGTCTGACTTGTCCAGGAGCACATTACTGAGAGGCCCAGAGCCTGCAGAACTTCTGCAGCATGTGTCTGCGCAAGAATTGGGTAGCTGTTATTGTATTAAAATATGAAAACAGATAAAGAAGGGATAGGAAAATAAAACTCAGCTGCAGGATTAGGCCTCTGTTCCTCTTTGCAATTACCCTACCTTTGACAGCACAATGCTGATGTGTAGCTTGTTGGGCTTTACTCATGTTTTTTTATTTTACTTACTGTTTTTTTTCTAGGCCTTTGGTCTAGAACCTATTCCTGCAGAGGCTGTGGCGTTGATTGTGGCCTGTGAGACTGCATTTTGAGTGGGAGAGAGGGCCCTGGTCAGTAGGACCTTGAGGGGAAGGGATTGCAGAGTGCTCAGGACACCTGGAGCTGGTCTATGGCCTCCAGGTGTTCATGCTAGACTGGTCATTAAGTCAAGAATCTAGTAGTGTGTCAAGAATCTAGGGCTTGTTTCAAGAGCTCTTTCCATTTTAGAAATTCCTAGGTTTAGAAAAACAGTTTTGGGTGACTGGCTTATCCTGGATGTGGAATTACACCTGAGAGATTTGTATTTATATTTGTTTGTATTTTCTGTCCTTTAGCTTTAAAAAAGCGCAGATTTTTAGGGTATAAACAGTCTATTAAAATTCTGTGATTTGCATTCCCATCTTAAATGGAAAGTCCTGAATGCCTAATGACTCTAGTTATCTTTTTCTGCATCTTCCTTCTGTGAGCTCATGTTGCCCCTTAGCTCTCATGGTGTGACTTCAGTGGAAGGAAATCAGAAAGTCAGGTTGGAAAAAGATGTATTAATAAATGAGGAGGAAAAGTTTCAGCTGAAGCAAGGGGAAAAACTGAGTTGGTAGAGGATTTGTGTGTTTAAGGTTTTCAATTGCAACAAGGAGAAGTAATCAGACTGTGTTAGTGTTCTGAGTTTGTTTGATAAAAAAGGTGTGTTAAAGCTCAAATAGAGCTTTAATAGACCACCTAATTTAGGTGGTCTTTCGTGTTTCTACCTGCACAAGCTCTGATATTTTCCTAACAGTCTTGCAGAAGTCCAGGAATCATTTCTGGCAGCTGCCATCTAATACAGATACTTTTCTTTGCTCCTGCTGGTAGACTTCACTTGTCTCTCATGACTGGTTCTATGTTGTTGAATCTTTCAACTGGTAGATCTTTCAAGCCTCCAAGATACCTACTAATATTTTACAAATTATTGCAGATATACTAGCATGTAAGTACACGTAGGAGCTCCTGTGGGTGCAGAGGGCTGACCTTGGCCACAGCTGCCTGGCCTGTGGGAGCTGGCTGTGTTGCTGAGGCAGCAAGGGAAGCATGTCACTCTTTTGTGAGGAGCAGCAGCTGGAGCAAGGAGTTATGTCCAGCTAGAGGCACAAAAGAGGCACTTGCAAAGCAGCAGGCCATAAAAAACAGGGAGAAACCTGAGAGAAAAGATGGACCACAAAAGGCTCATCTAGAGGAAGTCATAATGAGTTTAACTTCGGTGGAAAAACAGCACTAGAAGAGGGGAAGGGATTGGTTCAGTAGCTGCAAGACACAAAGGAATGGTGACTCACAGGAAAAGTTTTGCCTCTGAGAGGATTGAATAGCACAGTCATATTTATGTGGCCTCCCTTAAATGATGTTATTCAATTTAATTGCAAAATAAAATGGATTTACTTGTTGATGCTAAATGAAAGTAGTACCAGATTCTCTTGCACTCCACAGCACAGTGTCTGGAACTGTTTTCCAGCAACAGTTTTGCTTTTTTACTGATGATTTTTCAGTGATGAGGAGAACCACCTGGGAGAAATTTGGGGATGGAACAGATAGATTTATTTAGCATTAGTGGAAGAAAAGAGACACACCCATTCCTCCCCCCTGAAAAAAAGACCCCAAAAACATCAACAAAAACCCCCATGAAAACAAGGAAACAAAGCAAAACCAAGAAACCGAATTCTATAAGGAACCTGCTTATAAATGTATGTCAGTGTGATTCTGATAAAAGTATCCACAGATATAACTTGTATGTATGCCACATCTTTTACTTGCATGAGAAATACCTGCGAAGGAGAGTTTACAGGAGTGCTCGTATCATGGGAATTGATACTTGTGTGCTGTAGCTGTGAATTCAGCCACATCCCAGCAAATAACTGGATTTTAAGGAGGAGAGGCTTGGAACCCTGTTGTGTTTTGACTGTTACGATCCTGTTTGGAGGAGGCAGGACCCAGCCTTCTCTCTGTGCTACTGAATTGACAGTTGCTTGTTGAGATCCCTCTCAAAGCCCATGAAGTGCTGTCTGACGCAGGTCACATGTCAGGATTCTGGTTTTACAGGATGCTTACTGGTATCATATCTCCCAGTAAATACCATGAGGCAGGTATAGCTGACTGTCACAAAGGTAACCTCTGGCATGTTTTTCATCATGGATTGGATAAGCAGAATAATCTTACATCATTCAAATTTCAGGCTTGGTTCCAGGTATTGGCACACAGCATGGGCATCACTCCCCTGTCCCTTTTCCCCACCCATGCTAGTTTTGGTTGGCTGGTATTTCAAGGGTTTTACAGCAAGTTGCTGAAAAATCTGCAGAGGCTTTTTTTCAGAGGAACATTGCCTTGATGGCCAGTGCTCAGTGCGAGTGGTACTACTACTGTAGCATCACTTGCTAGTTCTCTTCTGCTTTTTTTGTAGTCTCTTGTTTTTGTCTTTCCCTGCATTTCTGGCACTGGGAATTGGACTGGATATTTCACAAAATAAACTGGATATTTGCCAAAGATGAGTGACAAGCAAAGCCTAGGGCAGGCTGTGTGGCCGGAACAGGGACCTCAGGCATAGGATGGTTACATGGGTTGAGTTAGGAAAAAGGAAGAGAGTAAGGGACAAAGGGAAAGCCACAGTGGGGCAGGAGGCCAGGAGTGATTGCAGTGGGCTTATTACTGCTTGCCCCAGGAGTTGGGGGCATTTTTGTGTCTCCAGTGGGCACTGGAGATGGCGTGGACTGCCTGACTTCTCCTGCCTTTCTGAAAGAGGAGAGCGGGGTTCTGCTGTTTGTACACCAGGCCCCAGCTGTTTCCATTGCTCAGGAGAAAGTTAACTTCGCTGTTATCTCTGTGCCAGTGATAAAGTCGAATGTAAACCTGTGCTGGAGCAGTTGAAAGGAAAGCTGAAAAGAATAACTCCCAGAGCAGGCAGAGTGAGAGTGGGAATGGGAATATATTATGGTTGACCTGCTAGTGCATATGCCTTTGTTTCTAAAGTGAATACTTCAGCAGTTGGAGCAGCGTGCTGGGATTTAGGTGTTTGGTCTTACAAGGACCCTTGGAATATCTGGAGAATAGCAAGTTTTAGGTATATGACTGTTGCTTAAAGGTAGAGCGGGTTATGTAGCATTGAAGAAGCTTAAAAGTGAATATTTACTCTTGCTCTTATAAACAGTTTAATGAAATTAAAATCCTGAGTAGATGGTTCTGTGGCTTGCAGCAGAGCTGTGGGTAAAATGAGAGCAAGCAGTGAGTATTTACAGAAGGTTAGAAGTTCTTCCAAATTTAGGAAACATTACCCCTCTATTTTATTTGAAAACTCATCTTACTCAGGACACCATTCTATTAATCCAAAAGACAATAACCAAGTGGGTGGAGGACTGAGCAGCATGAGAGATCAAAACAAAAAAAAATTGTACCCAAAATAGTTCATGTCCTGTTCCAGTTCAGCCCAAAGATGAACCAGAACTGGGAATGATTCAGTTATGAAACGGGATTTTAAGCGTAAAATAATATTATTTGTAACAATTAGGGGGAATAGTTTTACTCTGAGTTCTCCCTATCTCTCTTTCTCTCCTTTCATAGCAGGCTTAGAGTGGCCTTGCAAATTTGGAAGGGAAGGCTGTCTGGGTTTTTCACTGTCAGTTTAGATCACCGTGGTGTAATTCTGTCTAACACATGAAGAGCCTTTTGCTTGGCCTAGTAGAGATTAGGAATTAGTGCTTGTCTGTGGGTATGCTGAGCCCCTGTTGCATGTGCTATGAATAGGACAAAGGGAAGGCAGTGCTTAAATAGTGAGGGTCAGAGCACTGCTTTTCCAAAGTGGCAGTTGGAATCAGATATTTACTTTAATGCTTTTTCAGAGGAATTGTTGCCAAACTGAAGGTGGGTTTTTTAATTTTTAAATAGTTCTGTCCTGCTCCAAACAAAGCACTAGCCTCCCTGCATGTTTCAGGCTTTTATTCTTTCAAGTGTTTTGTTTGTCACAATAACGCTGACTTTTCTGGGTGGTAGTTTCAAGCTGCTTATTGCAACTGAAAGATAGAAATAAAGAAAAATAAAATTTACAGAATTAGAGAGTCTCGTGAAGCCATGTGACTTGGGAAACTGGAATTCAGAGCAAAACATACCAGAGCGCATAGAAGTTTATAAAAATGGAGCTCTGGCATTCTCTTGAGCCTTCGTTATCCAATAAACATTATGAACTGAGGAATCTTTAAAATCTTTCAAGGAGCCTTGAACAACTTTGCTGAGGGTTTTTTATATAATACGTCAAATTAAAGTAGCTAAGCAAGATTAAAAAGAACTGTAACCCAAACAAAATGGACAAAACCGAATGTCTGTTTACATTTTTGCTTAAGTTGCAATTTTTCTGCTCCTCCCCTGAAAAGTGGCACTGGGGAGGTCTCATTTAGTTTGCCACTGTTCTTTTTTTTTTTTTCCCCTTCATTTTCTGTATATATTTATCTAATCAATGGGAAAAGAAGTGGTTGTTGTCATCTTTATAAACTGCTGTAAGCAAGTACTTAAGCTGATGTTTTGCAGGGCAAAGTTTAAGAGTACTTGGAGGAGGGTCTTAGTGGGCCTGGTGACAGGTTTGAGCTAAGGGACACAGTTGACTTTACGTTTTCTCAGATTTACGACAGTTAATGTGGAAAAAGGTAAGTTTAGGGCTTGCAAATCCCTTGCCTTTTCAAGCTAGGTGATGTATAATGGATGAGAGCTGCTGGCAGCATTTCTTTAAAAAAAAATTGCCACGTGTTCATTTTATATTGCAGTGGCCAATGGAGAGAGAACAGGAGACACTGAAAGGTAAACAAAAGAACTTCAACCCAGTAGCCAAAGGAGAGCGAAGTGAAAGTTTCCATTTGAGGAACAGAAAAAAAAAATAGTGCATGCTTTGTTCTGCAGTATCTCCAAAATCCTCGTTTCTTGAGTAACTGGGATATTAGCAGGCATTGAGAAGCACCTCTCAGCTCACTAATTGTGGAAGATTTTTGTTGTTCTGCAGTGTAGAACGGCAAGCAGTGCTGCAGCACCACTCTGAAAGCACCTGGGAGTAATAAGCACACAGTGTGGTGATATTTTAAACTAAAAAGCAAGTTCAGATCAGCATAAAGAGCCAACATTGAATTTTGAAGTTCTAACTGCAAGTAAGAAACTTTTTTTTTTCACTGTAAGGATAGTCAGGTGTTGAAATAGGTTGCCCAGAAAGTTTGTGCAGCTCTGAAGGTTTTCAAGACCTGAGTGAGGAAAGCCCTGGATGCCCTGGTCTGACCCTGCTTTGAGCAGGCCCCAGAGACTCTGATCTCCATGTGTTGCCAGATAGTCTGAATTTCTGTCCTGTACCCACTTTCCAGGCAATATATTTGGATTCTTTGTTTTCTGAATAATTTTTTCCGTTCTTGAGTCAAAAGAGTGTTTTACTTTACTGTGAAACGGGAAGATACTATATTTCATACTGGAATGTATTGTAATGTATCCCTTATATTTACTCTTCGTGAAAATGTTTATTGGCTCCCCAAGGCCAGGAACCTGAAATTTGCTTCTCCTCCTTAAAAATTCTACTCCTTTGCAACTTCTTGAAAGCCAAGTTTATGTTAAGTCAGATTTCCCCCACAGTGCAAGTGGAAGGGCAGACTCAGACTGGTCCTCTGTGGTTTCCTTCTGCTTTGCTTTTAAATTGATTTTATTAAACTGTCCACTGATTTTTTTCCTCCCTCATCTCTGAAAAGGCATTTGTTTTGTCACAGCACCTGATATCCAAGGATCATAGCATTCTGAACAACTTGAAATGAAATAACAAGTCCACAGAGAAAATCAAGATGCTGTGTGTGCACAGCCAGGGCAACCAAGGGAGTTTTGCTGGTCAGTTCACCAAATCTGCAGCAAATCTAAAAAGAGAGCTTGATTCTCTTTACTGGGGTTTTTTTTGGTGGTTTTGTTGGTTTTTTTTTTTTTCAGTAAATCTCATTTTCTCAGTGTCCCTGTGTAAAACCAGCAGTCAGAAGGCCTGATGCTCCTTGTTCACACTAGAACTCTGTCCACACCAGTAAGTTGCTCCTGTTCTTCCTACCTATTCTGCCTGCCCCTTGTTCTAGAGCACCCTGTGATAGGCTAGGAAGGGCAGTGTATATATTCTTTGCTAGCTGATGCTTGCCTCATTTTATTGTCAGAGTGCCCAGGAAACAAGTCTTTCAAAGACCCATATTTGCCTGAGAACCTTGCTGAGGTTTGTCATTTTCCTTCAATATCAAGTCAGCTTTTCTGTTCTACAAGAGCATTGCCCTCAATAAACAACACGGGTTACCAGGAGAAAGGCAGGCACCCCCCTGGGACCCTGTATTTTATACCACCCAGATCCTGTGTGAGACAAGCACACATAGTCACTCATCTTCCTCCCACCACCCTCTCTTCTTCACAATATCACTAAGTGGTTGGAGCGGGGATTAGTATCTAGGCTTGGGTAGACTTATATCTTTCTACCTATAATTCTCTAATTGGGCATTGACAGTGGGCCTCTGAAGGTGGTGGGGCTGCATAAGTACAGCCAAAGGGCCGAATTTCCGCTACAGAATCATTTCTTCCCAGCATTGATGTGTGAATGGGGAAGATAGGTGTCTGATTTGCACATCTCTGGAACTTTTCTTCCTCGTGGCAAATAAGTAAAAACTAGTCTCAAAGTCACAGAGATATAAACAATGTGGACTCGCGTTCAGTCATTTGTTATGATGAAACTTTTTTTATCCTTAGCAGAACTATCTATATAGTTTGACTCCCAACTTCAGTTTAACAGAGATTTTCTATAGAAATGCAAATGTTCTGTTGGAAGATCCCCTGGTGGGCCACAGCGATAGCTGTAGAGCTGAGACACGTATCCTGCTTTGGCTGAGAACCTCAGTATTCTCTGGCATACAAGTGCCCTGCATCCTGAATCCTTTTTCGCTTGCTTTTTCTAGTGTGATGCAAAGTATACCCCCAGCCCTTTTCTCTTAATGCCACTGGCAAGGGATGTGCTGAAATGGATGCTTTCAGGGGGTAGCTCTTTTGTGGGGTTCTCTAACTTGAGTGTGTGGGATAAGCACCCAGAGAACAAAAAGGGTGCTTATTTATACACTTTTAGAATCTGGAGTTATATTTAACAGGAAATAAAATCACAGCACACACTCTTTGGAACATACTTGGGTTGCTTTCCAAATAAGGCTTTTGGTTTCTGGCAGGAAAAATAGGACTCTCTTATAACAACAGAAAATACGAATAGGCTCGAAGAAATGCTTTGTAAAATCCCAGCTCAGCCGAGGGGAGATATGCCAGGAAAGACCAACCTTTTTGCTCCAGTAGTTTAAGGTGCAGTTTCCTTTCCCTTCCCCAAGAGCTCTGAGGTGATCATGGAAAGCTGCTTAACTCCTCCACCTTGCCTTCACATGGGTGAACACATGTTCCAAAAAAAACAAGCCCCAAACCAGTTCAGTGTTAGTTTTATCTCTGTGTGTGTTTGATTTTTTTTGCTGGTCCCAGTTCTGTGTCCTCCCTCAGACTGGTGATATGAGCTGCCGGTCTGATAAGCCACGGAAACTACGCACTCCCCAACCCTTTACCCTTTTTGCCACCCTTTGGTGTTCTCTTTGGAAGGCTTCTTTTTCAGTTGTTCTAACGAGTCATGAAACTGAGGCCTGTTGTAATGCTGCCAAAATACTGGTTGGTTGAGGGAGGGTGGTAGGTTAGTGTTTGTCAAGGGGTTGGGTACCTTCTTCTGTCTCCATTCCCCTCAGCTACCAAAATTTCCTGCAGCTGGCTTATAGAGGAGCTATTTTACACACATCTCCATGACAAGTGTATTTTTAATTTATTTTTTAATTTTTGGGCAAATAAGTAGACAAAGCAGACCTGGAACAATCCCTGCAAACCCCTCTCTGCCCATACTCCATAGCCTCATTGAAGAAAAGGTAGGGAATGGAACACAGAGGGTCGATGTGCTGGTGGGAGCAGGAGGTTGAAATAAGCCTCATTGGCACCCTCTAAATGTGCTTTTGTCCATGCACAGGACACTTACATACTTGCTGAATGTGGGAGGAAAGATGAGCTCTTCCCCCCATACACACACCTCTTTCCCTGTGGAAGATCTTCCTCTAAGGAGAACAGCCAGGACAGATTTCCTTCAGCAATCATTGTTTGAGGGTGGCACACGGTGAGGGTGCTCTAGGCCTTCCAGTAGCTTCTGGGACTGGCAGGCTTCCCTCACTCCACTTGCAACTGCAAATAAAGAAAGAGCAACAGGCAGAGGAAGATTGCCTCTTAAGCAGACCTGGAGAGAAGCTGTGATAGAAGCCAGAAATCTGTAATGATCCGGCAACTCATGGCTGCAGCAGCACTATATAGAGAAAGCAGAAGAGAGCCATGCAGTTATCCCAGAGGCACAAGGTGGCATGTCCCCACAGAGAGCCCCTGCTAAACCAGATAATGAGGTGGAGTTGAGGGAAAATGATGTTGGTGCCTTGGTAAGATGCTGTAGGCTGGAGGTTGTGATGTTTCTCTGGTTCCCTGGCACAGGGGATCGTGGTACTTACTCATGTTAGAATTAATTGGAAGTTTGAGTGTTGAGAGGAGCCTACCTGCTTTGCACTGGAGAGATAAACACAAGGGAGCAAAAGCACCAGAACAGCATCCTGCACCTTAAGCAAGGTTCTGAGTCCCAAATTACAACAGCCTGCACTGCAGCTGCTGCCCAAAGTCTGGAGGTGCTGAGGTTTGCCCAGGTCCCTGGAGCTGTGCTTTTGCATGAGCCACCCAATGCCTTGGTAAGCGCCAGGCTGCTTGTGGGCCTTACAGCTGCTTGTGGCAGGCACAGCCCAGGTAGTTTGTGTCAGAGCAGCCAGAGCCAGCTCCTGGAGCAGATAGGATGTGGCAGCAGTGGTTTCTGCCTCTCTGTGGAGAACCCTGTGCTTGGTGTTCCTGCACCCTCACAGCGATAACAGGCTTCTGAGGAGAGGCTGGGGTGGGGGGATAGATTACGGAGGTGCCTGAGCATGGTGTCAGTTCTTGATGATTCCCTGTTCAGCAAGACTTCCTGATTTCACCCACAAGTGTATCATTATTTAGAGTTCTAAATTGTGTCAAAAAATTCAAGTGCTTTGATGATGTCCTCCCAGCTATAAGACAAAAAGAGGAGAAATTAAGAAATTACTCGTTTATTAATAAGTAATAATTTTACCAAAGAATAAATAACATCCATGCTTCCATAAATACAGTGCATGAAATCTCTAAAATTTACTGCATGTAATCAAAGGCAGTTATCCCAAAGGCCTCAATTTTTTGTGGCCAGAGCTCCACAGAGCAGCTTCTTTCATTTTGTTTGCTAGGATCTGGGAGTGCTGTCTTTCAAAGTGGGAATGAGAAAACCAGTCACTAAGTGTAAGTTATGAGTTATGAGAAAGATTATTGCTGTGTAGGAAAATGAGTTATTGCAAAAATCAGTTGAAATTCAATGTATTTTTACAGAGATGGGACAAGGTTTTTTTCCTTGGTTCCCTGAGAGTGCAGAGCTGATACTTAAATACATCTATATTGCACAAAGTAATAAACATCCTCTATGCAGGAAAGGAGGGTATTGTGCTTGCTGGCTTGCCTTTGCCCTCCTTCACTCTTCCCCGTTTCCAAATTAGAGACTGGAATAAGAAGAGGGGCTTTTTTTTTTTACTTTTCTGGGAGATAGGGGGTGTGTTGTGGTTTGAGGGGTTTTCTGTGGTTTTGTTTGGTTTTCTTCTCTTTTTTTCCCCTCCTCTTGCTCTTACCTTGCCCCTTCTGCCTGCCTGCAGCCTCATTTGGAGCAGCTGCCGCTCTGCCACAGTCTGTGCAGGAGGAGGCGGATCAAGGGGCCTCCTGGGGCTGGGGCCTCTCTGTCCCTGTGCACTCGCGGCAGCGGGCAGGAGCCCCAGGTGTTCGCTCTCTTCACTAAGCCGTGCTTTTCAGGCTGATCGGAGCCCTCATGAGCCACTGCTCACCATCCCTCAGTGAAACCGGGCTTGACCGAAGGGGGTAGTCCTGAGCTCTGGGGCTGCCGCGGGGCTGGGTAAGGGCCCGCGGGCGGCTCGGAGCTACAGCAGCCCCAGCCCCTCCGCCGCTGGGCTGCGGTCGGGAGGCTGGAAGGGGCCTGTACCGCGGGGCTCAGCCGGGGAACAGGCGGCGGTGCGGTGCCCAGGGCGCGGAGCGGGCCGCAGCCACCCGCGACTCGCTTCCCTGGCCGTGCGCCCCGCGGGCCGGCCCG
>WBMY01011152.1:271735-318863 GCA_013397315.1 Donacobius atricapilla
TCCCCCGGCCCATGCCCTTCTCAACGCGCGGCCAGGGAAGCCCTCTCTCGCAGCCCCGCTGAGCGGCACAGTCTGTGCCTGCCCCACCGGGCCGGCCAGCCGGACGAGGCCGGGTGCACGTCCTCGGTGGTGAGGCCGCCACAGGGCTCCTCCTGCCCGGGCCAGACGTGGTGGCGGGGCCGGCGCTAGTGGAAGAGTAAACATGAGGGATGGGTCAGGGCTGCCCGCGGCCGGGGCTGCGGTCGTGTTGCGCTCTGTGATGCGCCAAGTCGGGAATCGCTACGAAGGGAGACTGCATTCTGCCACACAGCAGCTGTCTGTCAGCGTGATTTCCCCAAAACTGGGGGCCCTGGGCCTCCAGTCTCTGAGGGAGCCCATGGGTTTTCAGAAAGGAAGTATTTTCATCTGTGTCCACCCATCAACCAAGAGATTGCCCTGTCCTGTGTGAACGTTTGACAGAGGACAGTGGCTACCACAACCAGGCCAGCCGTATTTCTGTGTATGGTTCTCACTGCATGGGATTAACAAAGTGATAATGTTTTTATTAAATATACTTTTAAATAACATGTAGCTGACATTTCCGTCCACAAGAACTGATTGTATTGGCAGTGTAACTCATTACTTTGTTTCTTTTCATACAAATATTTCCCGTGTGATTAGGTCTGGCTCTTGCTGTAGGTTTTTTTTAGCATGATTTCATTCTCTTTATTGAAGTGTGCTCTAGACTTCTGTAACTTCTTCTGGTGCACAAGGCCAGTGCTACAGGCAGTGTATCAACCAGGCAGTCTGAAACCTGTTGACCCAGTCAGCTACATGCTGGCATGACATAGCTGTAACCTTAGTTTCAAAACCTAAGTGGGAAGCCAAGGAGGTAGGTGTAAGATCCAAACACAGTGCTTCAACTGCTGGTTTTGACATTACATTTAAAATACCATTCTAATGGTTGCCTCTGATTTTGGCCAGAGATGAATCCCTGAGGCCTACAATATACCAGATGCTTGGGATTGCTGGAGATGAGAAGTATTTGTTCTTAGCTTCGTATGGGTGACGAAGCAGAAATTCTTATGGATAAACACTGCCCTTTGATTTTGCATTGAATGTCTGGCTGCTCTCTGAGGTGGAGGCTGCAAGGAAGATCTCTGCAGCTGGTGTGTACGCAGTGAAACCAGCAGCTGTGCCTTGAGGTTGTGTCTTTCAAGTCAGTGCTATATTGGGTATTGTTCACTAATTTCTTATCCTTACCCTCCTCCTCTAAGGAGGAGGAAAACACATGCAAGACTAGCCAGGTGGCATTTTCTGGAGAAGTGAGAGTTATAAGCACATCTGTGCCTTTAGCCAGACTCCAGCCAGAGCTTGACAGCTGTTTGTAGTGTCTAGGATGCGTCTCCCTCCTGCCCTCATTTCGAGCTTGCCATGAGGTGGTGGCACCCTCTTTAGTGACCCAACAGGCTGGAGGAGCTGCCACAGAGTCTGCAGGCACTGCTGAGATAGTCTGGAACAGGTGCCATGGCAGTAACTTGCTTTCCTTGGATCTGCAGCAGCTTGAGCAGTGCAGTCACATGGACACGTAACCACGTCTCACACTATGGCGTAACCCTGGACAGCAAGGAGGTTTCTCCACGATCAGGTTACTACCCAGCCTTTCTGCACACAGCAAATGCCTTGCAGAGATCTGCATTGCTGCAGCAGCTGTACTTCAGCAGCATGACTGGCTGTCCCAGTACCTGCTGCCTCATTCCAGGCTTAATTGCAGCATTAGCTCTCTTGCTCTGACGGCACAGTTTGTGCTGCCTTCTACCTGTTAAAGGCATGTTGAAGTAGGGGAAAACAATGGCCATTGCTGAGGTGCAGGTCAGGCCTGTGTAACTCTGTTGCGTCGCTGCTCTCCCTGTTCTTCCCTCCTTTCCTTCTGCCACCATCAGCCTGCCTTACTGCATCACAGCTGTAGCATGATGTGAGACGCCCCATCGGCAACACTGCATTTTTAGGAGTGACACTGGGTTTGGGAGCCTTTTCTGACGTACTGGAAGGTCAGGGATGGAAGCTGTCACTTTCCTGAAAAGCAATCAAGTTTGCTGTACAAAAGATGGTCCAAGCAGCAAGGTGTGTGTGGGAGAGGGGCCGATTGCCTCCCACAGGCAGGCAGAGGCACTGGGTTTTAGGAGAGTGCAAGCTCTGCAGAAGCACACAGAACAGCTCTGGGGGACTCTGGGTGTGGGTATTGTACAACTGACTGTGCGTGTACTATACTGGCTTTTACATTTTCACTTGTATTCCTAAGCACTTTTTCAGTAAATCTGCAGATCCAGATTCAGGAGATGGAAATCCCTTCCCAGCAGAGTATTTTTCTTCCTGGTTCTGCCTTGTGTACGCATTTAAAATAGTCCATGTAAACCGGTGTAAATTTTCTTCTTCCATCTTTCAGATTTAGGCCTGGAGACAGAATTTAGTGCCTAGTGCCTGATCTTATTGTGATAAAAACTGCAGAGCTGGACTGCCCAGCAGCTGAGTGTAGAGAGCCCGGAATGTTTGCCTTAGTTTGTGAGGATGTCCATGTTGATTCACCCAGGCTCCACTGAACTACATTCCTAACTTGTGACTGATGGCAGTGTTGTTGGCGGGTTTTCAGGTTGTTAGTCTCTTCTGACTAGAGGTCTTGCTTGCAACCCTGAAATTTCATGTCTTGAACATCTGTTATTAATTGTCTATATTTTTGCCTGATATTGGATGGCTACTCTTGTAGTCAGTGTGGTGAAAGAGTAACTACTCCAGAAACTGCTGAGTAGATAGTGGCGCTGCCTGCAGAGCTAGTAAAACATGACAGGTGTCCTGTGGGGAGATGCAACTGGGTATGAGAGTGTTTTGGGTAAGATGGAAATTTGAAATGTACAGGTGGTGCTCTCTTGGAAGTTACAGTAACAGGGTTGTCGTGGTTTTCTGTTTTCTTGGATCTAATTTATTAATTTTTTTTTTCTCTAAAGCAAAAGCTGGCAGGCTGACAAACAGGCAGCTTACAGGACGGACTCTCTGGCTACTGACCATTTAGCTGGTAAGTTCTTATTTTGGGAGATCTTGCTGTTGCTGACCTTGCTAGGCAGTGGCTTTCTGAGTGTCTCCCTAAGTCAGGCACCTAAATAAGTTTCTCATGAAGAGGCAGCTTCCTGGGTCCTTTCTCTTTTATCTCTGGCGTTACACAATGATCTTGGGCTGACTGTCCAGACATTCAAATACTCATGTAAAAATTGCACACCATTAATAATTGATAGATTAATGAGACTGTACTTTAGATTAATTAGAATATGCTTTAAAAATTTGTGTTGTCCCCCTTTCCAGTGACCTTCTTAGGTTACACATCCTCTGCCTTCTTAGTGAGGAGCTCTGGTTTTGGTGACCACTGTGTAGAGGGAGGAAATATCCCCCCTAAATTCCTGTCTGTTTCAACAAGGAAATCATGTAGCCAATGGCCCCTGTGGGTGCTTTACAAGAGGATGACTGGAAGGGTGCTCAGTAACATATACTTTGTCTTCCGCGACTGACTTTGTGCATCCTGAGTGGTGTTGGTAATACTGTTGCCACTTGCATCTCTTGCAGTGGCATACCCGGATTGTGTGTGGGTGGGAAGTCGACAATGAGCTCTGTGGCAGTTTTGACCCAGGAGAGCTTTGCTGAACACCGCAGCGGCCTGGCTCAGCAGCAAGTGAAAGGTGAGTTTCTGTGATGTGCCTCTAGATCCAGACTGCACAGACCTCTTACCAAGCTCACTCCATGTGTCTGGCTCCCCAAAAGTATGCATTTTCCTTTCCTAAATTAGTGTTTTGCTAGACTCCAGCTTTCCACCCCCAGCAGCACGGTGGTGGTGCTGTGCAATGCAGGGCTGTGAGGAGATGGGCCTGAACACTTCAGAGAGTTCTGGCTAGCAGTGCTCTCAGCCCTGGGATGGGGCACTGAGCTACACAAGAGCCTCATGGATCAGTGTGCTGGGCTGTCATTTCCACCTTTTGCTCAGCCAGGTGCTGGGGGTGGTCACTAACCATATGAACTGACTCAATGATGGGTTTCGGCATCCATTCCCAGCTGTGAACTGCCCCATTTGGTATGGCCCGGTACCCAAGTGAGTCGAACATAATGCACAGGCTTTCCCTAGACTTTGCCCTAACTATAGTCCTTCTCTACCTTTTTCCTGGGCTTATGTTTGTCTTATCCCCTTCTGACCTGCACCCTTGTTCAGGTCCTTTCACTTCTTTCTGCTCAGCCTGTTTTCCCCTAATTGAACCCCTCTTGACAAAGTTGGCAATAAGGTGCTGTTTGCTGCCACCATTCACTTGCGTGTTCACTCCCTGCACCCCCTGTGCCAGCTCAGACAAGGCTGGTGGTTTGTGGCATCCTCTGCAGTCTGTGCTGTGCTGATGTCAGTCGTGCTCCAGACTTGGCAGCCCCATAGGCATTGTTGTAATGGGATTAATAGCAGGGCACAAGCCATTTGCTCTCCCTTGTTAGTGGTGCCTAATTACGATTGCACTGCCTGTGAACAGGGGCATTTCTTCAGGGAAAGTGACTCATTTGCCCTATTTGCTTTACCCCAGTTACAGCTTTAAACTCTGAAGAAGAGAATGATCCTCCAACCTACAAGGAAGCCTTCCCTCCACTCCCTGAGAAAGCACCATGTCTGGAAGCTGCCCAGGAACCTGCTGGTCCCTGGAGCAAAATTCGACCAATAAAGGCTTCTGTCATCACTCAGGTTGGTGGGAGTGGATGTCTTATCTCCTGTCTTTTCCCCAGTCCCCAAAGTAGGTAAGCAGGTGAAGTGAAGCATTCCCTAGACTATGAATTCCTTGGTATGTCAGCTTCTTCGTCATGTTTTACCCTGGTACTGCAGCTGAGAGCTAGGACTGCTCTGGAGGGGAGGGATGTTGGAAAACTATCTGGAAGGAGCTCTGCATCCCTGTCCCACAAATAGCTGAAGCAGGCCCGAAGGGAGAATTGCAGGATTCCTGTAGTGAGTGCTAATCCCCCTTTAGGAAGAGTCCTAGTGTGGGGCAGACTGGCAGCTGCAGTGCTGCACAAACCTGGGAGGTCAGCTTGCCACTAAAGACCTGTATGGCCACGAGGGAGAGAGAATTTCAGGCAAAAAGCACACTGATAGCTTGCTATGCTCTTTTATGTGCCTGTGGCTGAGCAGGTGTTTCATGTGCCACTGGAGGAGAGGAAATACAAGGACATGAATCAGTTTGGAGAAGGCGAGCAGGCCAAGATCTGCCTTGACATCATGCAGAAGACAGGAGCTCACCTGGAGCTGTCTCTCGCAAAGGACCAGGGCCTTTCCATCATGGTCTCTGGCAAGCTGGAAGCAGTCATGAAGGCTCGGAAGGAAATTGTTGCTCGACTGCAGACTCAGGTGAGGACAGCTAACTGTTTCTCACTTGATCCTTGCTCTTCCCCAAGACTCCTGAATGCTTTGAGACCCTTGGGTGTGTGTGCTTATAAGCCAAAGAGGTGTTATTAGATGACTAATTCAGCTTTGCCATATATTTTCAAAGCATACAATTGGCAATTTGGAATGGAAATGAGGCTTAAAATAGGGTTCAAAGCTAATTACAGGCCATGGTGTTGCATGAAGGGTGGAGTCTTCAATCTGTGACTTTGTGCTGAGGTGCTGGCAGAGTACAGGCCCCTCACACAAAATTCACAGTATGTGAGAACAGAACGGTGCTTTCGCTGAAGTCCTTCAGAGAAGAATGTAGAGGGATGGGAAAAAGAAAAGTAGAGAAGAGGGAGTTCTGCCAAATGCTGGAAGCTTCAGATCGGGGTTCTGAGTTGTGTAACTTGAGTCACATTGGTAAGTAATTGCAGAGTCCTTGTTTCAGTTGCTTCTCCTTTCAGTCCTCTGCATTTTGATTTCTTACCTTCAGGTTCTTGAGTTCAGTATCAAAATGGTAGTTCTCGTTAAGATCCATCACAGCCAGGTGTCATGGTATGTTTTAAAGTGTAATGTCCAAGAGTAGTAAATGCAAGAGTTAATACCATGTCTGCTCAGTGCTGTTCAGCCCATGTGTCATACCCTGCCAGAGGAAAGAAAAAGGGACAAACCCTACATAATGTGCATCTGAAAAATAATTTAGGTTGTACTACCACAGATATCCATGCCCCAGTGTCCTCAGATATCCCTCCTACTTGGCCCCAGGTCCGAAAGGTGTGTCTGTATTGCAACTTCTCCTTGTCTTGGCTGGCATCAGTATGTGGACAGGAAGTTGAAGAGTCATACCAAGTGATCTGGTTTTGATTTATTTCTTTTTCCATTGTAGCTTGAATTGAAAGTGCCTGGTTAGTAGTTACATATTCACTGGGATCAAGAGCATGGTAGCAATCCTAAGCTCTCAGGTCAGTAAAAACTCATTTTTACTGACGGGAGAAGTCAGGAATCCCTGTTACAAGCCAGGCCTTTAATTCTAGATAGAGAAAAGTTCTGGAGACCCCTCTTTTTCAAGAGGAGCCATCTAGAAGCAGTCCCTGAAGCAGCGTGTGCTGCTTTGAAGACACCTTAGCACTCAGTAATGGTAAGCGTAGCTGAGCTCTCTGCCTGCTGGAATAAGTTTCTGGTGTTGAATTTCAGTTTCCTAGGAGTCAGACTATGTCTTCTAGCCGTGGCAGCAGATATCAGAGTTCAGATAAACTCTACCCCAGAGCCGTCATCCCAGTTGCTCTCTGGTGCTGAGAGACTGTGAGACAGTGGAGCATAGACACCTCCTCATCTGTGCCTGATGGCCTTTGCTTATTAGGGGTACTGCTTCTGAGAAAACAGAAGACTTTTTAGGGAATAGTGGGGTTTAGACTCCTGGAATACAGGCTCCTTAGATCAACTCCTCTGGCATAGTAGCAGTCTTGTGCTAGATGGATGTGCTGGAAGGCACTGTGTTTACTCCTCAGTTGTAGCGCTAAGCAGCGTCTGAAAAGCTTTCCCTGTACAGGTGGGGGCTCTCGTAGATGCTTGGCCTTTGTATTGCAGGCTTCAGCGACAGTTGCCATCCCCAAGGAGCACCACCGTTTTGTCATTGGAAAGAATGGTGAGAAGCTGCAGGACCTGGAGCTCAAAACTGCAACCAAGATCCAGATCCCCCGCCCAGATGACCCCAGCAACCAGATCAAGATCACTGGCACTAAAGAAGGGATTGAAAAGGCCCGACACGAGATCCTGCTTATCTCTGCTGAGCAGGTACTTCAGTCCTGTGATGTCTCTCATGTCATTACCTGAATGGACAATTTGGTTCTCCATGGTATCTTAGATGTCTGTAGCCACCATGGCCACAGCCAGTGGTAACACTGTTAGTCTGAGCAGAGATGTCTGCCTTTCCACTGGCTGTTTGAGCACTGCTTCCAGGTTCTGCACCTTCTGGTTCTCCCTTTTGTCCATCTCTAAAGTCAGATAAGCACTTTTCATCATTTAAAGTGAACCATATTAGATGCCAGCTGAGATAAGACAGGAGATTAGAGGTGAATATCATTAATTGAGAACTGCAGTATTTGTAGATAGAAAGGGGCAGAGTCTGCAAACTGGAAAAGGTGCTTGGGCTAGAGTGTCCAGCAAGACAGCACTGGGAATTCAGCTGTATGTGGCAGAGGTGGTAATGTAATATCAGCGGCAGGTTCCACTGAGGACTGTTCTGGATTCCTCTAGGATAAGCGTGCTGTGGAGCGGCTGGATGTGGAGAAAGTGTTCCATCCCTTCATTGCTGGCCCTTACAACAAGCTGGTGAGTGAGCTCATGCAGGAGACAGGGACACGCATCAACATTCCTCCACCCAGCGTTAACAAGACAGAGATAGTCTTCACAGGGGAAAAGGAACAGCTGGCCCAGGCTGTGGCTCGTGTTAAGAAGATCTATGAGGAGAAGGTATGGATGGTCCCTAGAGCTTCCCATCTTCCCCACACCTGCTCACAGCCCTTCTTCCCTTCTTGTTCTACTTTTGTGCATCCCTCATTTGCATACTTCTCGTGTCAGCTCTTGCTCAGCAGCCCTTGAAGTACATGAACCTGGGTCTTGCCATTTCCTTGCTCAGCAGAGTGGGACTTGGGGTGATTCTGCAGGGGAGGTGACAGATCTCCTGCTTTTTTGTGTAATGGAAATTAGCAGAGCGCAAAGAGCTCTCTGGGTGTGTGTTTTCACAGGTGCTGCAAAGGAAAGAGGGAAGTGTGAAGGCTACAGTGTGGCCAACTGACAGTATCAAAATTGTTACATGAGTAGAAGTTGCTGAAAAGTAAATTTCACTTCAGTTTATTTTCCATTGCTAGCGTCACTGTGAATATCCTTGTTGTGAGTTGTTGGTCTGTTTTTCCTCATGGTTGCATCTGTATTTGTACCAGTCTGAATTTCAACAGAGATAATCAGCTTATAGCGTGGTGTTGCATTACAGCACTGCCTGGGGACAGCTGGGCATTGTGCAAGGTCAGGGGTGTGTATGTGGTCTCTTCATGTAATGTCCCAGGGAGCTTAAACAGAATTTTTGTATTTTACCTGTAAATTTTTGAGGATAGGGCTTTCTGTAGGCAGGTCCCAAAGATGCTAGGGTGCTGCAGAACTCCTGTGCTCACCTTTGCTTTGATGCTTCCTGGGTGCTGAGCTTCACTGCATCTTGTGTCTCTTCCTTTCACTTTTGTCGTTCCCTGCTCCCTTGTGATTGATGCTCCAGTGCCTCTGCTCCTACAGAAAAAGAAGACTACTACCATTGCTGTGGAGGTGAAGAAGTCCCAGCACAAGTATGTCATCGGCCCCAAGGGTAATTCCCTGCAGGAGATCTTGGAGAAAACTGGAGTCTCTGTCGAGATCCCACCCACTGACAGTAGCTCGGAGACGGTGATACTGCGAGGCGAGCCTGAAAAGCTCGGGCAGGCATTGACTGAAGTCTATGCAAAGGTACTGACCGCATGGACCCAGGCCTCCTGTGAAAGCCCCACAGAGATACATCCCTGGGAACTGACTGGTGGAGGGGGGTGGTCTCTGTCAGTCTGTCAGAGTTGCAGCTTAGAACTCAGTAAGGAGGGTGCAGCATGGGAACTGGAAGTGAATTTTTGTGAAGGCCTCTTCCAGTCTGGCCATCAAACAGCTTCTCTGTCTCTCAGGCCAACAGTTTTACCGTCTCCTCGGTCTCAGCCCCCTCTTGGCTTCATCGTTTCATCATTGGAAAGAAAGGACAAAACCTGGCCAAAATAACTCAGCAGATGCCAAAGGTATGGATGAACTATTAGTATAGCACCAGTTAAAGTAGAATGTGGTTTAATCCAGGTCACTCTTTGTTGAAAGAGAAATGTATTCCAGCATGGATAAAACCAGGGAGGAAATGACACAGATCTTCTGATATTTAGGGGAACTACCAAATTCGACTGCCTCAAACACTTCCCATCCTATGTTACTTTCAAGCATTGAGTCCTTCAAAGGAAGCTTTATGTGCTGGTATTTGGAGAATTGATGTAGGAGGAGACCTGGAAATGCGGAGTTCAGTGAGGCTTCTCCCTCATGAATTAGATGGTATCTGGAGAAAACCTAGCTGAGGAACTTCTCTGAAGCCCTTGCAGACTCCAGGACAGCACCAAAACCTTATGCTCTAGACACAGATATGGCCAAAATTGTAGGTTACCTACTTCTGAAATCATGTGTACCCTTAGTGGTAGGGATTGATGGCATAGGCCTGACTGACAGCACTGACCTGGCTTGTGTCTTGAAAAATTCTTACTGGTTTCCTTGCCTTGTGTCTCAAGGTTCACATCGAATTCACTGAAGGAGAAGACAAAATCACTTTGGAAGGACCTACAGAAGATGTGAATGTGGCTCAGGAACAGATTGAAGTCATGGTCAAGGATCTGGTAAGTTAGTGGTACTAGTTCTGGTATATAAGAAGAAAATGGGGAAAGGTGGGGCAACAGAACAGAGAAGAAGTGTACCTCATGTCTGTGGGTGTCTTCACAGGCTTAACAGAACTTGCAGAAGGCAAGTTGTGTGTCAGGTGAACAAAACCTTAGTTATGAAGCTTTTCTTAAAAAATCACAAGCACATCTTTAGTCTTTTCAGTAAGAGAAGGGAAGATTCTCTTCCAGTCACAGCTGGAGAGGCATTTCTGTCCCTTTAAATGTTGCACAAGCATGGTGCTTTCAGCTCAAAGCAGAGGAGTGTTCTGCTCTGCTCACTAGCAGGAGGAGTGCCTGTAGCTGGCAGCTGGAGTCAGTGCCTGCGCTGGCAGTGGCACAGGCAGCAGCAGAGGGGCCTGCCTGTGCCCACTGCCCAGCCCTGTACAATTCTTTGTAGATCAACCGGATGGATTATGCAGAAATCAACGTTGACCACAAATTCCACCGACACCTCATTGGCAAGAACGGAGCTAACAGTAAGTGGGGTGCCTTCCTTATCCTTCCTGTGCTCAGACTCCATGAGTAGTCGATCATATCATGTCTCTGCAGCTCAACTAGGGTGCTGCCTCCATTACGTTACCACTGCCCTTCTGGAGTGAAGTTGGCACAAGAAGATAAATGAGCAGTGAGGCCTTGGGATGGCTTTAAAGGCTTGGAAAGTTGAACAGATTACTTTGCTGCTTCCTGGCAGAATTTTTGTGTTTTGGGGAGGTTGGAGAGTTGTCTTTTTTCTTTTTTTCAAGTTGGTCTATGTGAATTTCATTTTAGAACTCAGTTGTGGGGATGGAAATCTGCATGGTGAGTTTCTCCCCAGAAAAGAATTTGGGATTAGAAATTAATGAGTATCTTCTAGTCTAAATATGTTGCTGTCTGGAGAAGAAACAGATGCCTCACTCTGGCAAGTGAATATTGCCTCTAGATGCCATAGTATTTAACTGTACAGATTCCTGTGTAGCATGGATCTGCTCTTGATGAACGCCAGGGTGAAGAGGCACTTTGCCCTGATTCAACTCCACCCCTCTGGCCTTTCATCAGAGGCTGATGTACTTCTTAAACAGCCTCTAGTCAAGGTGTCTTTGCTTCCAAATCTTGCCCTAGCACAGTGTGTCACCACAGCCCTTGCCTTGCAGTTAACAGGATTAAGGACCTCTACAAGGTGTCTGTGCGCATTCCCCCGGACAATGAGAAGAGCAACCTGATCAGAATTGAGGGAGACCCACAGGGGGTCCAACAGGCCAAGAAAGAGCTGCTGGAACTCGCTTCCCGTATGGTTAGTGGGATGTGATGCCTGGGAGGCCACAGATTTTGAGCTCTTGTGTTCTCTAGTAACATTCTGGTAGAGGTATGTGCCCCTTGCCCACTGAGCACTTGGATCTCATGACAAATGCAAGTTCCACATCCATTCCCTTGGATCCCCTTCTCTGTCAACCTAGAGTGAATTGTGTCTGGAGGAAAAACCTTGATGACAAGTAAGCTGTCAGGCAGCAAAGTGGTAATTACAGTTATGTGGCTCACCTGCTGAGCACTCCATGTAAACTGTTCTCCACAGGAAAATGAACGCACCAAGGACCTAATCATCGAGCAGAAATTCCACCGGACCATCATTGGGCAGAAGGGCGAGCGGATCCGGGAAATCCGGGAGAAATTCCCCGATGTAAGGCATTCTAGGAGATGAGGGGTTCAGAGGGCATATCTCCTGCATTGGTATTAGACACATGGTCAGTTAAGTCATAAATGTAGTGTTTTTGTGAGTATGAGAAGTATCAAAGTGATACATGTCTGCTCATATATCTAATACATGTGCGAAGATGTTCTTCTGGCCAGAGACTGCTGACATGGTTACCTACTTCCAAATGGGAAAGGAGATGTGCAGGATCCCCTCAGCCTTTGTATGTCTGACGTGACAATTCTTGCATTTGTTTGAGTTGACTGTAAGTGACTGTTTCCTGCAGGTTATCATCAACTTCCCAGACCCTGCACACAAGAGTGACATTGTCCAACTCAGAGGTCCCAAAAACGAGGTGGAGAAGTGCACCAAGTACATGCAAAAGATGGTGGCAGACCTGGTAAGGGAGACTTCTATCTGCTGTTCTCTCTTCCATGTGTGAATAACCCTGGAATAGAGCAGAGCTGTAGTAGCTTGGCTAGGGCTGACACACCTCAAGATGAGGGAACTGTGGACATGGTTCTATGTGTATGGGGGCAGGCAAGTAATACCTGTTGTTTAGGGGCTATAGGAGAGGGTACATGTCTTTGCTTATTCTTGAAAGTGTCCCACATGGAGAATTCCTTGGGTCTAAGCCTGTTGTCAGAAGCTTGTTTGTCAGGTTCCTGGGATGGCGCCTCACTTGCCAGGATGGTGTAATCTTCAATTCTCCCTTCCTTTCTCTCTTAGGTTGAAAACAGCTTTTCTATTTCTGTTCCCATCTTCAAACAATTCCACAAGAACATCATAGGGAAAGGAGGTGCCAACATCAAGAAGGTGAGATATCTTTCCTGTCTTCACTGCTCATTATGGTGACTGCCCCTGCAGCAAAATCTCATGCACTGGTCTCCCCTGTACATTGGTAATGTAAAATAAAACCTCCAAGGCCTTTTTTTCTGACATGGGACATCTTTCAAATGATTTTGCTGGGATTTTTTTTTTTTGGTGGCAGATCCGTGAAGAAAGCAACACCAAAATAGATCTCCCAGCTGAGAACAGCAACTCAGAGACAATTGTTATCACGGGCAAAAAAGCAAACTGTGAGGCTGCTCGCCACAGAATTTTGGCTATCCAAAAGGAGCTGGTAAGTGAAACAACTGGCCTGTGGCAGATTAGGGACATGAAAACATAACTATAGGAGTTACAGGAGGTATAAATATAGAAGTACTTGTAGTGGAGTGTTGCAGGGGGGAGACAAATATGGATGTCAATCTGTTCTTGACTCTTCAGCTGAAGTTTATGGCTGCTCATGTGTTAGGAGTGGCCAGTCCCAATTCCCTCTGGTCAGGCATTTCTCACACTCAGCTCTGCAAAGCTCCTGGCCTTGTGGAAGTTAGAGGGCAAGCAGAGTCTGTGCAAACACATTGCTATAGCTTGACTAACACCCCATACTGTCTTTGCTTAGGCCAACATCACAGAGGTGGAGGTCTCTATTCCTTCCAAACTCCACAATTCCCTCATTGGCGCCAAAGGCCGCTTCATCCGCTCCATCATGGAGGAATGTGGTGGAGTCCACATCCACTTCCCCACAGAGGGCTCTGGCAGTGACACTGTGACCATCAGGGGCCCAGCCCAGGATGTGGAGAAAGCCAAGAAACAGCTGCTGCATCTGGCAGAGGAGAAGGTGAGCCTTGCCTTACAGGGGAAGGAGCAGGTTGGTTTGACCAGCTGTTTCTTTATGGAGGTTGAAGTGGTTCCCTCTGTCTGCATGGAAGCCTTTGGCATCAGTTGAACAAATCCTCTTTTGAGGGATTTGAGTACAGTTTGGATGATTAAAAGAAAGCTGTACTTTCCTCCTTGTGACAATGAGTTCTTCTCTCATGGGTAGAACTGTCTGTAATGCATCGCTGTCCAGACTGATGATATACTCAGAGTTAAGGCTCTCTGCTTCTGTGGTTTGAATGTTCTTGGGTATCCACCCTTCTCTGAAAAAGTTTACTCTGTAGATCTCTTTCACTTTTTTCTTAATCTCTGTATTTCAACTCCAGTTCTTCCATTTCACTGCGTATATTCAGATTTCAGAGCTTTTGGTTACAAGACCTTGCTCTGAGCTGTGGCTGACTGACTGGTCATTTTAATAGCAAGCTTTCTAGGGTCAGCATGTGAACATGTTCTCCACCTGGGAATTGGTTGGTTGCCTCTAGGAGCCTGGCGTGCAGCAATCAGTTAGCAAATGATTGTGTTGCCTTTTGTGCAGGTCAGACCCTTCTAGGGAAGTCTCTGCTCATATTCTCATTGGTCATGCTGAGTGTACAGTTAGTTTTTTGGCCCTGAGAATATCTTTGGGGGGAGTGTTTTTAATTTAAGACATTGTATACCTTTTTTACTTTCAACGGTGCACTGCGTCTGCTTCGCTTTTGCAGCACTCTGCATGTGGGTGCCGGTAATGTATCTACATGCTGACTGTTGGTGCTGATGGATATTTTCTATATATTGACGTGTTCTATGGGTCTCTGGCTCCTTTCAGCAAACAAAGAGTTATACTGTGGACCTCCGTGCAAAGCCAGAGTACCACAAATTCCTTATTGGGAAGGGGGGCGGCAACATCCGTAAGGTGCGAGACAACACGGGGGCCCGCATCATCTTCCCCACCTCTGAGGATAAAGATCAGGAACTGATCACTATCATGGGAACAGAGGAGGCTGTCAAAGAGGCACAGAAGGAGCTGGAGGCCCTCATCAAGAACTTGGTATGAGCTTTTTCTACTTTCTTGTGTCTCACTGTGGCAAGGTGTAATGAGTCAGCATGAAGGACCTGCTTGTCCTAAAACCATTTGCTGCCCTTTGTGGGAGCTCAGGAGGATCCTTCCTTACCTTGGAGTGAGGTTGTAAGCTGATTGCTGTTGAGTGCAGCCAACTCATGGACCTATCACCAGGACAGGTGGGCATGACTGGCTGTTGTGTTTGCAGGATAACGTGGTCGAAGACTCCATGGTGGTTGACCCCAAGCACCACCGCCACTTTGTCATCCGTCGAGGACAAGTTCTCCGTGAGATTGCAGATGAGTATGGTGGTGTGATGGTCAGCTTCCCGCGCTCCGGCACCCAGAGCGACAAAGTCACCCTCAAGGGAGCCAAGGATTGTGTGGAGGCAGCCAAGAAACGCATCCAGGAGATCATCGAGGACCTGGTATGTTGCAGAAAAACTGTTCTTTCTGTATTCTGTTCCTTCAGCAGTGTCCTACTTGAACCTGCTGTATGACCAAGGTTTGTGTGAACAAGTCCCATGGTAGTTCTGGGATTTGAACCTTTGCTGTCAACTTACACAGTCTGCAGACTTTAGATCCTGGCCTGAGGGTAGCAGCTGGCTCCAAAATGGCAATGCTGTATGAATGAATTTCCTCCTCTGACCATGTTCTTGTTTTTTAGGGGTGGAAGTAGGAGACCACTCCTTGATGTACATCTAGACATTAAAAGATTGGAGCCTTTTTGTGCCTCTCCCTGTCTGGCCTTGGGCAGTGGTTGCTTTCAGGGGTTTCCTGCACTGTTAGTATTGGCTTTTGGAAGCAGTCAAGTGTCAAACCTGTTCTCTTCCCTTCTATCTTTTTTTTTTTTTTTCCCTAATGCTTCCTCCTCTTCAGGGTATTAAAGAGTTTGGAGCCTGGAGTCTCAGAAGCCTTTAATGTCCTGAGTTGAAGGCACCTTTAAATCCTCTGCTCTTCTCAGAGAGGAACAGTTCTAGGAAATTTTCAGTTCTTCCCCTATCAGCCGTTGTTCTTTTCTGACTCCTGTCTGTGTCCATTTTGGATTTCACTGTGCACAAACATCCTGGTTTTTGATGTGAAGGAGGCTGCATCACAATAGAGCAACTCTGCTTTCCCACAGGAAGCTCAAGTGACAATCGAATGCACCATTCCACAAAAGTTCCACCGCTCCATTATGGGCCCCAAAGGATCCCGCATCCAGCAGATCACCCGGGACTATGGCGTCCAGATCAAATTCCCTGACAGGGAGGAAAACCCAGGTATACCTATGGATGCATGTTTGGATGGTAGTTGGGATGATCAGATGATTGTAGTGTAGCCTACATTCTGTACCAGTGGGCATGTTCTGCTTAAAATTTATGGAGAGAACTGATCCCTGATGTTCCTGCAGTGTCCTTGAATCTGGGCTTAGCATCAACCTTGTCCTCTTGGGAAGGGGGCAGTTTCAGGAGGTCAAACTGCAGGCCTGGGTGTTGTGAACATGTCACTGCAGAGTACACGGAGAGCAAGGACTTACCCCGACAAAAAAGGCTCTATGGGCTTAGTGAGGTGTCACTGGTGGCTGAGCCTTTGGATCTGGAGGAGGAAAGATGATGAGTGAGGAGGGAGCTCTGTGCACTGAACACGAGACTTTCCATGTTTTCAGCCCCTGTTGTGGAGCCAGCTGTGCAGGAGAATGGTGAGGAAGGTGGGGAAGGCAAGGAAGGGAAGGACACAGATCCCAGCTCTCCGAAGAAGTGTGATATCATCATCATCTCTGGCCGCAGGGAGAAGTGTGAGGCAGCAAAGGAGGCGCTGCAGGTGTGTGGCTTTCTCAGCTCCTTACCCTGTTAAGGTGGTGATGCTTGGATGTAGTTTTTGGTGGTGGTACTAAAAGCTGCTCAATCCAGATGCCATGCTGGTGGTCAATCATGCTGGTGGTAGAGGAGGTCTGCACTGCTCAAAGGAAACCCCTCTGCTCTGTGACTTAGCCTGGCAGCTTGAATCATAGTGCCTGACTTGGAAATTACTAGTGCTTGTAAGCAGCTCCAATAGCCATAAAAGCATAACATGATTGTTTTATGGAGTACAGCTGGGAAGAGGAGGAGTCTGGTTGACGCTGAGTCATTCCAGGTTCAGCAGACCTTGCCATGCTTCTGTAGTGATGTTTTCCAAATCTCCGCTAGACTGAAGCCAAGGATATGAAAACAACCTGTCCCACAGGTGGGGTTTTAGGTGGCTTGTTTCGAAAACATGCAACAGGTCATTTTGATGTTCCCAGCTGTCCTCTCTTCCTGTCAAATTTGTATCCTGCGCACAAGGGAATGTACCTCTGTTCAGCAACATGTTTTTTTGAGCAAGTATATGGCAAGCTAAAAGATAGGAGTAGTTTTTTCACTGGTGAACTGTGCTTAATCCCCTGCAGGCTCTGGTTCCTGTCACCATTGAGGTGGAAGTTCCCTTTGATCTTCACCGTTACATCATAGGCCAGAAAGGAAGTGGGATCCGCAAAATGATGGATGAGTTTGAAGTAAGTTGTTGCCCTGCCTTCCACCTCGTCTGTCCTGAAGAATCTGTAAGTGGCCGTGCTGGGGATTTGGACAGTTACAAGATACTCAGGTCTGCCATGGAATCCAAGGGTCCATAATCGGAAAATGATCCCTGTGTGTTTTGGACCCTGGATCCAGGGCTTGGTAGGTTTCGTGCTGAAGCTGTATGATAGGTGTTGATGTTGTGAGTGTTGCATGACTTGTTTGGTGTCTGCAGGGATTCCTCATCAGTGTGAGAGTTGTTTTCCTCCTGGGCCCTGGGAAACAGCTCTGCTGTGCCTCTCCATTCAGGAGAATTCTCCAGAGCCTCTGGAGCTGTTGCAGGTTGGCTGCAGCCAGTATTGTTGAACATATATTTGTTTCCTGGCCTTTCTAGGGCAGCACAGGGGCTGGAGAGTTCTCTTCAGAAATCATCTAGAGATGGTCCCAGGCAACTGACTCCAGGTGGCCCAGCTTGATGACCTCCAGAGGTCCTTTACAACCTCAGCCATTCTGTGGTTTTTAGGCTGCCTGGGTGGGAGCTGGTCTTGGGGTCAGGGGAGACCAGCAAGATGCCAGCTTGCAGTCAGAGGCATCACAAGTGAGGCAGAATGAGCAGTGATACAAAATGATAATTGTTACTTGTTGCTCAGGTGAATATCCAGGTGCCTGCTCCTGAGCTGCAGTCAGATATCATCACGATCACTGGACTGGTTACCAACCTGGACCGTGCCAAGCTCGGGCTCCTGGAAAGGGTGAAGGAGCTGCAAGCTGAACAAGAGGATCGGGTAAGGCCTGTGCCTCTCCTTCCAGCCAAACATGGCTTCAGCCTCTGGGTGCAGACTCCTGGAACACCTCATCTTTTAGGGGCACCCTCAGCTGCTCTTTGGGTGTGGAATGGTCATAAATGGGTTACTCAAAGGTAGCTCATTTACCATGAACTGCCAGGAGAGTTCGGGAATGTAGCTTTGGATTGTCCAGGTCTCTCTCGCATCTTCGAGTACTTTGGAGACACCGGTGGGTGGGAACCTCACTGTCCTTTAATGAGGATAGGCATAGTCTCTCTATGCCTATCCTCATTAAATCCTTATCACAGCTCTGAATAACAGCCTAGGGATGAGTTGGGTGGTTGTTTGCTGTTAGCAGTTTCCCTCTGAACTTGGCAAAAGCACAAGGCTCCAGTGAATGGATGGCTTGGGTGCTCAAGCAGGGCCCTGCAAAATCTGTTCCATGCATCCCAGCAGCCAGAAGGAAGTGCTGCGACTTAAGTGCACATCACTGGAACAGCCATGGTGTGCTCCCTGTTCTCACTCCGCTTCTCCTGTTCCAGGCCTTGCGGAGCTTCAAACTGACAGTCACTGTAGATCCCAAGTATCACCCTAAAATCATTGGGCGGAAGGGAGCAGTGATCACCCAGATACGCACAGAGCACGAGGTCAACATCCAGTTCCCTGACAAGGATGATGAAAGCCAGGTGAGAGACCAGACAGATGGCTAGTGGTTGTCTCTGAGCATCTTCTTGAGAGCTCTGAACTCTCTCCACTGCCTTTGGATAAGGTGGATGGTAAAGGGGATTAGCAGGGAGAAAGCTTGCTCGGCTACGTATGAGCTTGGTCTCTCACCCATCTCTGTGCTGCAGGCCCAAGACCAGATCACCATTACTGGCTATGAGAAGAATGCAGAGGCTGCCCGGGATGCCATCATGAAGATCGTTGGCGAGCTGGAGCAGATGGTTTCTGAGGATGTGACCCTGGACCATCGTGTTCACGCTCGCATCATCGGTGCACGTGGAAAAGCCATCCGCAAAATCATGGATGAGTTCAAGGTGGGCAATGCCACACAGGTCGGGCTGGGCCTGGGCAGCCACGTTCTCCTGTGTAAAGAGCTTGGTGCTGAATGAGGCTCACATCTTGTGGCTCTTGTGTCTTGTGCCTGCTCAGCATCTTCAGCTAGAACAGACCTGAAAGAAAAGCCAGTGCTGCCCTGCTCACCTTCAATCAACTCCACCAGCATACAAGCAGCATCCCTGGCCCAGGGTACCCTGGTGTGCCCAGGGCATCTGGGCTGTCTGGACACCATAGCCAGACACCAGCTGAATAATCCCCACACCACCTCAGCTCTGAGTCATGTTTCTCTGGGAGCCAGGCCCAGAGCTTTTCCTGTTTTGCTGGAACCCAGATGGAAGTGGACCCCTGGAATTCTTCCTTGGTGCTCTGGGTTAGTCCTGAAAGCAGCACTGAGTTCTGTCCCTCTCTGGAGCCCTTTTGTTGGGTTTCTTGCAGACAGGATCCCAGTTGATCTTGAGAGGAGGAGGTGTCTATGTCAGCTACTCTGATTACTGGAAGTGGGCAGCCAGGCCTCTTGCTGGGAGGCTCTGTGAGGAGGCTGTCCCCAGAGCCCCCAGCTACTTGAGCTTAACTCAGGGAATTCCTCTGGCTTTTCTCTAGGCCACTGTGGATCCCCTTGACTTTGGGAATCATGGCATATTCTCAGGGCTGTGGATGTGGCAAAGTCAGCTGGCTCTGGGAAGGTCAGGGACCTCTGCCCTGATAGCAAATGGCATCAACAGCAGGCTTTACTGCAGGGGCAGCAGTGAATGCGAATACTGAGGGATGGGATTTTGGAAACTTGCATTTTGGCTGGACTCAGTTGTTGGAGGAAACTGGTTCCCAAATGAGCAGCTTTTGGGTTTGTTCCTGTCTTGTTTAGATTTTGGGCACCCATCTGGAAGGCCAGGTGTGAGAGAGCACAGTGCTTGTGCAGGGGGTGCACTAGGCCAGCTCTATAAAGTGATTGTCAGCCAGGATTATTCTGTGGCAGACACAGAAAGCTCATTGTGCTTTGTGGTGATGGCTCAGTGGTAAAAACGCTTGCAGCAGTGTGAGGACACTGTCTGGAAATGCAGCCCCTCTCCTGCATCTGCAGCAGGAGCTGCCCAGAAAACAGGGAATGAGAGCCGCAGGGCCTGCTGGCAGTTGAGTCCTTACTACAGAGTGCTGTCCTCCACAGGAATCTGGGCAAGCTTTGGGGCTAGCTGCTCACCCCTCAGTGTCCGAGCTGTGGAGGTCTGAAACAGACTTGAGGCTGTGAACAGACAGTAATTAGGGCATCAGTGACATCAGTGACATCAGTGACAAGGGTCATGGAGTCTCTGGCATTTCAGATGTGCAGATATAAGTCTTGTGCTGCTCCTTGTGTTACAGGTGGATATTCGCTTCCCCCAGAGTGGAGCTCCTGACCCCAACTGTGTGACTGTGACAGGACTCCCTGAGAACGTGGAAGAAGCTATTGATCACATCCTGAACTTGGAGGAGGAATATGTAAGTGTTCAGCCAGTCTGTGGTGGGGCTTAGCAAGAGCTTCCCCTGCACAGAGCTGGATGTCTGAACTATGTCCATGTGGTATTTTCTTCCACTGCATTGGAGAAATTGAGCCCTGTGCATGTGGCTGCCTCCACTGCAGCTGTCCCTCAAACCAGCTGGTCTGTCCAGGAGAGCATAGTGAATGAGAATGCTGGGACACCCCAGGATGTATGTGCATGTTCTTGCTGTGTAGCAGCTTGCACCAGTTAAAAGTTGTGACCCTCAGACTAGTGCAGACACACCATTTTTGGTTCTTGTAGAACAGGCTAGTGAGCTTGAGCAGGCTGCCGTGTGCTGAGATGGAGGGGTGGGCATTTTATTCCAGTTTGAGGAGCTATCCAGATCCCCCCTCACTGGCTGTGTTACTGCAGCTTGCAGATGTGGTGGACAACGAGGCAATGCAGGTGTACATGAAGCCCGTCTCACATGAAGAGTCCAAGGCCCCATCCAAGGGCTTTGTGGTGAGAGATGCCCCCTGGGCCACCGTCAACAACGAGAAGGTGAGTGCTGCTTGTGCTGCAGGCGGGGGGCACAGGGTGTGGGGACACTTCTGTCTGTGCTGAGGACACAGCGCGCTCTCTGCTTGCTGACAGAGAAAGCAGCTTTTTGCTGTTCCTTGTGGCCTGAGCACAGGCCTGGGCTCTCCTGCCCAGCTTTCAAAGCAGTTTGCCAATGTCCTGTCCACTCTGGCTACACCACTGTGGAGCTGTTGGGGAATGGGGGATCCTTACCAGAAAGTGTCTTGCCAGGTTTGTGTTATTTTTAGGGGTAGGGATAGGGCCTGGGACTTGAGACTCTTGCTGCAGCACAGAACTGGCTCAGTGTTTGCATCTCTAAGTTGGGACTTGTGGCAGCTCATCCTCAGCTGCCCCAGTGCTGCTGCAGGGCTGGCCTGACCCTACTCCCAGTTACTGAGCTGGGACCCTTGGAGCCCTTTACACCTTATCTGCACCCTCCTAAATGTCACCTCTAGATGTCCTGGGGCCACAATGATCCTGTTTGTCCCTTCCCCATTCTGTCTTCTCCTGGGATATCAACGATGCTGCTTAGTTCAGGGCCTCACCATGTAAGTTAGCAGCAGGGCAGGAGCTTAACTTGTTCCCTTTTTGTTTGCTCTAGGCCCCTGACATGAGCAGTTCTGAAGATTTCCCCAGCTTTGGGGCTCAAGTGGCCCCCAAGACTCTTCCCTGGGGACCCAAACGATAATGACCTGGAAGCAGAAACTCCTCCAGCCCGCTGACCTGACACTAACCTGCCACAAATACTTACTGTCTGAAATCTGACCCAGCGGCTGGAGCACAAATCAATTGTCCCAAGAGGTCTCCTAATGGTGTCTGGAGTGCTAGACCCCATCCTGCTCCCCTCAGCTATCACCGTGTCTAGGACCCACCCTCATCTCTTGATGGATATTCTTTCCTCCTTTGGAACAAGACTTCCACTCAGATTCAAACACTAAATGTGTGTGTTTTTGTTAGAAACTTCATAATTGACTCCAAGTGGCTAAGATTTGCAGCTTCCCAAGCGCTAGCAGAGCAATCTGCTCTCTTGAGCATGTCTGACTAGGCATTCTCGCCTTCATTAGGAGACCTCCTTTACTGTGGCTAGGAATCTACTTCCTGTCTCATGACCTCAGGAAATAAATTTCCTTGACTTTCTAAAGCCAAAACGTTTGCCCTCTTTCCTTTGTGTTTATCCCAGGCCTTACCTTACCTTTGTAGAGTGCAATCAACTTTTTTTTCCTTTTAACTGCCAAAAATCCATTTAGTGCTGATAGCTGACTGTGGGGAGAGCTTAAAATAATCTATAAGGTCAGAAACCTGCTTTTTAAAGAAACAAAACCTTCAATAGTCTGTAGAGCCAACAGAGCTGGAAGGGGCCAGAGCAACACCTGGCTACCCTGGTGAGGAAACTCGTGTGAGCGCAGCGAGCGCGTCCCTGCGCCGCACCGAGCACAGCCCCACCTGGACACTCGACCAGTCTTCCAGTGCTTGATGGCAGACCCCGCTCTTGTTCCCCCTTCCCAGCAGTGTGAGCAGGCAGGAGAGCCAGCCCGTGGCAGCGTGGCCGCATGGGACAGGTTTGGCTCGGCCGTGGTGCCGCGGCTCAGGAGCAGCTTGGTGGGATGCACAGCCTGGAGGAGCTGTAGCCTGCTGTTCATGCTGCAGCAGCTTGGCATGAGCGGCAGTCACACCGTTCCTGTTGCCTTCTTTCTACCTCAAACATCAGTATGATGGGGGCCTCTCGATGGTCATGGGTTAGCAGCTACTCCAGCTGTCACCTGAGCAGCCATAGGAGAAGCAAGAGGAGCCTTGTGTCTCTGCACAGCTGTGGGAGCTGCTCCAGAGGGAAGCAGAGCAGGGTGGTGCTGAGGCAGGCTGTGAATCCGTAGGACTGTGTGCTGAGCTAGCACAGGGCTTGGCCCCAGGGCTGCGGGTGCAGCTGTGCTGTAGCCCTGGGTTACAGAGGTGTGAGCCAGGCTTCTCCAACAGCATTGGGGGTTGATGTGTGTGCTGAGCCCTCTTGAGACCTCCATCATGTGGTAGAGGATGATCCATGATCTATATTCTGGGCCACTTGCCCCCAGGCCCTGCCACAGCTTGCTCAAAGGGTGTTGTGTCTGAGCTCCTCCAGCAAGTAAGAGGAAAACCACGTCTTTGTGGAGGGAGGTGTGTAGCATGGGGTTTTTGTGTGCCCCACTTCCCTGCATCGGTCCTACAGAGCTTGTAGTCTGAGCCATTCCTGTCCCAGCTGCTTCAGCTCTTGGACAAGCAGCCTCTCTTCTCTAGTGCTACTGACAGAGCACAACTGTGGCAGGCTGGGCCCAGCCGCCTTGCCTTCCCTCCTTGGGACAGGCCGAACATGCCGATGCTTTTCCTTCCTGCGCCAGCTCTTCTTGGCAAAGACTGCTATGCAGAAGTCAAACCAAAACCTCACAGTCTCTCCTTTAATCTGAGAACCAAGTAAACGGACCGTGACCCATTGTGGGGTGCCTGGTTGCCCCTGAAGGACAGGGTGGCCTTGCCTCCAGCACAGGAGAAGGGGAACTAGGGTGGTACCTTCCCATATGCGTCTGTCAGAAAATGGTTAATGCCCTGTAGCTTAGGTCTGCCCTGCATCACCAAGCCTACCACCCCCTCCTCCTCTTTATACCCTCATGCCCTCACCAGTTGCACAGCAAGGCTTGAGTTACATCCAGGGCACCCACTGCCTTGGGCTCATGCCCCACAGCCCAACCTTCCACTCTAAAGAAGGTCATGAAGTGATTGTACCTAGTACTGTCCCCTCACCGCCCTCCTTCCGCAGCAGACTGTGGCATGTGTCCATTTCTTCTCTTTGACGTCTTCCATATTGTACGTTTCCATAGCAATGATCCCTTGGCCTTAACTTTGGAATTTGGAGACTATATGCAAACATGTAAAAAGGCTCATGAGTATGGATGACACTGGAATTTTATAAATTCTAAAATAAAACCTGAAACAGCTTGGAGTGTGGTGGATATTATTTCTGCTGGTGGGGTGAGATCCAAGACAGCCCATGCTGGGCTGGGTTTAGCCAGGGCTTCAAGGACTTCAAGTTTGCTCACCTGAGCCTTTGGTGTGGCCGTGCCCTTGAAGGGGTGGGACTCACACAGCAAGCAGTGGGTGAAAGGAAGGGGCTGAGAGCAGGAAAAGGGCAGGGGCTGTGCCCTCCTCGTAGGGAAAGACAAACCTGCTTGCCTCCAGGCAGCTGGTGCCAGGGATGCTGCTGGTGGAAGGAAGGAAGGGAAGCATCAGCCATCGTCCCTCTTGTTCAGCTATTCTGCAACCAGAGCCTCTTTGGCAGGTACTGTTCACACTTCATCTTAACCTCCACAGCCTCAGGAATGTCAGGTACCAGCCGTGTAATCACACATCCAGTAACAAAACCCAAATGCTGGAAGTGGATGGGAGGTGTGGGTTGGCTGCCCTGGTGAGCCCTTACCCCTGTCCCAGCACCACACCCTGGGCCACACAGGTGGGCTCAGCCCCTGGTTCCTCAAAGGTTATAATGAAATCCCAGCGTGCAGCCAGCAGCTGGTCCTGTCAGGCTGCTCAAGCCAAGGTCAGGCTGCCATGCTGGTCCCTGTATGCTCTCTATCTGAGGGAACAAAGTGCAGCAGGCACTGATTGAGCTTCCTAGCATCTACTCCTGCTCCCAGCCTGGCATGCCAGAGCACAGCGGAACCAGCCCTCAGCCAGCTTCTGCTGGGACCTAAGTCCCACAGGTAACCTGGCCCCGGGGCAGTTTATTCTTCACAGAAGCACCTCCCTCCACAATGGTGTGCAGTGCTCCTCCCCAGTACCCTGCACACAGACGTGTCCACCACACACTCAGCCCTGGCCTGAGGGAGGGCCCCCAGGACCTCAAGGAAGTGGGTGGACAACGTAGGCCTGGCTAAAAGTCGCTCTGCTAAACAAAATGTTTGCTGTGGCAGAGGCAGAGAAAGGCAGATTCCGAGCCTAAGGAAGGAGGAGCCAGCCGAGGCAGTAACAGGCTCCCACCTGCCTGGGTGTTGCTGTGCAGGACAAAGTCCCATGGTGCATGCACCAAGTTCACATTGCTGTGCAGGCTGCTGTTGTGGACATACCCATAGTATGCACAGGGCAGAAAATCAGAAATGAAGGCTGTAAAGAAGGCCTGGAAGCAGGGAGATGTGCTGCAGCAGATCCTGCAGCTGGGGGACACTCCATCCCCACCCTCCTTCATGCCCTGTGCTTCTGGGGTGGATTTCTGCCTCTCCTTGCCCTCAGCCTGACTAACCAGACATGACACTGATCTGGGACAGCAGACAGCTCTTCTCTTCCCTCAGTTACTGCCAAGCAAGGCCCAGAGCATGACAGCTGCCCACTGCCCATGGCTGGAGCTGCACCTTCTGCGCTGGTAGACCCACCCTGAGCACTGCTGCTCCCCTCACCACACTGCAGCCTGCAACACCTGAGTTCTCCAATTCCCTTACTCCACCTGCAGCCCCCTCACCCCCGCTGCCTGCCCAGCACACGTTGCTGACATTGGCCAGGTGAGTGGATGACCTCCAGGATGGAGAACCAGATGCCAATGCCCCAGACCCGCTCAGCCACAGGCCACTGGTGGTCACAGATGCACTTGTTGGCATCCGGGCAGATCTGCATCCAGCTGTTGAGCAGGGCAAAGAGGGGTGCCAGGGGACAGGCTGCCACAAAGATGGTGATGGGGCCAAACTGCAGGACTGGGAGAAAGAGGAGTGGGGAGGGACAGGCTGAGATGACAGCATCAACTGCAGCATCCTGCAGCCCCATCCTATGGGGACTGGGGCAGCCCTTCTCCCTCCAGCCCCTGCAGGCTGCTCAGGGTGAAAGCTCCTTCCTCTGGGGGACTCCTGCAGTTTCTGCCTCTCCACACCAGGTGCTTTCTCTCTCCCAGTGCCTCAGCACTCCCCAGCCTGAGGCCAGTCCCTGTCCATCTCCAGGTACTCATCAAGCAGCCCTTTAAACCCCCAGCAGCTGGTGGTCCATAATCCCTGCTCCTCCACCAGGGCCAACTCCCCCTCCTCACCTCCCTTCTTGGTTGAGACAAGCTTCCACTTGTGCCACCAGCACTTCGGCTTTCTGGAGAAACAAAAGAAGGGCCACTACTGTCCTCTGCTACTGAACGTGCTCTCAGCATCCTGTGTGAGCTCAGGGCTGCATGACGGCCCTGGTAAGCCAGGGCATGCTCACGGGATGGCACCTCCTGCATGCTGTTGATGATCTGCTTCCCCACCGTGGTGAGCAGCAGCTCCTGTGCCGGCTCCACGGAGCACCCACTGGCTGCCCTGCAGGGATGGCGGGGCCCTCAGCTGCTGGCACACATAGACCAGGCCCCAGCACGGGCAGGCATTCCCACAGCACGCACCGGCTGGGGAGGGCAGCACAGGTCCCTCCCAGCTGGCACTCAGCTCCTCACCGCCGAGCCCCAGAGGGCTCAGGTGGTTTCTGAGACAGATGACAAACCTGCAGGAGCCACCTCAGAGTTGTGGTTGGACATCCCAGGCACTGAGTCCAGGAATGCATCCAGAGCAGCCCCAGGGAAAGAAGGGCTTATCTGGCTCACAGAGCCCCTCTTCTTGCTTGCCAAGGTGGAACAAAAGGACTGATGATGGGTCCCAGACTGGGACCAGTTAGCCCACAACTGGTTGGCACTGCCTTCGTCCCAGGCATCCTGTGGCCATGTGAGGGCTCCCACTCTCTGATGGGAAAGTCCCTCTGCCACGGTGCTCCTTGCCCATGATGGCAGCAGCACTCCCCTGTCCTTCAGCCCTGCCCAAAGGCCCAGGAACCCGTTTTCAGGAGTCAGAGAAAGAAGGGATGGAGCTCTGGAAGAGAAGTTCAGAAGCAAAATGAAGTGGGATCCCACAGCTATCCATGGGACAAGAGTGGTTGACTGGGGGATCGCTGGGTCCCCTGGAAAGCAAGGAGGCTGCAAACCTCATCACAGCCCCACAGAAATGCAGCTGGTCATGCAGAGTGGGACTCCCAGGAGCCCTGGGACACTGTCCCCCTTCCCCTGCAAGCTGCAGCCCCTCACTGCAGAGGCACCCAGAGCTGGAGCTGCTGCACAGGGTGCATTCAGCAGCAGATGGGGCACCACCCTTTCTGCAGACAAGTTGTGCTGTGGGGAGAAGGTGACTCCAGCAGAAGGTAAAAGATAAGGCTGCTGGCACCTGTACGTGTTTATGTGGGTGGAACTGGGGTGATTCTGTGCTGGTGTGGATCAGCACAGGTGACCCAGGAGGTGAACACAAGCACATCACACCCCTGCAAGCCGTGCCTCCCCTCCTGTGAGAGGCCCCCAGGCAGGGCACATCCTCCCCTGGATCCAGCAATCCACAAATCAAGGCTGCATTTACAAGGGGATGGAAATCTGGAGTCAGATCACTGGGTACCTTTTCTGTGTGTATCCCAGTGAAGTGAAGCTTGTACAGAAATCTCTTCCTCCAGGTCCTGAGGATGGCAGCAGATCTCTCCTGCAAGTCCCTGTTCTCACAGCTGTCCTGCTGCCAGCTCAGCTCCTGGGGGATGGTTCCCCACACCAGGACCAAGTCTGAGGCAAGGGAAGGGATCTCATGATGGAGCCCAAAGCCATGTTTGTCCTGCATGTCTCTCTTCTCCAGGACTTGGTGCTCTTGTGTGGGAAGGCATTGTCCTGTGAGTGAAACAAGGAGCTGAGGGAAGGACATGCTTGCTCTGGAGGGGGCTCCAGCCACTTCACCTGGGTGTTCCTAGCACGGGAAGCACGAAGCTGGGAGAGTTTAACAGGACTGAGGACTGCACCTGACTTGTGAAAGGGAAGAGCTGGAGCACCAGAGCAGGATGAGTAGGATGAATAGGACGGTGCCTCACAGGGCTTGGGGGCTAAGTGCCCTCTGAACATGATGTATGGACCAGCTGCCAGCTCCAGACAAGGAGCACCGGGCCTTTTCCTGTGCTCCTCAAGCTAGCAGACTCTCTCCTGCCCCAGCCTCCTCTCCAGGATGGAAAGGAGTTGAACTCCAAGCCAGGCCTTTTTCCCTCACCTTTCCTCGTGCAGCTGTTGCTGAAGACGTTGGCCATGCTTCCCTTGTCCAGGGCTGTGTGGCTGGGCTGGGGGTGTGAAGTGATTCCCCAAGGCAGCCTGGCTGCAGCAGAAATGGGTTGTGACCATCCACCTGGGGCATGTCCACGGCCTCTTCACCCCCTGCCCCCATCCTGCCCCACGGGGCTGCAGGGGGGTCCTCTGTGGAGCTCCTCTGTTGCATGGCAGACCCTTTGTGCCTCTTCCTTCCCTCCTCCTTGTGCTGAGCAGCAGACCCTGGCAATGGGATGCCCATGGCTCATGAACATTGCACAGGCCCAGCACCCCTCCTGGCAGTGTCACACCTGGGGAGACCTATCATCAGGAATGTTTTCAGGTGGAAAGCAAGGAGACAGGAGAGGTCAGTGGTGTGATGCAGGGCTCTCCTGTCACGTCATCACCTAGGCCCTGCCTGAGCCCCCCTCTCCTCCACCACCTCAGCCAAAGATAAGTTGTGGAACAACATCCTCTTGCATCTTTTCTCTGTCACTGTAGGTTAAGGACTTTTCTTTGGGGTTACCCAGCTCAAAGGCATGTCCACCAGCATGTGTGATCTGGAGATGGAAAGGTCAGAGACTCCTTCTCCACACCAGCAGCTGGGTCCAGTCCATGCCCAAGCACTTCCCATCTAAAAGACCAAGCAAACTGAGCTCAATTTTGGAACTGGAAACATGTTGAGAAGCTGAGCAGACAGAAATCTCTCACACATGGGAGGTGAATGAGGAGATAAAAAGATGCCTGCAGTGACAGAGGTGAGAGAGCAGGAGAGTGTCACAGCATGAGTGGCAGACAGGGAGGACATTGCACATGCAGTGAAGAGAAACAGTTCTTCCAATGCATCCAATGTCCACCTAAAAAAAAGGAGCCTGGGTGTCCCTCATTAAGGTATTTTCCTTGGTTGGAAAGGACTCTTAAGGATCACTGAAGACCAACTCCTGGCCCTGCACGGGACAATGACCAGCCCCAGAATCACACCCTGCACCTGAGAGTGTTGTCCAAGTGCTCCTTGAGCTCTGGCACATTTAAGGCCACGACCACTGGCCCAGGGAGCCTGTTCCAGTGCCCAGCCACTATTTGGAAGAAGAATCTGTTCCTAATATCCAGTCTAAACCTCCCCTCATTTGGCCTTTTTAATAACATCAGGTTGCTCCTCAGAAATGATGTGGCTTTTCATCAATACTTTCAAGAGACCCAGTGAAAAGAAACAGCCTCAGCTTCCCCAACCTGCTTCTGGCTAAAAGCAAGATGGGCAAAGCATCTCTTTGCATAAGCCATTGACAACCAACACCAATTCTTCTGACACAAGAGCTTCTTCTGGGGACCAATGAAGCAGGAGAGAGACATCTGCTAAGTTCACCTAAAAACATCAGAGAACCACTCCTCAAAGCGAGGGAACAGGCTGGGCCTCCTGTTCCTACAGTAAGGATGGATCAGTGCAGGGATAAAACATTCTTGGGCCATGAAGAGAAGGAAATATGGCATGAAAAGCCCAAGCTTCTAATAATTGCACCACTAAGAATGGCCCCAACTGGGATCCTCAAAAAGGCCAAGCCCCTCCTGGGAGGGTGGCCCTACCTACCCTGGGACAGCCAGCAGGGCACTTGGTGACCACACAAAGCAGCCAGTAAGAGATCTGCACAAAAAGATGCCAACACACCTGGAATTGCAGTGAATGTGCAGTCATGCTTGGGGCCTGGAGCACCAGGACTGTGCTGGGGAACAGGGGCAGAGCCCTGCTGAGCTGGGCACAGGTGCTGACCTTCACCCAGTTCCTTTCCAGCATCTCAGCTCCTCGGGCCCTTTTGGCCAAGCCCCCAAACTTGAGCCAAATTCCAGTTTCATTTACATCCTTTGCAACTGCTACCAAGTCAAGGGGATTGCGTGTCAGCATCAATTTTTTCTTCGATTGGGTCTTGTGAATTCCCAGATCCCTGGTTAGACCAGTCAGGAAGTCAGGAAGCACAGAATCTCCCAAAGAAGAAATACCTGTGTCCTGAAAAGCTCTGGGATGATCTACCCCCCAAAACCCCTCATCACACAGAGAAGTCCTTATGACATCTGGAGCACATGGACACATATCTCTGCTGAGGAAGCAACCCAGCCCAGCTCTCCTGAGTGCCTGGAAGTGCTGCTCCCTTGGGGCAGCCTCTGGTTACCACAGCGACAAAAACCCTCAATCCCACAACAGCCCAGCAGCACCTCTGAGCCCTGTGTTGGAGCTGGGTGGGGAGTGTGGTGGGGAATCAGCCACCAGCCCAGGCACTGCTTGGAAAGACAGATGAAGACACCTGGGTCTGTTGCATCCTGTGCTCTCCTGCAGCTCCCACCACGAGCCCCAAACTGGCAGCTTTTACCCCCATACATGCTGCCCTGCTTGTTCCCCCCACAGGGCTGGATCTGAGCCGGCAGGCAGAGGGCAGAGGGGTCCTCCCACCCTAATTCTGCTTCTCCTGAGGGGGAGAGAGGGAAGTGCCACCCTGTTGCTCCTGTTGATGGCTGCTTCCCCTCTTGGGGAAAGTCAGGCTCCCTGTGTAGGAGGAGGAGGATGGATGGCTGTGCAGGCACCTTCTCTGTTTAGAAACACCTCCCTCCAAGCAGCTGGGAGGAGGCCCTGCCTTTGTTTGAGCTGGAGGTGGGGACCTGTGTGGCCCTGAGCAAAGAGGGTTCAGAGGGACTCATGAGAAGCTCCCCCTGGCACCCTGGAGGGGCTGGTGCCTTGCCAAGGCACTGGGATTTTGGGGCACCAGGGAAGATTTAAGCCTGTTCACCTCCCACCTGTAAGAAAACAGTTTGTGTTGGTGTTTACAGCTTTGGGGAAAATCCCAGCTGTGTTTTGCCTGCGTGGTCCTGCCAGCCAAGGGGGACACTGCCAGCCCAGGAACAACGTGGGGGTACAGCAGCAATCTAACAGAGTACCTGAGAGTCTGCTTTTACAGACCACAGGGAGAGTTTGTGGCACTTTGAGGGACTCAAGGTAACTCATCTCACCTCATTCCCAGCTCAGTGACATGGTGGGGTGCAGCTTCCCCAGGCAAGCCCGGTCCCCACACCACCTCCAGCAGCACCACAAGCCACAGCAGAGCTGCTGGAGAGCAAATGCAACACAGCCCACAAAGGGGAACTAAAATCTTTTACAGGGCCACACTGTCCTGCTTAGTATTTCCAGCCTCAAGCTGAAGAAGGCATTCATCCCACTCTTTCAAAGATTCAAATTCATGTCACATCAGAATGAATCAAACTACCACCAAGAGCGTATTTTCCAGCACCCCTCCTGTGTTTTCCTTGGTCCCCTGGACTGATGACACGGCTGTTGGACAAACACAGCAGCAGATGGCAAGTGCTTCCCAGGGTTTTTCAGCTGCTGGAGGGATGCAGATCAATGGCCCGGATCAAACAGGTGCAGAGGGACAGCAATACCACACTGCCATCTTCAGTAGAAGCAGGACCCGACTCAGATTTTCTGACGGCAAACACTGTCTGCAACAAAGTGCTACCAAACCCTTACCTTGCTCACCATTGATGTATTAACACCAGTTTGTCCCCAGTCCTCTCACAAGCTTGCAGCTATGTTTAAAAACATGAGTACAAGAAGGCTGCTCCCCCTGCAGCCCCATGTTGTACCACCAGGTATTTGGCACTGACTCACACCTGGTAAACAACCTGGGTGGGGATCTTCAGAGCTTTTTTCACATTTTTACAGACCACTGCTGAGCCTTGATCAGGACATGGTGTTTGCAAGGACATTCCTAACCTGAACGTGTGTCACAGAGTCAACAGTGGTCAGCAAGTGGCTCAGTCTGCTGCAAACACTTTCTGGTAAAACCAGCCCCAGAAAATAACAAAAACACAGGCACACTGAAGGCTCTTGTGTTAAGATTTAATAATAATAATAACAACATTTCAAAAACAATGAGTGCATTGTACACAAGACCTGGTTCCAGTGCTTTTTACTGACTCTTGGCCCTCTGTGTGTCAGTGTACTGAAGACCTGGGGAGTGGTGAGTGGATAAAAAACCCCGCTGGGACATTTCCTGCAGGAGGGCAGGGGAAGGAGGGCAGCAAGAGGCTCAGAATCGAACAAACGTGGCATCGATCTGCCGGACGGTGGGGAGGGCCAGCATGATCTTGCGCCGGTACTGGGGGTCCTTCTGCAGGGGGTTTCGCTCCAGGTAGACAGTCTCCAAATTCTTGGCTCCTTTCAGCTCATCCAGGTCGCTCCAGCTTTCAACGAGGTTGTCATTCATCTGCAGGGCACACAGAGGCACGCTCACGCTCACAGGTACCCCCAAAGAAAGGAGAGCGCTCATGGCGCTGTGTCACTGTTACCGGGCAGCGCTGCAGCGCCGGCCTCACGCTCAGAAACACCTCGTCTGCAAGATCCTTCCCCTGGAACCTCGGGGAGCAGCTTTCCTGTCTCACATCCCAGGGGCCTCAGCACCAAACCCAGCTGCCCCACGCTGCCCTGGCTGCTGGTCAGATGCTCCACCCCTCAGACAGCAGATCCAGTCCAAGCGCTGCACTAGGAAAGAGCCTGCAAGGCAGGCACCAGGCCAGTCTCTGCTCCATCTCCCACTCCACTGTGCATTTATGGGCTGGAAATCCTTACATCATCATTTATTTCCACTGTGACATCCATCTTTACTTTTATGACTTCTCAGGAAACATTAAAAAAGGTCCCAAACTGACAAGAAAAGCAACATTTTCCTCTCTCCTCCACACAAATTTCCCTACAAAAACTACTTCTACACTCCCAAGGAAATGCCAGACTCTCTGACTGGGGTTCTCCTCCTGCCTCATTGTTGGCTCAGCAATTGCACACAAAGGAATGAGTGCTTCAGCTGTCCAACAAGGAAGCAAAGCTGCAATGTGGCCTCATGCTGCCCAACCCCAAGACACCAGCACCCTTTGCTTTTGGATACAGAGTCACTGCAGCAATGCCACTTTCAAATAAAATACAAAAACCTCACTGGATTGTCTCATTCTGCTCCAGCTCATCACAATGTTACTTCAGCCAAGTCACACAACCTTCAGATGTCTCAGTCCCTCCACTGGGGATGTGCTACTGGGAAAATGCTAGAAGACTATCACAGTGTCTAGAATTTTGAATTCTCTTTAAGTAAAGTGTTAAAGGACATTTTTATGTGGCTTCGACTGTACTTTTTTTTTGGTAAAAAAAAAAACAAACTGGGAGATAGAACACTGATTTCCACTGAAAATTCTGCCCTGCTCCTTTTCAAATTAATCAGTTTTTTTAAACATGGTGTTGAAGTAGAACAAAGGCAGGAGGGCATTTTCTATGCCCAGCTAACAGGTCTTGGGCAGTATCTGCTCTGACAAAGGACTCTAAACACACTGGTATTTTTGTGAAGGAATCCAGCCAAGCTCAGCTCTGGTCTGTCCTTTCAGGCTCAACCAGTGCAGACAGCTCCTACAAGCAGAGCAACAGCAAAGAGGAAGACAGCAGGAAATTGCACGGGGTCAGGACAGGCCCCACACTGCACTGCCTCACCTCTGCTGCCCAAAAAGATGTCACATTCAATGGGCTTCTCAGTCCTGTTCCTTCAAGAGTTCCTTACAGAGCAGCATGGCCAGGTAGCACTGCTGGCTGTCTCCTCAGCCACACTGCAGGATGAGGAAAACAATCTAAGGAGCCTGGGCTCCAGACTCTAGCTGGGTTTCATTTGAAGCTGCTTTCCACTCCCTTCCTTTCAGCATCTGCCCAAGAGTTTAAATAACTCCAGATGACAGACATTATACAGCCCAGCTCTTACTCTCAGCCTTGAATGCAGAAACTCTACAAGAGCTAAAGCACATGCCAGCTCATGAACACCTGCTGCTTCTCCATTTTTCCACTGGAGCACATTTGGACACAGCTCCCAAACAGGGCACAGTGCTGATGCTTCAGGACAGGGTATCTCTGAATTCCCGGATCTGACTTAGGAAAGCCAACGAGCTCAGCAATTCAGGGTGCCAGAAAGCAACAAAGCAACCCTAAACTGTTACCTGCCGCATAGGAAGGGAGCCAGAAGTTGGTTACATCTTCTTGATATTTGTAACACCATATCAACTTTGCTCTGAACAAGCTCTGTGCTTCCCCCCGTACTCTGTCATGCTCACTTACAGAAGAGCTGCAGAAATAGGACCTGGAGCTGTTTCATAATCAACCTGAGCATCAAGGCAGGGCCCACTTCCTAGGCAGAGACAGGCTTCTCACCATTCAGCAAAGCTCAGCAATGAAATTTTTAAGCTCTTCCCTTTCCCTTGGGAAAACCAACACACACTCTATCCATGCAGACTGCCAAGATCTTAAAGCTGATCACCAGAACCAGAAGAGCTCACTCCAAGGCATGCATGTCCATGTGCTGCCCGTCAGAAGGGTTTCCCTCACTGTAGAACAGACGTTTTGGGGAACAGCTCTGGCCTGTGCTTACCCAGAACTCCTGCAGCTCTGTTAGGTGACTGATGTTCTCAATCTTCTTAATTCTGTTGGCTGCAATGTCCAGCATTGTGAGTTTGTTCTAGAAAAAGCAAGCACAAAAATATTAGCTCTGATTTCCTTTCATCTCCTCTGTGCCACTTTTTCCAGGCCCAGAGTTGGAAACTTTCAGGAACAGACATGTTATTGCCAGCTGCTCACATTCAGCTCAACTCCTGCTGCCTATATAGAGTAACAAAGATTGCTTTCAATCAGACTGGGCTACTGACTCCCCAGAAGCCATGTGACAAAAATGAAGGCAGTTACTGGCTGGATGGCAACTGCCAGCCATGGACTCCTAAAAAGTGAGCTTTCCTCAAAGTACATTAAGAGGAGGATTAAAAATTGGATCCGAAATGTCCCCTTGAGCAAGAGACTTGAACAAACTCTTAGCAGCAGGAAACTCAACAGTTTTAGAAAATCTTTTGCTGGGTGAGAATGAAAATGATACAGGCTTCCACAAAACCCATCCCATCCAGACAGACAGATGTGCACACTGGCAGGAAGGCAAGCTGCATGCCATGGCTGGCCTCTCTTACTCCCAGCTCCAGTTTTGTCCTATTGAAAAGCACTCATGGTTATCTACAAGCTGCTGTCTGAAAGGCTGCAGCAGCCAGCCAGTTGTGTCCAGGAGCTTTCCCATGGCTGAGGATCAGCCAGGCTACTGCTTCAACCACATCTCCCTTCCCCACGTCACAAAAAATAATTCTACTCCAGAACATCTGCCGGATTTTCACCCACACGAGACACTTTAACATATAACAAACACTTGGATATTTGTGGTCTCTCAAGAGACTCAGGAGCCCACACCTAACTGGGGAAACTGAGGAACAAAAACTTCCAGAAAAGCCACTAACACAAGCAGCTCAGGGCAACAACAGTGTTGCAGGGTCAGCAAAAGCCTGCTCACATTGTTCTCCAGCCCCTCGATGACTTCGATGCCGTTGTGGCTGAGGTACAACTCCCGCAGATTCACCAGGCTCTGCAGCCCCTCAATCTTGGTCAGACGGTTGTTCTGGAAGTGCAGCAGGCTGGTTAGTACCACTCCAAACAAACCCACACCCACGTGACTCACTGGGGGAAAACTTTCTCTGAAGTATGGCTGGGAAGGGGAAATAGCCAGCTTGGGCCCACACTGATCTTGTGAGCTCGGCTCTTTGGTCTCTGCACCTCTGATGCATGAGGAAGCCCCATGGGAGCCCCAGTCTCCAACAAGAATCAGACTCTGACCTTCCCATCAAGAGCTGCAGCCTTAAAGTTTTTGGCTTGGTGTCTTAACAAACAACAGGCCGATGCAGGAATAGCGCTCATTTTGTAGGTCTTTACAACTGGGAAGGTCAGAGAGGAAGTTACATCACCTTAATCACACTGCACTCTGCTGTTCTTTATGCCCTGCAGAATAATGGCACATACAGGTACCAGCAGGCAGGCAGTGTGTCTTGCCAGCAGCTTTAAGAGCTACTAGAATACACAGGCATTGTCATATGGATAAGAAGGAGACTCAGTGAAACAAATCAGCTGAGTATCTTTTATTCCACCTTTTAAAAAGGAGGAAGCTTTTCGAAAGCGCACCAAGGACAGTTTATATTCAGCACAGGCTTGTTCACATTTCTTGCCTCTTCAGTAAGAAGGCAGTGACACTGAGCCACTGTCATTGTAAGGACTACATGGCATAACACTTTCAAAATTATTGTAGTACATTAGGAAACAGTGTTTCAGGAAAGAAGTAGGGGACAGCATTCATTTCCACTTCTTTCTTCCATAAAAATCAAATATTTGTTTTTATAATTTTATTGGTGTCTGTCAATCTCAAGTAGCATGAAAGGATGAAAAAAGACAACACAATGAATCTCACACTTCCTTCCAGTACAGGAGTTTGACTCTAATGGGGGGCTTACAAGAAGGCTGGAGAGGGATTTTTCACAAGGGTATGTAGTGATAGGACAAGGGGGAATGGCCTTAAGCTGAAGGAAGGCAGGCCTAAATTAGATGCTAGAAAGAAATTCTCCTCTGTGAGGGTGGTGAGGCCCTGGCACAGAGTGTCCAGAGAAGCTGTGGCTGCCCCTGGATCCCTGAAGTGTCCAAGGTGGGAACTGGAGACACAACCTGGGATGGTGGAAGGTGTCCTGCCCATTTCGGGGGGGTGGAGCAAGGTGTTCTTTAAGGTTCCTTCCAACCCAAACCATTCTGGGATTCTGTGATTCAGAAGAGCTGATCCTATCTCATAGGGTGGTTCACGTCACCGAGGCTTTTCAGAACAGCCAGTACCTGTATGCTGAGCACAGTCAGGTTTGTCAGAGCATCCAAGTTCTGGAGCTTGGTGATTTTATTCTTTCCAAGGAACAGACTGTCAAGATTAGCCAAGGTATCGATGTTTTCAATTGCCTGAGAAACGACCAGAGGAGAGAGTGTTATTGCAAAACTCCACCTGCTACATGTGCCTGTCACTTTGTAGCCACATTACCACATTATAACCACGTGATGCACCCAGGCAGAAGATACTCATTTGTGAAGCAGGAAAAAAAAAATAATCTGTCACTAATGAATGGAAACAAAATCTGAAGAGAAAAAACACAATTTGTAAAATTAGTCCTGAACATTAGTGACTGCGTAACACAGAGGCAAGTTGCTCAGCTTCTCTGCCACAAGCAAAGTTAGCTGTCTCAGAGGTGTGTGTGGGTGTGTTAATAGATTTAACTACTGGCTATACAGTCCTGCTTCTGGCAGAACACACCCACACCAGTGTGAGTGATGTACACTTTTTAAATACACTGGCAGAATACAGACACTGTACCAGTTTAGCTTGAGCTCAGCCCTCAGGAAGAGAAAATAAGGATCCCTGTGAGGCATCAGGGATATTACAAAGGAAAGGAGAAAGCACGAAGAGAAGAGCAAAAACAGGGACAAAAAGGGAAAAGGGTAAGATGACGAAAGGCTCCTGCCACCCACAGCTGTGTGTGCTCAGGTAGGATGTGACATCTCAGCTTTTCCCCACGCTTCTTGCCCGCCAAAATTTCCAATTATTGGTGCTGGGGAGCCAGGCCACTGAGTCCTTGCACCACTTGGGTTACTCTGTGTGTTTACCTGTGAATGTAATGACATAAGGAAGGAGGAGACGGACACTCAGAAGAGGTAAGAAGCTTTTCAACCTCTATCCTGCAACTGCCAGAAGACTGAACACAGCATTAATCAGCTGAAATTTGCATTCACCCCCCTTCTAGACTATGAACTTAGCCCTGCTTTGACCTTGCAAGAAAAATTATAGATTTGTTGGTCATTGGCAGCTCCTCCAGCCCAGAGGAAGAAATACTGATGACTCAGTAGAGGGAGAGGAACGGAACAGAAGGACATGAGGGGACAAAAACCTAAGAACAAGTAAAGAAATGCCTACATTACAACTGCCTAACTCCAACTTTAAGAAAAAAGCATTAAATATGTTAGCTCAAGCATAAAGTTCTGCTCCCCAAAAGAAACCGTGCAAGAAGTGCTAAGTCATGAGGGATTCCAAGACAAGGTGTGAGGGTGCAGCAGAGTAGGCAAGAAGAGCCCTGCTGCAGCAGCTTTAGTGCAAGGGAAGAAATCAATCAGGCACCTCAGAGCCCTGAACACTGCCTGAAGAGTCCACAGGCTTGTACCCTAAAGAGTTAAGGATATGCCCAGCTGTAAAGCACACAGCCAAGGCACCCCACACCTAGAGAAAACTAGCCCAGGAGTTCTAGGTATCATGAGATTTCTTTGTGCCAAGACAAGTCACAGGTTAGTTACTCCAATAAAGCAATTAGAGGCATAGAACATTGCTATTTGAAGAAGTCAGAAGAGAATTAACAAACAGGAAAAAAACCACTAAAAATAAAGTAATTTAAGAAGCCTGTGTTACTCATACAGTGACAATTGTGGGTTGTTTTTGTTTGTTCTGTTAATATACCTAGGCTCAACGCTGAGAAAACACACATAAAATAAACCTCATTGTTAAAAAGATATTCCTTGGCTTGACAATATTATTGTCAATGTACTGCCTAAGTATCAATTCAGAAATCTAGCTAGATTTCTTTCTTTCCCAGCTGATAATGGTGCTTAGATACAGAATACAGGACAGTTTTCCTTAACCCAACTTTTGTAATGTAAGGATCAGTGTGCTGAGCCTGCTCTGCTTCTGAAAAAGCCCAAGTGCTTCTCTCCATTACTCCTGTTCCTCCATCCCATGCTAAGGTTCCTAATCCCTCATCTAACCTGGCTCGTGTTCTCACACTCTAGATTTATTCCCCTAAATAATTTAACTTCCAGAGCAGAAATTCCTGGAAAACAATTCAGTCCAGTTTAACTTTAGGAACAAATCCAAATTTTCCTCTCCAAAAAAGCAGCACACATCTCTGCCTTAGAAGGTTGTTTTCAATAGCTCAAGTTCCCTTCTACAAAGACAAGTCTTATGTGCCATCTGTCTGACCAATTCTCTTATGAACTGAGAAAATACAGAGAACCGTACCTTAGGGACAGGAGAAACTACTCATAACTGCTCTCCTGTAAGTGCCATGGATTTTAAATTGAAAAAGCCACAAACTGCACAATAAAACCCCAAAACAATCAGCAGTACAGTACCAAGTTTTAGGTTTTAAAGGCATTTCAGAGCAAAGCCTCACGAAAATCTTTTTCCTAAACATGACTGACTGCCATAGCAGGCTGTGAGCTGCACCTGCAAACCAAATTCATTTTGTTTTCAATAGGTTTCATGGACTCAGCACCAATCTCTAGAAAGGCAAGAGGAAACAATTGCTAGTTTTGATAGGCTTGGCTCTCTAGCAGGAAGAAACCATCACCTGCAAAAGGAAACACTGGATATACCAGTTCATTAAAGACAGAAATTCCCAAATGGTGATTTAGTAGCCAGGCACTAATGCATAATGAAGGGCTCCAGCATGCACAGCCAGAAGCACAGTGAGTGACTGGAACAATAAAAACCAACAAAACTGCAAATCAAAGTCAATGCAGTGCACTTCCAGAAAAAGCCAAATCACACCAAAGAGCTGAAAACTCTCCAGCCAACACCTCACAGAGCAAACCTACCCGAATTCGATTGGACCCCAACTCTAACATCTGTAGCATCTGCAAGTTGCTCAAATTCTCAATTTTGCTGATTTTGTTGTTGACAAGGAAGAGTTTTTTAAGTTGGGTAAGCCGATCTAGTCCCTCAATGTGTCGCAGAACATTAAAGGAGATGTCCAGGATCCTGAGGTAAAACAAACCAAAGGTCTCATCAGTCCATCAGGCATGGATGATTCTGAAAGAGGCGTTTGTAGCTTGGTGGGGAATGTCCCTGTCTGCAGAGATCAAGCCTTTGCCAGGCCTTGAAGCTAAAGTCATGAATGCAATTTCTTTTCATCAGAAAATACAACATATAAAACTTCCAAAATACTTCTGTAGTGTGTTAGCAAAAAAAGAAAAAAAAATCACCTGCCACATGCAGAAGAAAGCCATTACTTTGCCCAGCCACGGAGCTGCCACGGTGGGAGGAAGCCATTCTGCATTTTCCTTGGGAAGGGTACCTGCCTACAAGATCTGCCCCCGACAGGACCATGCCAAGGGCTCCCCTGGGCAGGAAGCAGTTGTGATGGTGAGAAGAGGGCCAATCCTGCCCCAGGGGGAACAGTTTTGTAATGTACCTCCAGAGCGATCCAGGCAAGTGCCAGAAACTCAGAAACTTGGAAGGGTACTTACTCCTTCCCTAACACTCTTAAAAAAACCCCAAAACCAAACAACCCCCCCCAAAAAACCCCTTAACTTAAATCTCTTGTCATTTTTGCAGGAATAAAAACCTGTTACACAGAGCTGTCCCTGCAAGAGCAAAGGGGGCCTGACAGCTGCCAGGTTTCATTTCCAGCTGCCTGTCCCTGGGGAGCTTCAGGAGAATGAAACTTGTTCACTGCACAGGTTAAATGTCAACAGAGAACAGACATTATCCTTCACAGAGCACCAAAATAAATTCTGAGAGAGACTTGGGTGATAAACACTGGAACAAGTACAGCATGAGTAACACAGTGAGCAGCAAACCATCCCCAGCCTAACCCTGGTGATTCCCCTGGACTCACTCAAGTTCCACCAGAGACTCCAAGTTCTCAATCTTCCGAATTTGATTGTCATAGAGATCCAGCTCCCGCAAGGTCTGCAGCTGCTCCAGGTTTTCGATGTGCTTAATCAAATTCTGACGGAGACACAGAGTCTAATTGTTGAGGAAAAGTTTAGAAAGAAACAGGAAAACGGAGATGAAGGTTTGCTTACAGAAAAAAAGCTGTGTGTGAGGGTTTCCCTATGAAGACTTGCTGGGAATTTGTTGGGTTGTTAGTGGGTTTTGTTTGTTTGTTTAATACAACCTTTTCTTGGTATGCTCCAATTCTACAGAAGGAAATCCTCCAACCACGATGGTCAGACACAGTAACAGCAGCCCAGAGAGGCTACATAATCTCCATCCTTGGAAATACTCAAAAGTTTAACTGAAGAAGGCCTTAAGCAACATGTTCTAACTGGGCCTGCTTTGAGGGCTTTACTAGAGACCTCCAGAGATCCTTTCCCATCCATGTTATTCTATGTTCAGTCTGCTGTGCTAGTCCAGGGTGTGCCCTGATGCACTGTCTCTCATCCACTTCCCAAACAAACTCGCAAGATCCCAAGATTTTTATTACTACTTGACAAATAGGTAAACACTACCTTCTTCAGCTAAAAATGAAGTAAACTCACTAAATCTCAGCCAAAAAGAGACTGTCTATCTGTCCTCTTATAGGGTAGAGCTACAAAATCCCCGCTTCCAAGAGGCATTCTCTATTCCCCAGGACTGTTACCTTCACTTTCTTGAGCACCTCAAATCCTTCAATCTTCCCAATTCGGAAATGATTCAAGTCCACATCCTTAAAGAGAAATGGAGGGATTTAGCAGTTGTTTCAAAACAAGTCTGGTCAGAGATTTATATTTACAGATCAACCTGGTACTTTGCTCTAAGGAAATTACAGCCTTACAAAATTAAAACTTCCCTTCAAAGAGCATTTATAAAATGGGTTTGGCACATGATTTTACCACCACAACTGAGACACACACACTTGGTCACACTGGCCTAAACTTGTCAGCTGCAAATGGAGTATCTGCACAAATGCAACAGCCCTTTGCTGAGTCTGAGCATTACCAAAATTAGAAGTTTTCCAGATTTTATTGAAAAAAATCCTTGCATAAATAAAGTTTTGCATACAGTTCTCTTACCTACTTTGCTAGGGCTTAACTGGAACACAAGTTACCATTTCCAGCTCCAGGCCTCAGATGAGCAGGAACCACTGACAGTTTGCATAACCAGTGGTTCTTTGAACATTAATTCTGCACTGGCAATCAGCTGAAGCACTTCACATCTGTGCTGTTCAGCCCCAGGTGCTCCAGTTTGGAAAGTCAAACAGTAACAGAGCACTTCCCCACCCCAGCTCAAACCCTCTGCAGCTAAAGGGCTCAGGAGGTTGCTGATGCCAAGGCACTGGGCTGGGGAAGTCACTGTGCCTGCTCCAAATCACAGGGCTCACAGCAGCACAGCTCACTGAACATACTCTCTGAAGCTCGTAGCCCAGCAACACAGACACACTTCCAGTGCATCTATGCTTCATTTAAAATTCTAAAGTACTAACAAAATGTTTCAGCTAGTGATGAAAAATGAAACACCTCTGCTTCTAGTCTAAAGGCTCTGAATCAGTTCTGGGGAGGATCACAGTAGCCAGTACCTTCAGAAGAATTAGATCTTTTAATCAGGTTTCAATACTTGCCTTTGCCTACCTTTGCCTCCTGCCGTATAAAGCCCGTAAGGACAAAAATCTGCCTTTACCTCAGCTTCAGGGTCCAGGCTAATAGTCTCCATGTCCACTGGTGTCTCCGCTTCCCCTGCAGGAGAAGCAAACACATCATGAACTCCTGTGGCAGACAGCCAAAGGCAGGATAGCAGCCAACACCCAGAGAGCAAATGCTCCTCAGGAGAAGAAACACACGAGAGGCACGGTTCAGACATTCTGCTTCATTAAAATCACGACAGCTCATTATGGAAGAAAAACTTTATCAGCAAGATTTCATGCTCAGATGCAAAAGACACACAGATCAGCACCGGGCCCAAGCTGTCAGTGTGGCTGCTGAAAACTGCAGGCTCAGAGTGGACAGGATGCCTTTCCTTCACACCTAGGGCCATCATCCCTTCAAAGACACTGCATCCAAAGTGTCTGTGCTCCTCTGACAACATAATCAAACCTTGCCAAGAAGGAATTGTGACTGTCTAGTGAGATGAGCAGGAATGACCAAACATCTCAACAATTCCACCCTTCAGTTTGGTTTTTTTTTCATTAGCCCTGCCACTTTATGTCACTGTTGTGAGCACTTTTGCATGGATCTCCCTTCCTTCGTTTGGCTGAACTCTCTGCTATGCCAGACAACACTGTTTATCCCACTGCATGAATTTCCTTGGGAAATGCTTTTACAGCTCTGGAAAACACCCCAGCATTTGCTGTGCTTCTACCACAGCACACGCGGGAGGGAAATTTACTGGAGAATTCATGCTGAATAATTCATGCCCATTCCCATTTGTTGGAGATGGTGTGCTGGTTGCATCAATTTCTGAAGGAATACAAAGTCTGATCCAGCTTTGCAAAACTGACATACAACAGGGAAGATTTTTCTACTTCATGCTCAAAGCTTCTTTGGGTGCTACCCAAAACTCAGATAACTTGAATTACAGTCACATCCCAAAGGCTTTGCACTAAGTCCTGCATGCATGCAAGCTCATTCCCTTAACTCAGTAGCAGTGACTATTTTCACAGCCCAGCATGGTTAAAACATTCCTGTAAATGTCAAGCGCTCCTATTTAATGAGCGTTTCTCCTGCTAATGCTTGGCCTTGCAAGTAGCAGTGCAGGCACAAACAGTACCAGCATCACCATTTTTAATGCTACCATCCGACTCCAAGGGTTTGGTGAACCACAGATCATCACTGACCTTCCTGTATTACGGCTGTTGCTCTTGCCTGGACATTTAAACAGGAAAGAGACTCACTGAACTGACTCATAGAAGCGAAGAATCAATTGCTTTTTAAAATTTTAGTTTTAAAATTTTTTTAATAGCACAAGTTAGCAGGAAACAGAAATTATATTTTGGGAACGCAAAACGAGCTGGTAGTCTCGGGGATGTTAAACAGCAAGACAGAAATGCCACCAAAAATTGACACACATACATGTGCCTGTCAGCAATTAGCAGTGAGCAACGCCTGCTCCCTCTTCTTTTAGTTCCATATCAGGAGCTCTGCACTTCAACAAGGGAATGGGGTACCCCACCCTGCTGCTATCAAGGCTGTACCTCTTTGACCTGATTCTTGGGTGCCAAGACTGTCAGTGAGAAGTGCTCCAAGCCAAACAAGTGGTCTTGCTGAATTTACAGCCCACAGGAACAATGCCCAGCTTTGGAACAACAGTTATTTGAGATATCACACAAAAAAATCCAAATTATGCCCCTTGTATTGAGTCATACTGGCACTAACTTAGTGTTCATGGTGAAGGAACTCTCTGAGTTTCAAGTCCTCTGAGACTTTAAAGTTGTCCAACAGTAAAGCCAATCACGCACTTGGTAAAAAAAAAAATCCTCAGCAAAAAACCCTATTCAAGTAAAAAAAAATTCTTTGACTTCGTTTGGCTAGCAAGAATATTTTAATTTATAAACACTCCATTTAGGTAATGTGTTAAATACTCTGTTCTGGGGCCTGTGAAAGGGTGGCTCCTCTTAATTTTGACATATGGCTTTGAGAGACCACTCAGGATAGCCAGTGTGGAAAACAGCACCCAAATCCAAAGCTGCAAAACCAAATCACACAGGATACACATCAAATTCACTAAAAGAAAAGAAATTTAAAACTGAACACACAGGCACTGATGCTGTGTAATAAAGCCAACTGTCATGATGTCTGGGCACTGTGTATAAAGCCTCCAGCAGCCTGAGGGAGATGGGTATCTGGTATCAGCTGTAAATCAGTACTGGGACAAAAATGTTAAAATACATTTCCTCCCAAAGAACAGAGGAATAAAAAAAGGAAAGAGAAAGAAAAGAAAAATTGTTCTAGCAAAATTACAGTCATGTAATGTCATTTATATGTCATTTTATTTATTAACTGACTGGATAGGAAAAAACTCTAAACTGATCTTTCTACAAAAACTTTACAGCCAGGACTGCAATTTCCTTTGCAAATTGCTTCACTCCACACTTCCCAACAGGAAAAAAACCACCACTCTGGTAGTCAAGTTTCCTAAGTGAATTTTTGTGCAACCTATGCCTGCAAGCGACATGCCTTTGCAGAGGTGGAAAAAAATTCCACCATTCAGAAAACCCAAATTCCACAGTGGGAACAGTCATTACTGAGTTACGTAAGCTCACAGTCCCACAAGCATTTCAATCAACAAAAAGCATAACTACACTTTTTAAGTGCATATGCATGAAGAACATTATAAATAGCTCAGTTATAAGCTCTCTAACCAGAGGCTCTATTCCTCAGAGAATTAGCTAAATGATGAATTTGAAATTTCAGCTGCTCGAGCTCTTTCTACTTAAGATCTTCTGTGAAAAAAATGTGGAAAACTCATCATTTTCCTTTCAGCTGAGAAACTCAAAGCTGGCCGTGGAAACTATCTCGAATGCTCAAAAATTATTCCTCTGCTTGGTTCCTGCCCTAGTTTTCTGAACGCTTACAGTTTGGAAAAAGTAACAATACTGCCATTATATTAAACAGCACAGAAATGTAATTCAGCAAACAAATCTGAATGTGTTTTTCTTGCTTTCACTAGAGTAAAAGTGCATCACTTCTGTATGTCCTTTCATAGAATTCCCAGGGGAACAATGGGCAAAATATAACCTCCAACACACAGCTAAATCATGCCAGCTGAGCAAACACTCGGGATTCCAGGCATGCAAAGGAAAGCTCTGTCTGATCTGCATGGTTCTATCAATTGCACAGTGCTTGGGATGGACCCTTTGCAAAACTATGACCTGGAAGAGCATTTTTTTATTAATATTTAAGGGGTTTAAATCATCAACAACAAACCAGACCTATACAGAGTGCATTTAGTTATGAGATTTAAAATTCTAGTAACAATTTACTAGTTTGAAAAATACTTTGGCAAATCCCAATGTGCAAGGTTAAGATGAGGAGGGATCCACTGGAAGAAAATAAAATTTGTTTCATTAATTCCCTTCTAGTATCCCAATAATAATCACATGGAGATTTCTGCCAAAAGAAGGATGTTACACTTCAGATTGTACCAAAAGCTCAGAGTCTGCAGAAATGGATCTGCTCTGACAAGTTCCATGCAAGCCACTGAAAACCCTCCCATCAAACATTCACAGGCTTTAAAGGCTGTCAGTATTTCTATCCCATGTTCTAATACAAGCAGTGAGATCAGTAGGAAATGTTTAAACCCAAGAGGATTCAAAGATGTAATTTTGAGATGTATTAGAACTTTAAATTTAAATAATAAAATGGACAGGTTCCTTCAATCCATCTAGAAATAGTCTTTGTTGCCTTCCAAAGGAACCTGGCAATTCTTTTGACAAAAAACTACATAAGCTAAGGTAGAATTATGAAAACCTCCTCATGATAACTTCTAATGAAATTTTCCAGCATCTTTCCACATAAAGTTTCTAAATTTCCATTAAAGAAAAATACGAATAAAGATGGTTTGCATTTCGATATCAAGCAGTTCAAAGAGAAACACAGATGGGCAAATAAACAAAGAAAAAACAGGATCAAAGGTCTAATATTAGCGGTTCCATACACAGCAGGCAACTTTATTCTAGCAACGCTAGCAGCAGAATTTCCTGGAAGTGCAAGAAGATGTCTGTCGGGCGGATTCCCAGGGAGCACAAGGGGCTGCACAGCCGCGGCCGGGACTCGCGGAGGCAGTGCCGAGGCTGCCACGGTACCTGCGGAGCTCTCGCCGTTCTGCTCATCCCGCAGGCTCTGCTGGCTGAGCTCTGTCACCAGGCGAACCGCCTGCTTCCTCCCCTCCTCGTCGCCCGACTCCTCCGACTCGATCCGCTTATCAACTGCACAAGACACAGAAGGGCACCGTGAGGCTTCCCCCGGCAGCGGGGCACGGGGGAGGAGCAGCAAGCAGGCAAAAGAACCAGGAGGCACAGAAACGACTACGCAGTTAGTAGAAATCCTAAGTTAACTAAATGAAAGGTTTAGTCTTAAATAAAAGGCCTCTTACCCCTTGTTTCTACTTTGATTTTGGATGCACTTTTTCCTCCCATCACATCTTCCTAAAACCAACAATCTGGGAAGAAGACTGGAGGAAAAAGGAAATTTCTTAGATCAATGAAGTGCAATTCCAAAGACTACGGAGATGGAATTAGAACTATTACATTTTAAGAGCGTTTAGAAAAAAAAAATCAGTATCATGTACAATAGTACCAATGACACAAAGAAGTGAAGGCATCGATAAAAAAAAAAAAATCCTCGCAGATAAGAGCAACCGTCTCCCCAGAACAACCTGCCAGGACCCTTCACGTTTAGCGAGCCACAGCTCCGGTGGCCACCCGGGCCTGGACCAGAGGGAGCTCCTCGCTGGCCCCCCTCAGTATCTGCTCTCGTTCCACCCGGGGACTAAGGAAAACCAGCGCCATCCAGGAGGTTTCCTTCTCGTTATCCTGATGTTTTACGTCACGGCCATCTCCACAACCCCGCTCCTTCTCCCCGCGGCACACGGAGCCCCCGGGCATCGCGCCGTGCGGTCACACACACCGGCCCCGGCAGGGCCTGGCCGCACGGACAGCGGCCCTCGGACTGGACACACGGGGGCTGCACGACCGCCAGGAGCCCACAAACCCAACCCCGGCGCGCAGCC
>WBMY01011152.1:319130-337049 GCA_013397315.1 Donacobius atricapilla
GGCCCGTCCCGTCCCGTCCTGTCCCGGCCCGGCCCGGCCCGCGGGGTCCGGGCAGCACCCTGCGTGCGAGGGAGGCAGCGCTACACCTGCTGATTCAAAACTGCCGACGACTTTCCAAGTTAGCCAAAGCTTTTGATTTCAAAAGCAGCAGGAAGGGGGAGAGGCTGCTGCCTGGGCGCTCAGCAGCTCTGGCAGAAAGCGATGTGGCGGCCGCGTCCTATCGGCCACACGTATCCTGCAGGAGCGGCCGAGGTGGCAGGGACGGAGAAGGATCAGCGAATCCAACTTTTCAGTGAATAGTCCGTAGAGGGGTGGAAGCCTCACCTGGGCAGGATGCTAAGTCAGGTGTCCCCTCTGGGTAATAACCACACAGGCCAAACATAGAGCAGGATGCTCAAGAATGAGCGTTTTGCCAGCACTTTCAGGGCTGTGGCTTGGGTTGCAAGGCTTCGTTTTCCTGCCAGCGTCAGTCCCTGCTGTGGGCCTGACTGTGTGTCCTTTGATTCTGTTGCAGATGCTGGCTCCCTAGGCGTGGTGACACCAGTGTGATCATGGCAGCTAAGGCTTGCAGCCTCTCTGAAGGGGCCCTTCTGTCTGCTTCTGCAGATTTAGTCCTTACTCACTTGGATGACTCTGATACATTAAGCAGATCCTTCCCCTGGGGCAACAAAAGCAGGAAAAGTCGTCTCTCTGGGCTCTGTCAGCTTGGAGCATCACTGCCCGGTGAGAACACTGTTTTGGGACTGAGTTCCCCCATGAAGCTTTCAGGTGGTTTCAGATCTTCCTCTTCCCCTTCCTCAACCTCAGAGGTAACAGCCATAAGTATCTGCCAGGATGTGCTTGTTCAGGTAAATACCTGAGCCATGGATTACTGCAGGCTGGGAGAGCTTGTAGGGAAAACATTTCTAGATAGGCACTCACAGAACCTTTAAAAATTGTAGTTCAATCACTTGGCACTTTGTAATCTAAAACATTGGTGTGGACACAGTTATTTCAATGTCACATACTGTGAACAGTTAATTAAGTGGCTTCAAACTAATGCAGTTTTCAATAAGGGCTTGAGCACTTCCTGTAATTATTTAATGACCATTTCATTTTTAATTTGAGAGATTTCAAAACATTTTAAAAACTGCTAACTAAAAAATAGAAGTTAACTAGTCTGGTTAAAACTTATGAATGTTGTCAAGTTGTATGGACTAAGTTTATGTGTTCCAGATTCAAAAAGAGAAAGTTATTAGAATAGTTTCTGTTTTCTTTAGTTTCACTGATTTTATTTTCTTGTAGTTTCTTTAAAAATCTAGAAACATGTATTTTGAGATTGCTTGAGAGTTGCTTCAGCTGACAGCTTTTTTTTTCTTTTAATTCATTCCTCTGATACTCCTGTAGTAGACTGTTACAGCAACATTGCTGACCTTTATTTTTTCACAGGGGAGAAGTGGAGCTCTTACTGTTTGTCTTCTCTGACAGCTCGTAACATTTGTACCAGCAAAACTGGCAACTCATGGGCTCGGTGGGATCCTGCCTCTCTCTCTGCTTCCATTGGAAGTTCTGCTGCTTGCTCCTTTTTGCACACCCCAGCTGTGGAGGAATGCAGCCAGCCCCTGCCAGCTGCTGCACGCAGCCCAAACCAAGCCATCTTCACCGTGGATGCCAGCACAACAGAGGTATTGCAGCAGAACCTGCAGCCCTGAGCTCCCCATAACTGCTACAGGTTGTGTGATAGCAGCTTACGGTGACTGCTTTTCTCTTGTGTATCTGCAGGTAATCAGAGTGCCATTTTATATATGCATATATATATATGGTAATCAAGGCATTTTGTAGTTTGCTCCAGCTCAGTAGTCTTCTAAAGCCTGATGAGTTTATTTCCATTGCAGGTTGTAGTTAGCAAAATACACGAAATAATGGCAGAAGCAAGGATGTATTGAGTCTTTTTTCAAACAGGCTGGGGAGGTTGTGGACTCCTCAAAATAATGGCAGAAGCAAGGATGTATTGAGTCTTTTTTCAAACAGGCCGGGGAGGTTGTGGACTCCTCATGCCTGGAAATATCCTAGGCCAGGCTGGATAAGACTTGGAGCAACCTGGGCTAGTGGAAGGTGTCCCTGCCCATAGCAGGGGGGTGGAAGTGGTTGATCTTTAAGGTCCTGTCCAACCCAAACCACTCTGTGATTCAGTGGTTCTATAAGAATGCAGCTGTGAAGTGACATGAGGGAAGAAAGGAAGAGCAGAATGTGCTTCAGGCCTTCTCTCTGTAAAGTACCAACCCTGAAATGTGTTTGTGGTGGCACAAGATTTCTTTATCTGCCCCAGTAAACATTTCATTTGCATTAGGAAGGAAAGAATTTCTCTGTTCCTGTCCTGAGAGGAATCTAAAACTCGCTCCTGAAGACTTTAAAGACCTGTGCCATTTTTTAGCTTGAACTGACAGTTTGGGTTTGCCCACCTTAAAGACACTGAGTCCCAACTTGCTCTGTTGCACAGGCTCCATTGTGCCCGTGACTGCTGTGATCACTGCACACCTTTGAGTTTGGATGCAATTTTGTGGCTTGCCTGGGCTTTGCTTGCAAATACAGCTTTGTAGTTTTGCCTCCATGGATGTCATTGTTTACAGTTAAAGGAAAGCAGGAAACCTAAAAAGAAAAGCAATGTCTCAAGACCTCTTAACCAAAAAGGTGTCTGGGCAAGGGATGTCCTAGAGTAAGAATCTATAATGAACTCAAATTTGTAAAGAACCCTTTTATTTCCACCAAGAGAAAGGGATATTATAAGATATTAAAGCAACAACCCGAGGAGATGATGAGGTCTTAAAAAACATACAGCTTTTATTCTTTGTTTAGGTTTGGCTTTTTCTGTTCTTTTCTAGATCCTGGTGGCCAATGACCGAGCTTGCAAGTTGCTTGGGTGCAGTAGTCAGGAACTCATTGGTCAAAAGCTGTCCCACTTGATATCCAAATCTGGTCAAGAGGCATGGGAAGCAGTGGGTGAGGAGTATCTAGAAACTTCTGAATGTTCATCGGTGGTTTCAGGAACTGTGGTATGTGACATGCTCAAGGAAATATTCTCCACCACATAAAGTGGTTTTGTAGGCTTTGGTTTGGGATTTTTTTTAATGTTTTCTAAATAATTTCCTGATATATTTAATCCCGTGGGCATTTGGCAATTATGTCATTTGCAGGGCTGTTTTGGTTTAAAAGTTCGCAGATGTGGAATTCAAAGGGCAAAAGATGATTTAAGGGGACACCCATGAGAACCTTGCAGCTGTCCACACACATAGTCACAGTGACTTGACCAAATCAGAACTTAAAGGACATTAGATTTAAAAAAATTGCTTAACATGGAAAAAGTCTCTTGTGGAAAATTTCCCAATTGCCTGGTCCTTAAAAATATGTTTTAAATTATCTTAATTTGTGTTATGCATGTTATAAAGGTTGGAGCCATTCAAATACTGTGACATGTGAAATGTCTGTGTTAGTTAGTGCAAAAGAGTGGAATTGATATTTTGCCTGGAATGCTGGAATGGGATTATTTATAAGAGAACTGCATGAGAAAATCTCCATATTATTTTCTTTTGCTGCTGTTGTGAGTTTTCACTAGAGAATCCTTGGAAAATGAGCTCATATTTCCGGTGTGTTATTTTTGAACTGAAATTGTTGGTATCTCAGAGCCTTATCTTCCTGAATCCTCAGCTGAATATGGGGTGGGGGCAAAGATCTAAGTTTGATTCAGTAAAACCTGAGATTAAAATTAAATGTCTGACAGGGCCACTCATTCTAAGCTGTTCCAAATACTTTATAGGAGTCACTGTGTAAGCCAAAAACCCATTCTGTCAAGATCATATAAAAATCATAAAAGGCTTGGGACGAGCCTTGCAGGCTATAAGATAAACATTTTCTGATCTGAGAAGGAACTCCTCCCATAAGAAATTAAACTGCTGTTTTTGCAGCTGAAAGTAGGGACTGTGTTACTACTGGGGAGTGTTCATGAGCACTGTGGGACATCCCTTAAATAAGATCTCTGAGAGGCACTTCACTCTGAATGCAAGGTGTTCGTGTGGTACATTTATTGTTCTGAAGTCTTGATGCCTTTCGACTTCCTGAGGCCGGGAGAGATGATGCAAAAGTAACAACATTTCGTGTATTATCTTCAGACATTTTAATCTCTGTTATAAACTCTTCCTGTGAAATACTAGTAAGTAGTCAAGAAATGGTGTTTTTCTAATAATGATAGGGAGGTTTCTTGGCTCAGTAGCTTAGTCCTATTTGAAATTCGTTCTAAGTAACCACAGTCTTAGTAAGTCATGTCTCCATTTCTGGATCTGGTGGGAAGGTGGATGTTATTGGCCATCTCAAGGAGAAGATCCCTGTCTCAGTCTGGTTGAGGCAAATAAGAAGCAAGGACACCCAGCGTTGTGTGGTTGTGCTGGAACCAGTGGAAAGACTTTCAGCTTGTGTTTTCTTCACGGTTGACGTAAGTGTTTTCCTGACAATCAAGCAATTTGCAATTTGTGAGAGTTTATTGTGTGTGAGTGGAAGGTGTCTGAAAGGCAGCAGGCAGGGGTTGCTGTTTGTGAACATGGAGTGTGCCCGTGGCAGGGCCTGAAACCAGGGCTGTGCGTGCAGGACCTGTGCACGGAGCTCTGGTGTGGCTCACCTTGACGTGTTTGCCAATCCACACAGAAATACACTCTCTCTCCTCAGGGGTCATCTTCTCCTTGAACAGTGTTGGTTTGGCAGGGGGTTGATACTTTGGGGTATGGATGCCCTTGTGAAGGGATCATCTGGCTGAGTAATAGTTCTGTGCGGAGCACTGGACACCTCTGCCTCTCTCCTGGGGCAAAGGGCAGGCTCCCTGCACAGTGACATGGGAATATTGTTTTATGCTGTCTTTTGACTGAGTGAGTTGTGTGCACCAAAGGACTGCAGAATGAAATTCCCTGCCATTGCTTAGATAACTGCAGAAACCATTGTCAAAGCATTGAGTGGACCGTGGCTAAAATGTTACAATTTTAACGATCCTGTAAATTTTCCTCCCCAGGGAAAAATTACATCATGTGACCTCCTTTATGCTCATCTCCACGGCTACCCAACATTGGAAGCAGTAGTTGGACTCCACATAAAGGACCTGATTCCTTCTGTGCAGATCCCTCCTCTAGGCAAAAAAATCCCAAAGGTAGAGTATGAGCACCAACCTCATTCTTCCATAGCTTCCCATTTGGAGTGCATGCTGTTTTCCCTCCTTACATAACAGAAGAGAGAAGCCTGATTCCCCTGGAGAAGGTTGGGCTGCCCTTTTGTGGAGCTGCTATCCGGAGAGTTCCTAGCTAGGGCTGAGACCGTGCCCTGACCTCTCACTGGAATCTGTCCTGGTGAAGCCAGTTTTCTCTAATCCTAGCTTTGTAAGACACAGTGCTCTCTCTGTAAGCTCTTTAAGATCCCTTTGAATTTTTAGCCCATTTCAATCATGTCTGTCTGAGGAGTGAAAGAATACCCAGGTCTTGCAAATGCCATGAAAGTGGGCAGATAGAGAGCTGAAGGAGGCCTTCTTATGAATGCCTAATTTGTTGAAAAGCAGCAGCAAAGACTGGTCTTCATCTTCAGGATATTTATTTAGTAGTTCAACACTGGATACAAAATCCTTAAAAAACAGATGTTGTTCGTTTTGATATTCACAGGATTAGTTCCTTTTCTTTTCCTGCTCCTTTTTCCTGACAATTCCTGTATAAGTTTATATGAACAATGCAACAAACCCCAAACATTTGGTAAGCTAGAGGTTTTCTGATGGAGTTTTGTTTGGATGGGTTTTTTTGCTCTGATTTAGAACCTCAGGATCCAGCGAGCTGCAGGCCGATCCAGAGAGGGTACCATGTTTCCTCTCAGTTTAAGGCTGGAAGTCAGCCATCTGGAGGAGGAGCAAGCAGCCGTGCAGAAAGATGAGATTCCACGGACAGAAGGCTCTCTCCCAGGTTATCAGTACTCTGCTACAGTTGTGGTTTTCTCCACCATCAGTGGTCTTATCACTGTCCAGTCAGATGGAATCATCTGCGGCATCACGGATAGTTTAGCTTTAATGCTCTTTGGCTATGAGAAGAAAGACCTGTTGGGAAAGGTAAGAGAAGTTCATATCCTCCCAGAAGGCTGATACAATGTGGCAGCATATCCACTGGAATTGTGAAGCTGTTTTACACTCCTTGCCATCACAAAACCCCGTGTTCCGCACGTTTGGTGAATGAGGTGTGGGATGACACAAACTCCCCTGCTGGAACTGCTGAGACTTGCAGTGCTGAGGAGCTGCTGTGGATTCCAATAGCCCAAAGCAAGCTGCACAGTTGTGTGCTCTCCATTGGTCATGTGGATCACTTTTGCCTGGCTGTCCGTGAGAATCAGGTTCACAGACACGGATTGTCAGCATTTGCCCCCATCCTGTGAGAGCTTCATAAGGTTTTGTTCTTTGTTTTAGAACATTACATTCCTGATCCCTGGTTTCTATAACAACATGGAGAGAAGCAGTGGCTGTTCTCTGCCTTTACCTCCTCTGGATGATTCCACAGGGGCAGAAGGTGAGTGCCTTTTTGAGATGTCAGTGCCTGCCGTACAGTTGGCTCTGGCTGCATAACCAAGGGGAAATGAGCAAAGACAAGAGGTTCACCCACAAACATGAGACAATTCTTCATAAAAGCAATGCCCCTCCATGCAGTTTTTATATCAGGTTTCCACTATAACATCAGGCAAAGAGAATTGTTCACCTAAGACTGAGCTTCCCTCTTTGTTGCCAAGAAGATAAAACTGAATATCCAATCTGGAAATTACAGTGAGAATAGAGAATGCTTTGTACTTAACAAGCACTTCCCCTCCCTGCCTCCTTCCTTCCCCTGCTAGGACTCTGTGGTATTTTAAAATGTGTAAAATATAGCTTTTGTGGCTGTATTGCAGCAGAGCTGTAGCTACTTAGGATTAATATTTTAAGGGGAAAATTTAATATTCTGAATTGGCTTGTGCTGCTGGCTAATATTCAATGTTATGGTTGCTATATTTCAATCAAGGAGGCATCACATATTCCTCTGATACAGTTTGCATCAGAATTTATCAAAATTTTACTTCTCTGAACACAGCACAAAGAAACAGAAGCAAAGAAGCCTCATGTTTCCATATCTGTCTTTTCTGGCTAGCTCTGCCCAACACAGAAAACACCAGCAAGTTCATGCTTTCATCCATATCACACTTTAGGCTGGTTTTGTCTCCTTTTTTCCCCCTATTTTCTTTTTCTCTTTGCTTAGAAATGCACGTCTGTGCTGAAACCAATGCACCCCACTGGTGCAAAGAAAAGTTCTGTACAAGAACTGTACAATTTCTCAGGTAATTCTTTGATGAAGTGATGCCCCTCATCTAGGAATAGTTCAGTTCTTCAGTGAGGAAGCATTGTTGGCACTCAGCCATTACTAATTAAAGGATTGTTCTAGATTCAAATCTAGATTTGTTCATTTGTTACCTTCTTCTGCAGCAATTATACTTGGTTTACTTCATCTTCCAAACTCTTGTTTTTCTTCTGATCTGTTGTCACTGGGGAAGGAAAGACCTTCATCTCCTCTTCTTTCAAACATGTTTGGACTCTGTTTTTATCTTACAGCTTCAGTGAGTTACATAAATCCAGCCCAAATCCTTTCATTATATGGGTTTGGAATGGGCTGTATATGTGTGGTTTGAGCTTTTTTTTTTTTAATGCTGCTGCTGTATGATCATTTTAATTTCAGTCTCTTTGCATTATTGGCATTTTTTAGGCCTCTGAACTTCAAGTAGCTAATGCATGATGCCAATATTTGCCCAAGAGCTTTGCTAGAAAAGCAAATTTTGGCAACCCTAAAACATGTAGATTCCTGCATGTGGTGAGTTCTCAAAGTAGAGTGGAATGCTTGTATTTTGACTGTTTTGCCTCAATCAACCCTTTTATACTCAGTTACTTAGGGAAAAGACAGACCAAGGCAGTTCCAAGTTTATTTTTAATCACTGTAGCCTCTGAAGCCTAAACATAAACGTTTAAATTGGTGTGGTCTTGTTTCCTGTTTGGTACAGAGAGCAGCTTCTTGGCTGCATCTTTAGCACACCTTCTGTCAAGAGATGAAGAGCAGAAATTGGAGCAACAACACAAAGATGACAAATTAATACATGCTGAGAATAAACAGAAGACTGGGACCAGTTTCTTTTCTCCTCCCTCACCTCCTGAAGCAGCATCCACCCCCACTAATAGGTAGGCATTTCATAGACCGCATATTCATTAGAGAAAATGAAGAGCTGTGATGGCAATCACCAGCAAAAGCTGATTTTTTCACCTGCGTGATGTCTGTGGGAAGGTGTAGCAAGAGCCTTCCATGCTTTGCTGTCTTTAGAATCTGAGAGGTGTTTGCAAGACAGGCTGAGCTGTCCCTGCCTTAGATTTTTATTTATATCTGCACAACCTACCTTGGTAAAGTTACAGAAATTCCAACTCTAAAGGGGACCAAATGTTTCATCCGGACTAAGGAAGGTAATTAGATTTTTATTTCTATCTGCACAACCTACCGTGGTAAAGTTATAGAAATTCCAGCTGTAAAGGGGACCAAATGTTTCATCCGGACTAAGGAAGGTAATTAGATTTTTATTTCTATCTGCACAACCTACCATGGTAAAGTTGCAGAAATTCCAGCTTTAAAGGGGACCGAATGTTTCTTCCACACTAAGGAAGGTAATTAGGCTCCATATTCACTAATCGTAAATAGTGGATGTTTACCTCCTTCCAGCTGGTGTTGCACTGAGGTCAGGTTACCTGGAGGGAATTCTAAGTGTTATTCCTTCTGGTGCTTGGCTAGGTAACTGTCAGGTCATCCATTAAAACAGGGTACTGTGTTACTGAAGTCCAGCCATTTTTTTCCTGTACATTTCCAGGTCTTTTTCCTGTTACAAGGGTAGAAGTTCTGCAGAAGTACATATCTGATGCTCATGGCCTAGCTTAAGTCAAATTTTAAGCCTTCCACCTTAACAATTCTGGCCTTCAGGAAGTATTTACTATCCATTTTAAGGTATAGACTATTACAGCACAGCTCTTGCTGCTTTTTAAAGTGGCTGATGGTGTCATTTTTTTGTGCTCTCCTGGTTTACATCTCTCATATCATACTTGTAAGTAAGGAACAGTCCTCACTTACTTAAGTGCTCTGCTTCATTGTTCTTCTACACTGCATTTTTACTAATGGAAATGTTTGCAAAATCCCTTGTGCCATGGGCTTCAGTAAACCCTGATGGAGGGAGACATCTGTCTCTTGTTGGACAGACAAGGGAACTTCTGTTTTCACGACTGGAAACATCCTGCTGACGTGCTAAGGCCTGAACAGCAGGCCTAGGCACCGAATCCACTTACAGGATGAATCTTGAGCATGATGCTATTAATACCATCAAGGTTCTTTAGTGAAAAATAGATAATCAAAACATTTGTATTAGTTGTTCTTAATGCCGAACCTGCTGTTGTAGAGATGTTTGTATAGCCTTTTGCTTGTAAACTTGAAATTAACTATTGGTCTGGGTTTTAAATAGTGACCTTATTTAAATGGGTATTGTACAGTAGGACAGTTTTCTTATTTTGTAATCATGGTGTCACTGATAACTCAGAGTCTTTGCACTGAGGACAGCCTTGCTACAGATGGGCTCTCAGCCCACCAGAGAGCCTTATCCCAAAAGCTGGCTTGACACAATGGCACAATATAGAACGGTGGAAACCTTCAGGATCAAATAATTCTCAAAATATGCTCTCTGCAAGGCTCTCTCACATCATCTGACTCAGAACAGTGGGATTTAGGTCAGAACTTGGAGATTCCAGAGAGAAGCAGTCATAGTGCAGTATCTCCTGCAGTAACTGTTGCCTGGATGCCTGTTTATTCCAGACTAGAAGACAATCTCAATGCATCATCCTGTGACCCAGTGAAGCTGCCTTCTGAAGTTCCTTGTAACTCACCTGGAACGCCAACAGTGGATGAGCCGTGGCCTGGGACAGCACTGAACTGCAGACAAGGCTTTAAAAGCCACATGGTTCCAGGGCAGGTGTCAAAAACAAACTCGGTGTGTGATGCAAAAGATTCCAGCCTCAAGCATATTGTTGTTGACAGCTGCCTGCTAAATGATCCTTCCACCTTCTTTGCACGTGAAAAGAATACTGTCTGTGGTGTTTGCTCAGGAAAGGAAACAGGCTGCAGTGCTTCTGCACCAGGACCTGCCACAGCCTCTGAAGATGTGAAGGAATCTGAGCTGAGCTGTATTTGCTCTGGTCTTGAGGTACTGGGACTGAATACTGGTGTCAAGGGGAACTCAGGCAATCCTTTAGATGTTACTGCAGCTCTTGTAGGAGGATGTTGCTCTGATGCAATGGACTCCAATATGCTAATTGAGACAAACTTTGGTGCCTTTTCCATTCATCAAGGAAAGCAGCTGCTGAGTGGTGTTGCCACAGAGGCTGATTCTGGATGTCTGGCCTCCAGAAGGCATTTACAAAACTCTGAGGAATCCTCTAAAGCATTTCCTGAGAAACCTGAAACCCTTGCAGAACCTGTGGGGATCAACTCCAACAGAAATCCCCTGAAAAGCAAAGGTAGGCCTGAAGAACACGGTCAGTTCCTCAGGCAGCAAAATATGGAGATCAAAATAACATCAACCCCAGTGAAACAAGAAGGCAGGCTCAATCCAGCAGCTCCTTTGACCTGGGAGATTCTGGAAGGCAGCTACAGTGGGAATTGCTGTCACAGAGATGGTTCACAATTCAGTAAGTGAAACCTTGTCCCCTTCCCAAACTCTAATTGGGGTGTCCCTTTTCACCCACAGTTTTGCAGAATGCAGACTGTTCTGGTTAGAAGCTCACAGTGGAGAGGAAGGAAGAAGCATCTAGGAGAAAAAAATGGTATTTAAGTCTACCCAGAGGGTATTAGAAAAGGAGCTGGTATCAAACACAAAGTTGGTAAGAAATTAATCCCCACTGAAAAGTCAGAAATACTCTCAAAACACAATTAAAAAGTGTGAGCCTGATAACTTTTTCTGAACAGAACATACAAACTCCACTGTAAAACTGTAAATTGCATTAAAATTTTATAATGGAATTTGTGTCACTCACTCCTTCAGCTGCATTCAGTGGCTTGTTGAATAAAATCCCCATTTTTAGGTAATCTAGAATAACAGTGTGAAATGAATAATCAAAATTGGACGCTGACAAGTCTCTGTTGGAGGTAGGAATTTGGAGGTAGCTGATAGGTACCTCTAGAATAGCTGTGCTGGTGCCAGCCCCTCTGATGATTCTTTACTGAGCAAATGTTCCCCAAATTCTGAACTTTTTGTCCAGAGCTCAGAATTTTGTCCTAAAACGTCTGCGGTCTTGTTCAACACTAAAGTTACATTCTACCATTTTCATTTCCTCACCTGTTTCTGCAGGCATAGTCTTTGAGGTGAAATGTGCAGAACTGCAGGATCCCACTGTACTTTTCTGTGTCTGGGTGGTGAAAGACATCTCACAGAGCCAAAAGGAAGCTGTAGCAAAGACTCAGCATTCGCTCGCCAGCCTAGCAAACTCCTCCCAGTCTGTTGCTGATCTTTCTACTAAAAGTCTTGGAGAAGTAAGAAATCCTACCTTTGAATATTGAGCATTTCTCTCCTTGTTTGACTGTTAAGCCTGAAGCTGAAGTCAAGAAGTTTTTCGAATTAATGACATGAGTTGGTGGGGTAGATGTTGCTGTTTCTTTTTTTTTTTTCCTGCTTTTTTAATGTATTAAAACAAAATCTCAGTTGCTATTTAGTAGCACTTCTGTTGTGGGGCTTAGTGTAGTTACCCTTCCAGCCTGAACAGTGCAGTTCCAAACTGCAGGATACTCAAATACGGGTCTCACTATCAGAACCAAAGATTCCTCCTTTTATTTATTCTTGCAGATGTGTGTGTTCTTCTCAGTATTTATTAGTTTTATAAATGTGATTCTGTGGCTGCTCATTTTTTGCTGCTATTGTAACCTATATATCTGTACTTAGGCCATCAGATCAGCTTCACTTTTCGACAATTCCCGAAGAGCTGAAGATCTTGAAGGATTAAGAGCATGTGAGGGAGAATATGCAAAAAATTACAGCACTCTCAATCTTATTGGCAAAGGCGCATTTGGCTTTGTCTGGAGTGCCAGGGGCAAGAAAGATCACCAGGAGGTGAAGTATTTCTTGTAGCTCTATTGCAATAATAATTTAGGATGAAAACTGAGAGCATTCATATTCTGCTAACATTACACAGTCAAAAGCTTCTCTTTGGTAGTTTGGGGTTTTGCTTTGTTGAAACAGAAATCTGTCATGGAAACAGCCTAACAAAACATTTGCATTGATGTTGTGTGTAAATGTTACCTGAGACAACAGGTGCAGAAGGAGTTAATGCACTGATGAATGCAGCTAATTGAAACTGTTGAAAGAAGTAGACATTAATCTTAACAGAATTACAGGTTTTAGTCTTCTGTTACTAAAGAGAATGGCAAACCTCAAATTCTTTATTGTGCCATGTCTCAAGAATGGGGAGTAGACATGTTGAGATTATGGCACCTCCTCTTTTTCAGGAGAAGTATTTTGGGTGCTGAGAGTGCAAGTTCTGGTGTTTCTCTTGCATGGATGTTAAGTGCTCCTTTCCCTCCACTGCACCCATATGCTGTAACTGGTTAACAGGAGAGCTGGCTTGTCAAAGTCTTTGGAATTCAGAGCAGTGATAAATATATTCCATTTATGTGTATCATTTGGCTTCTAGAACTAAATTAATGTCAACACATTTATATATACTATAAGCTGTTCACACTGGGTTACTTCTATACCTCTAATAATACGAGGCACTGTCAGATTTCTTGGAAATTAACTTACCTGACACTCAAAGCCAGGCTTTGGCAGGTGATGCTGAATGCTGTTGTCTGTCTAGGTTGTTGTAAAGTTCATCTGGAAGGAGAGGGTGCTGGAGGATTGCTGGGTAGATGATCCTGACCTGGGGAGGGTCACTCAAGAAATTGCAATCCTGCAGAAGCTGCAGCACCCCAGTATCATTAAGGTACAGTGGCTCAGAATTAATGCAGCTTGCACTGCATCAGGTGGTTTGTTTGCATTCTGGGTGTCTGGTGTTCCTCTTCAGGAGTCAAGCGTCCTGTCTGAATCCGTCCTTTAAGGAAAGAAAGTAACCTGTTCATCCTGCTTTGGTTTGGAGGGTGTGTCACAGCAAACCATTGCTTGCTTCCGCACTTTTACCCCAAACTGATCTGAAGATGTGATTCTTAACAGAAAAAAAGCCATTTCAAGATGAGATGCATATCTTGGAAGTGTGATGTCACATCTGAACATATACTAGTTCAGTAAATAATCTGAACACATCATGTTTCATACTCTTTGTTTTGAGGTTGGTTTTGGTTTTGAAGTTGGTTTTTTTGGGGGTTTTTTTTTGCTTCAGAAAGAGAATTCCTCTTGGATTTAATTCTGCTCCCAGTTTTAATTCTGTACTCTTTTCAAGGAACATTTTTGCTCAGTGAAATGAGACTTTAAAGGTTATAATATACACCAATTAAATCTCCAAGAGGAGAGCAGTGTTTGTTAAAAAAAAGGCCCTTTCTGATGATGAAATACATGATTAAACAGGTCTTTTATTTATAGGTGCTGGATGTATTTGAAAATGAATGCTTCTTCCAACTGGTGATGGAGAAGCATGGATCTGGTCTGGACCTCTTCACATTTATTGATAATCAGCCCAACTTGGACGAACCATTAGCAAGTTATATATTCAGACAGGTGAGAGCAGAATTGCTACATGCAGGTGAAAATTGGCTAATGTAAGAACCAGGATTCTGTTTCACTTCATCGTGGCTAATCAACGGACAGGCTGAATTGGAGTTGTGCTCTGTACTTGCAGAACCTTTCCTCACCTTTCTGTAGGGCTGATTGAAATGCTGCCTGCAGAAACCTTGTTAAGGTTTGCTTAGAAGCAACAAAGAAGCCTTTCCTGGACCTTACTGCCTGTGAGGGTTTCCGCTGGAGCCGTGGCCCCTCCGCTGTTTCCAGTACGGCCCCAGTCACCCAGACACCATTCATGTGGCAGTCACATTTCCTCTGAGGGAGGAGGGATACTCACAGGAACTGCCCCAAGCTTACTAAAAGTCACATTTTCATTTACTTAAGTGCTTCGTTTAGATTGGGTACGGGAGTAAAGGGCTCTGCTGTTTAAATCAAGAAATTATCTTGGATTTCAACAGTGGCATAATGCAAAGTAACTCAGGGTAGTTTCCCCTTGAGTCAGGAGCTTGCCTGAGGGCTGAACTGCCCTTTGTTTAGTGAGTTAACCACAGCAGCAGTCCCAAGTCATTTCCCCTCATGAGTTTTGGAATAAATTCCTTTCTCTAGGGTATGCAGGGATTGCTGTGCACGTGGTAACACCCTTGCTGTGCCCACTCTGCCCTCAGCTGCGGTGCTGATGGCAGATGGAAGCCAAAGGTGTCCCTTTAGCCTTGTGAGGGACCAGCCCTTTCCTCAACCCAGCCTGGGGTTTGTAAATTTTCTCAGATCTGTACTGCATTTCTCTGCAGAGGCAGATTTGTATTATAAATAGAAACTTTTCTCCCTCAGCCATCTGCTTTTCTCGTTAAAAACATTGTGGGAGTCAGGATCGTCTCCAAGGTGATATCATTCTCATATTATCCTTAATTATGGCATTAAAGCATGAATCGTGCAGGAAAAAGAATGGAGTTTAGGAGAGACTGTGTTATTTATACCAAACTTGGCTCTTAAATGCTTTGTCATCCTGCAGCATGGAAGGCACACAGTAATATCCTTCTGGAGAAACCAAAGGACCCTCCAAATGAAGCTGGGATAAAAATAGAGTAACTTGCAGGACTGTAGCAGTGAGCTCCAATGCTCACAATCACATCCTGACTGCAGCATCCCCTCCTCCTGCACATCTGTGAGATGAAAGCAGCAAAAGCTCTTTAAAGTGTCTCTTCCAAGAGCACTGCAGCAATGATGACAGGCAGGCCTGAGGCCATTTCCAGTTACCATAATTAGGATGTGTATCTTGTTTAGGTAGTGTCAAAACAAGCCACGATGTGACTCTCTGAAAGCTGCGATGCCACATCAGTTATTCAGGAACTCTATGTAGTAACACCTAGTTCTTTCTGTCTCTTCCAGCTTGTATCAGCTGTTGGCTACCTCCACTGTAGGAACATCCTTCACAGGGATATCAAGGATGAAAATATTGTCATTGCTGAAGATTTCACAATTAAACTAGTAGACTTTGGTTCAGCTGCCTACCTGGAACCTGGGAAATTATTTTATACCTTCTGTGGGACAATTGAATACTGCTCACCAGAAGTGCTGTCTGGCAAACCGTATGTCACCCTCTGAAAAGTCATTTTTGTGCCATCACACCAAAAAAACCTCCATGTGGGCAGGGCTGGAACAGAGAAGCCAAGCTGCTGTGCCATTGGAGCGCTGCTAGAGTATCCAACCACAGGAAACTGCAGTGAGATTTAAGGCAGTGCAGTGGCAGAAATCCCTGTGAAGATTTGAGTGCACACAAAGTAGGGCACTCTACAGCATCACTCAGAATTCTAGTGACAGAAATCAAGGTGTAAAAGCTTGAATATGTACGAAGTTATTTCTAAATCCGTTGTCAGGCTTTCTCTAGCAAAAGCTGCTCTTTCAGAGAAGTGGAGTAAGCAAGTATTGCTGCCGATAGCACCTTCTCCTTTCGAGTCTGTGCTTTGTATCCTCCTACTCTCATCCTCTCTGGGTTCCTCTTTTCTGCATGCTTCCCTCTATTTGAATTTTTGCAGTTTGATCCTTGTTCATCTCCCCACTGATGTTTGTACTCCTTGGGACTCAGAGATTCTTCCCTTGCCGCTTCTCTTGCTGCTGTTTTGGATGTGCTACCTAAATCTTCCCTCTTCTTTCCCTCTCCAAGTGCTCTGTACCTGGCAGCTGTGCTCTCACAGCCTCCCCATCACAGGGCTGGCACTGCTGTAACTGTACATGCCTGGATGGCTCTTGCTCCTGTTTCACAGCTGTTTCCATGGGTCCTCCAGGCAGCTCCTCCTAAAGGAGTAGGGGGAAAAGCAATGCATGGAGGAGAGGAAATTCCTGCTAGGAATGAGATGAAAGGTGAAGCAAGCAGCTCTGCCCTGGGAGTTCCACTCTTACTGTGTGAAGGAACTGGCATGTTTTCCCAGATGGAATTGAGATAGTTTATAGTTATTTCCAAATAACTTTTGTTTTGAAAGGGCTGGGAGGATGTGTTTGCTCTTCCAGTTAAATATTTACTTGACAGTTTTGGCTGATGATGAAGAAGTTGGAGGGGTAAGTTCTTGTCATCGACTTATGCATGTGGAAGTCTGGGTGCTTGTTACACATACTCAGCAACAGAAACTGGTTGGCTGTTCTGTGGTTGGTTTTATTTCCTGGAGAAGGATAATGCAGACTCCTCAAACACATGAGAAGCTTCTTAGAATTCTCACCAACTTCCTATGTTAAAACAAAAATTATAAACAAGGGCTAGCAACACCCTTTCTCTCCCCCCCCCACCACTTTCTTTAGCATATAGTTATGTACTTGCAATCTGAGTTTGGCAAGCTTATCTCTGCACAGGTACCATGGCCCTGAGCTGGAGATGTGGTCACTTGGCATCACCCTTTACACCCTGGTGCTTGGGGAGAATCCCTTCTGTGAGCTGGAGGAGGCCTTGGCAGCTGTCCTGAGTCCTCCTCGCCCTGTGTCAGAAGGTGAGTTCTTCCTATTCGCTTTTCAAAAGGAGCGGATCTCTTGGGAAAGTATAGGCAGTGTTTTTTCACCCGAAATAAAGGGGAAGACTGAAAAAATGCTCCCTAATGCGCTCTGTGATGATTTGGCAAGCTGCTCAGTGCAGCAGAGTCTGGGGGATTTGTCATTCTTTGAACACAGGCCGTATCTCTCATTCCCAACCTGCCTAAAATCCGGCCTGAGCCATGCTCTGCTGTCTGTGCCCAGGTCTCATGGATCTCATGGCCGGGCTCCTGCACCCCGTTCCAGAGCAGCGCATGACCCTTGCCGTGCTGGCAGAGGACCCTTGGCTGCGACAACCTGTGAACCTGGCAGATTATACCTGGGCTGAGGTGTTTGCCCCTGCTGAGCCAGCTGAGACCTCGGCCCAAAGGCTTCTTCATCTCGGGACAGCCTAGAAAAGTCTGAGCTCTGTCAGCAGGATAGGTCCCATCGGAAGGTTACCTGCTGATACCCACGTATACTCAGGTTATTACTGTTTGTACCCAGGACACGTTTCAAAGATGTGAGGCATAGATTTCAATGTTGTTGAAATTGTTCATATCTTGGAAAATATTTTTATTGCCTGGTTTTACTTTTTTATATGTAGTTTATATATCTTTCTGAAAAGTGAATTAATAAATGAATGATAACGTGTCTGTTGGTTTTCTGGAATATGTGTGCACAAAGGAGACTCAAGACCAGACGCGATTGCATGATTGGGGTGGGAAGGGCGGGTTGGTAGTGTCTTTTTTTTTTTAATATCAGCCTTGTCTGTATTCAGGAAAACAGTCCTCGATTTTGATAAGACAGAGATATTGGGAAGAAACAATAGATTCAGTAGAGAGAATTTGGTCGAGACATGGGTAACAGGAACATTTTGGGGCACAAGTCAGCCGGGGTCAGGCTGCTTAGGAGGAAGTGCCGGGATAGGGCAGCGGTTTGGCCGGCTGCTGCAGCTCTGCAGAGAAGCAACGCGACTCGGCTTAATGACTAATTAGCTTTGAATCCAGCTTTGGACTCTCTCTCCATCCGAGAGCTGCCCTCGCCGGCGTTCTGCAGCCCCGCGCCCCGGCTCTGGTGCCGGCGGGGACGGTGACGGCGGCCCGCGGCGCCGCGGCGGCGGGGATGGCTCAG
>WBMY01011152.1:337122-365615 GCA_013397315.1 Donacobius atricapilla
AGCCGCTGCCCCCCGCTCTTCCACGTGCCCCGCAAGAGGCTGGAGGCGGCGGTGCGGCTGCTGCGGGAGCGCTGCCTTTTCACGGCGGAGCAGCTGCGGGAAGTGCTGGGGACCTGCCCCGCCGTCCTGCTGGAGGAGCCGAGCACCCTCCATCACCAGTTTCAGGTGAGGAGCGGGACCCACCTTCCTGCCGGAAGCGGCTGGGGAATAGGGCTGTGCCTGATGCCCGCGTTCCGCCCGCAGTACGCCTACTTCAGAATGGGGGTCCAGCAGAAGGAGATGGTGAAGGCTCGGCTCTTCCAAACGCCCTTTGCTGAGCTCCGGAATCGGCACGTCTTCCTGGAGCGCCGGGGACTCTACGAGACCCCACACAAAGGGCAAACCCAAACTAGTAACCCAAAACTGAAGGACATCCTTCAGCTCCCGGAGAAAGACTTCCTGGCCAGTCTGGCCTACTCGACCCCAGAGGAGTATGAGGTCTTCAAGAAGCTGCTGGCTCGAGAGGAGGAGGAGAAGGAAGAGGAGGATGTGGATGCATTGTACACAGAGGATGATGATGATTTGGACAGCGATGGAAATAAAACAGCCCGGGAGTGAGGAGGTGAGGCTCTGAGGTGCCCGAGCCCTCTCCTGCTGCTGCACTCTCTGTGTGCTTTGGGCTCCCACCCCACACCAGCACAAGCTGGGTGGGGTATCAATAAAGCCCATCTGTCAAGTACAAAACCACTTGTTCCTCCTCCTTGACCAACTACTTAAAAAAAAAACCAAAACAAGAGTTTCCATAAAGTATTTTTATTAAAAAAAAATCAAACAAAACCCCCTAACTTATTTCCAAGACTAGGTTAAAACCTTCCGGCTGCATTACATACTGAGGCAGCTGTGGGACAGGAGGCTGTGGGCTGCTCTGCTGGCTGGCAGTGGGAGCAGGCTGCCTGGTGCTGTGGGAACAGGTCTTGTGGAAACACAACTGTCCCATGGCAGGGCCACCTCCACAGCCCGTGTCAGTGCTGATCTCACGGCTAACAGAGGAGGGGTGCAAATACTTTCAGACCACAGCTCCAACCCCTCCTGTCTGCGTTTCCCCTTGCCCTGCTCTTCCCGGTAGGGAGGGCTGGCAGCTTCTCCTGCCCTGGGAATGCAGGGCTGCTGTGCTTGCCCAGCAGCTGGAACAGGACCAGGCAGCCTTGGAGGAAAACAAGGCATGTCTGTCCTGTGGGAGCAAAGCTAGAGGTGGAGCAGGAGGGGAGCAGCACGCTGGCCAGCTGGTCGTGGCTTTACATTGTCCCTGTCCCCAGCCTCTGCAGCTGTGCCTGCAGGCTGAGCACTGTTACACTGCTCCCAGGGGGAAGAGGGTGGTGGCAGAAGCACTGAAACTCCTGGGCCTGTCCCGCTCTGAGAGCATCTGCTGCTTGAGACGTGGCTGAGCAACAGAGCTCTGTGATGCTCGGCAGGAGGGGAGGGCCTCCCCACCAGAATAATCCCACTGTGCTGGGGACATGACGCTCTATACCATAACTGCAATATATCTCTGGTATGTGTTAATTTATAATATACATCGTGTACGTTAATACACAAATCTATGTTTAACTAGTGTTGTCATACAAACTCACAAAAACTAGGAACGTTTCTAAGCTACACTTTTGCTTTCCTTGCCTGCCCTGCTGCAGTGCTGGGTGCTGGTCCTCTCCTCCACATAACCCCGCAGCGCTGGTGCCACAGGGAAGGCAAACTGGGGGTGCAGTGCAAGGGGATGGCATGTGGGGCTGGCTTCATCACCAAGCCTCTGCTGTGCCCTGCACTGGTGTGGAGGCAACTACAAGTGTGGTGGCATGCCTCAGCTGACAGACTTCACCCAACAGATCACATTTAAAATTCTTTTTAGGTGCTCTATTGATTTCTGAGCTGAAAATTTGGTTAAAACCGGGGCTTGTTTACAAAGCAAAGAAAAAAGGCAGGCAGTAGAAGCTGCCTCAGTTTCCCCTGCTAGAGCAGAGGAAACAGGAATACTCCTCTACTGTCCGTGCTTGCCTCACCACTTGAGCTGCTCACCATTCCTAACTCATCTACAGAGGCTGCTCCTCAGAGCATATTTTTGGGGGCCAGATTTCAGGTGATGGCTAAGGCTTTTTGGTCTGCATTAAACTGTTTTATTTGAGGGTTATAGGTTATTTATAACCTTGGATTATGAAAACAGATTGGTGCAGAGGCTGTTGGCAAGGAGCTGGGCTGATCCCTGAGTGAAGCGGGGAGCCCGTCGCTTGTGCAGAGTGGCTGGGGGAGCTGAGCAGGGCTGGCCCCCTCAAGGGGCACTGGTGCTCAGCTCCTCAGGGGCAGGGAGGGGCCAGCAAAGGCAGTGCTGGGCCAGCGGAGGGAAAGGGAGCACTACTCAATGTGCTGATCCAGCTGCATGTCCCTAATGGGCTGGAGGAGAGGGAGAGGTTGACACCAGGCAGGAAGGCTCCCCCTGCTGTGTTCAACCCAGTGAGCAGATCTGATCTTCCTGGTGTTCAAAAAGCCCTTAGATGTGGAAAGACGAAGCTTCTACTGCTTTAAACCCTGTGGAGGAGCAGGAGTAAAATGAGCTGGTGTGCAGAGTCTGCCAGATGCCCTGCAGCTGGCCCCTTCCCACCCTGTGCACCAGTCTTGTGCTAAGAGAAGGGAACCTGCTGTCTCCAGGACTCCAGCCTTTGCCTGGCCCTTTCTGTGCAGGGATCTCTTGTTCATGGAGCTGCAGAGCCAGCAGGGAGCAGAGCATTGTCTCCTGCTTCTCTACCCCAGCCACAATCAGGAGCCCTCAGCAATAAGCCCTCCCACCCCCTCGACACGGTAGTGTGAGCCAGGGCTGTGTTCTGGCCTGCGCCCCTCTCCCCAGCTCCCTGCATGAGAACTGCCCCTGCCTGCATCTGAGCAGGGCTGGAGCAGGTACTTACTTCTATGGCTTCTTCAGTGTGTGACTGTTGCTTGGCTTTCTGGAAGAGAAGGGAGAACAGCACTGTCAGTCCCAGGCCCCTTGGCCACTGCTCACAGGCAAGCACACGGCACTGGCATCCCAGCCTTGGTCATGTCCGTGCCCCTCTAGCAGTCCAGCCCCAGCCTGGGTGTCCCCACGCGTGCGGGGGCATACCAGCCAGCCACATCCCCCTGTGCAGCATCCCAGGAAGGCTGGCACAGTCAGTGTGCTGCTGCGGGCTGTACCTGCTGCCTGTCCTCTCGGAACCGGTGCTCTCACAGCTCTCCTTGTAGCAGATGTCCTGGTGTACCTTGTAGACTCTCCTGGACCTACACACACAGTGGAGACGTGAGTGTAGGGAACAAAAGGGAGAGATGTGCTTTGATGAGAGTGAAGGGGAAGTCTGGGTATTTCCCCTATTTCCTTGCAGGCTGCAGTAGCCAGCCTTGGCAGGGATGGGGCTCGTTTAGCCAGAGGACTGATCCCAGCCAGGCCTTTGTGCCTCCATCGCAGGGAGGCCAGGGGCAAGCAGGACCCCCCCATGCCCATCAGGGCTCCCCCAGCCCTCTGCTCGCAGACGGAGAGGCAGCCAGGGGCTGGATAGGATCTGCTGCTGTCTGGGGCTCACACACACCAAATCCAACCTTGCTGCCAGTGGGTGGGCAAGACCGGTATGGAGCTGTCACTTCAGCAACACCCTGCCCTGATGCACAGCTGGGGGAAGCCACAGGGGCATGCCAGGCTGCTCAGCCTGCGCTGGGGAGGGGGCAACTGCCAGCTGGGGTTGGAGACGGCCTTGTGCTCGCTCTCCCTTCCCCAAAGCCGAGCTGCAGGGAGACATCCCCAGCTCGGAGCACAGGGGGAAGGGGGGAGCATAACCTGCAGGCAGTACTCACAGATAGTGGCAGGTGCCTCCTTCCCACACTGGGAATGACCTGGTTTCCGAGTACAGCCGCGTGCACGAGTGTGGCACCTTCTTGCAGGCTGCTTGGGGAATAGGAGAGGGGAGCTATCACTGAGCCCATCCCTGGCCCTGCCTGCCTGTGCCTTGGGGCAAGGGCCAGTGAGGCCCCCCTGGCTTCTTGGCCGTGCTGGTGGGCTGGCCTCAACAGAGCTGACCCAGCAGTAGAAGCAGAGCCCCCAGCCTCACACTGCCTATGTAACTCCCTGGGTAAGGCAGGGGCCTGGCTCGCCACGCAGCGGCAGAGAGCTCAGCCAGGAGCAGGGACCAGACTGCACTCGTATCTCCTCAAACTAAGAGCAGAGCCCAGCCCCTCTCTCTGCTGCCAGCATGACACAGATCTCGGGCAAAGCCTGGGCATTGTGGGAGCCCCTGGGTGCTGGCAGGGTGTGCTGAGTGACCTACATCCTAGGGGACCTGTGACAGGGACAGCCACCATGCTATGCTGGCACTGCAGGAGGGAAATTGGCCCTCCAGCACAGCCTGGCACTCACCCAGCTGGCAGACCCGGCCCTTGAACCCTGGGCGGCAGGCACAGTGGTAGGACTCGTCATCTCTGGTACAGGTGCCTCCATTCCTGCAGGGATTCTTGGAGCAGTTCTGCCCCTCTCCTGCAAAACACGCTCGACCATCAGAGCCCGGGGCCACAGCTCAGCCCTGCCAAGCCCCTGGCATTGCCAGGGTGCTCCCAGGAAGAGCAGGTGGGCAGGGGTGCCTGCCATGCCTCCAAGGAGGGCAGGCTGGTGCTGAGCACTTTGCCTCCGGGGCCAGGGCTGGGTTCCTGCTGCTGTGGGTCTCCCCTGGCACTTACTCTTGCTCTTTGCCTCACGCAGCTGCAGTGCCAGACTGTCCCAGCTGGACACCTCTGTGTTCTCCAGCTTCACTGGAGCCTCTGGCTCTGGACAATGAGAGGATTAAACGTCACCTTCCAGGCCAGAGCCAGACCCAAAGGCAGCCCCTCCAGGGGGATCCAGCCTGCCCACAGCTTTGGGGCACTGGTCAGGCCTGAGGCAGTGCTTTCGCCCTTCCCAGCTGGCATCCCTAGAACTGGGGAGACACTCTCACTCCTCCTGGAAGGGTCTGGGACACAGAGCGCTGGGGAGGCAGGGGCAGAACCAGGATGTGCAGTGAGGCCAAGGGCTGCCCTCAGGTGTGCCAGGCCCCTTCCCCATGGTGTGGAGTTTGCAGGTGCTCTGGGGTACCTTGGGTTGGCACTTCTATCCCCAGTCTTCTGGGGATGGAAGATGGGGGCTAGGTCTGGACTAGTGAGGGGTTCCTCAGCCAGGCACCCTCCTTAGGTGTGAGGCTGTTCTTGATAGCGGGGACTGAGGCTGCTGGGCAGGCAGGGGCTGAACTGGAGGGCTATGGAGCCACTGCTCAGGCCCCTGTTGCTGCTGGCAGCATTGCCTCCCATCAGCAAGGGTCCTTCCCCGGGCTCCCCCAGCCAGTCACCCCTCTCTTTGGGCAGGGGTCCAACAAGCAGAGCAGATGTTTGCGTGCCCAGGGCCAGGTGAGAGGGCTCCATCCTCCTCTATAGCTCTCCTAGCCCTACAGCAGCCTGCCTGGCTGCCACCTCAGCTTGCAGGGAGGGGCAGGAGATGGTAGTGCATGACAGGAGCAGGACACAAAGGCACCAGAGCACTTACGTGTCTTCAGAGTGATGGATTTTCCCGGCACAGTGCCAAACCTGGCGCTGATCCTCCCTCTGCCATCCACCAGCTCCGTGAACCTGGGACAGGAGAGCCAAGAGGGTGTGGGGCGCTGCAGGTCCCCCAGGCTCTGTGTGCTGGGGCTCATGGCAGCTGCATAAAGCATTCACCGGTGGCACCAGGCTCTGTGCAAGTGCCTTGGGGGAACTGCTCTCTGGGCAAGGGGCCTGCCCGGCTGAGAACCCCAGTGGATTGGCAAGAGGCTGCACCTCAGCAGGGGCATGGTTTGACCCTGCACATACCTGGGAATGGAAGCTGGGAAAGGGACTGGCTCAGCCTAGCGCTTGGGCCGAGCGGAAGAGCCAGGAGTGCTGAGGCAGGGCCTACCTGGGGGCTGGCGAGGGCTCCTCAGCTGTGTCATGATCTGCCAGCAGGCGGAGCTCAGGCAGGAAAGCTGGGGGCAGCCTGTTCCGCAGAACCCGGGGGTGCCCAGCTTGGCTCCACCGTCTCTCTGGAGCCCCATCCCTCGGCACTGCAGACCAAAGGATAAGGCTTGATGGAGGCAGCATGAGCCAGCAACCGACCTCCCAGCCAGTCCCATCATCCCATCCCATTACCCACAGGCTGCCGGGTGACACATGGACACTCTCCACACACTGGGGATGCAGGTGCCCATCACCAAGCTGGAGCTCTGCATCCGCCCTTCGCTAACCCTACAACCCTCACCTCCCCTTCCCGGGGACCCGTGTCTTGTCCCCACAGCCTGCTGCAGACACCCAGTGCTGGGGCAGCAAGGGCTCATCACTCTGTTTCTGCCCCTTGCCCCGCTTCCCTGTCATCTCAGGGCCTCCCTTGTGCTGCAGCAATCCAGCAGAGCCCTGGAGCACTTACAGGTGGTGACGTAGAGGTGGATGGGCTCGCTGTGCACCTGGCCTTGCTCCGTGTTCTGCACAGCCGTCAAGGACAGGTGGTACCTCTGCCCAGGCAGCAGGTCCCGCACCGTGTAGGACACAAGTTTCCCGTTGGGCACGTAGCGGCTCTTGACGCTCTGAGCAGTGGTGACATTGATGATGTAGCCCTCCATGGTGCCGGCGGGCGGCTGCTCCCACGCCATGGACACAGAGGTGGCGGTGACGTGGGACGCGGTGAGGTTTTGTGGGGGGAGAGGCCCTGCGGCAGGCAGGGGATGGGGAGGAAAGTGGTCAGAGCTCGTGTCCTGAATGGCCACAGCCCTCCTTGCTCACATCACCTTACAAGTGTGCCAGGACCCCAGCTTGCCTGGCACTGCCCGGGTCAGCCCTGAGCCTGCTCCAGCCATGGGATGCACAGTGAGGGGATGCACAACACTAGGTCCTTGCCAAGACAGACAGAGCCTCTCTGCACCCTGGCACCCAGGTCAGCTCTGGCCTTCTGACTGCCAGATAGAGATGAATCAAGCCCATGCATGGGGCTGGGCTCATGCTGGTCTCAGAGGCTGAACAGTATTTGGCAGGGGAGGACATACCAGTGTCTTTCCTGGCCTCTCCAGGCCTGCCTGCACACCTCCTATCTGCTGTGCTGGCCAGTCTGGCAGCTCCCACACCTCTCCCTCCCTACAGCTTTCCTGCCAAGCCGGGATGGCAAAGGCAACCTCACTCACTTGTCCACACATGAAAAGGGGCTGTGGCCAGGCTCTCTGATGGGTGGTCTTCCACTCCCAGGCCGCTCAGCGTTGTGACATGGATGATATATCTCTCTCCTGGCTGCAGGTCCCTGTGGAGGAAGGTCAGGTGGGAAGGGGTAAGCGGGGCAGCCTGAGGGAGGCGGTGCCTGGCCCCACCAGCACCCCACTCACAGGAAGGTGTACTTGGCCACACTGCTGTTCAGTTCCACGGTGCGGCCTGCCAGGTCCCCCATCTGGCGGATGGAGACCCTCACCCTACTGACAGTGGAATGCTGGAGTCGGTGCAGAGCCCACTGCACCGTGATGGCACTGGCAGTCACATTCGTGATCTCAAAGCCTTCCACCGGACGCGGTCCTGGCCAGAGCAAGCACAGAGGACTGTGGTCATCGTGGGTTGCCTCATCCCTTCCTCATGTACCCCCAAGGGGGGCTCCTGCTGGCACCTCTGGATCACCTTCCCCAGTGGAACAGCTCAGTGCCACCTCTCCCACTGAACTGACGGCTCTCCTGTCCTCACAGCCTCCAGGCAGGCGGGAGACACGTGTATCTGCCCACCCACAGGGCCTGTCCCCTCTGTCCCAGCCCCCTACCACAGCTCCTGGGGCTGTAGTGCCCAGGCCTGGCCCTAACCATAGAATCATCAAGGTTGGAAAAGACCTAGGAGATCATCCAGTCCAACCATCCTCCCAGCACTATCACCATAACCCCTAAACCACATCACCCAGCACCACATCCAGATGCCTCCTGAACACCTCCAGGGATGGTGACTGCCACCTCCCTGGACATCCTGTTCCAATGTTTGACTATCCGAAGAGTGAAAAATTCTTCACTACTATCTAATGTGAATTCCCCATCTTGGCTTTAGGCCATTTCCTCTTGCTCTCTCTCTGCAGGCGCAACAGAAAAAAACAGCCTCCACCATATTCCAACCTTCTATCAGGGAGTTTTAGAGTGATGAGGTCCCCCTGGGCCTCCTCTTCTCAAGGCTAAACGAACCCAGCCCTCTCAGCTGTTCTTCATATGTTTTCTAGACCCTTGACAAGCTTTGTTGCCCTTCTATGGACACGCTCCAGCACCTCAATGTAATTTTTAAAGTGTAGGGCCCAGAACTGAATGCACTGCAGCCTCAACAATGCCAAGTGCAGAGGGATGATCATTTCCCTAGTCCTGCTGGCCGTGCTGCTCGATACAGGTCAAGATGCCACTGGCCTCCTTAGCCATTTGGGCACACTGTTGGCTCATGTTCAGCCAGCTGTCAACCAGCACCCCCTAGTCCCTCTCTGTTGAAGAGCTCTTGAGCCATTTCTTCCCCAGCCTGGGGCTGCAGTGGGTTGCTGTGACCCAAGTGCAGGACTCAACACTTGGCCTTATTGAACATCATGCTGTTGTCCTCAGCCCCTTGACTGAGTGTGGCAAGGTCTCTCTGCAGAGCCTTCCTACCCTCAAGCAGATCAACACTGCCATCCAACTTGGTGTTGTCTACAAATTTACTGAGGGTACACAAAATCCCTAGGTCCAGACCATCAGTAAATACATTAAAAAGGACTGGCCTCGAACTGAGCCCTGGGGAACCCCTCTAGTGACTGCCAAGTCCATGGCACACTTCAGGTGGCCATCCTGACCCCAGCATCCAGTTGTGGCTTAAGGCCCCGTGAGATGCTGTGCCCAGCATTATGCTGCCATCTCCTCCCCTGAGCTTTACTCGGTCTCAGCCTGCTGTGGGACATGTGGCTTATGGGCTTTACCACCATCATTCTCCTCTCCTCAGAGACCATCTTCTTTCCTGTGTATAATTCCCTCCATCCTGTCTGCATTTAATTTCCACACCTGCCTGCCCTAGAAAGTGGGACTGAATCTGCTCTGCCTGTCCATGCCCCAGAGGCATCACTGTGCCCCTTCCTCTGCCCATGGAGCAGAGCTCCCTGACAGCCCCGGCCCTTGCTGGCATGTTCCCACACCAAGCTCAGCAGTATGGCAGGGTGACTGGTCCACAGGATTGCAGAAGCCCCGCTGCCTGCCTTACAAGAGGCCTCCTCGTACTCTCCTGGGCACAGTGACAAGGAGCAGAACAGCCTGGCCCCAATGAACAGGGTTCAGGAGCAATCCCCACTGCAAGCTTCCTTACAGCCTCTGGACAGGGTGAGCCACAGGGTGTCAGGCCTTTTACTCACAGCAAAGAAAACAGCGATTCTCTGTGTCAAGTACTTTCCAGAGGCCCCCAGCTGGATTTTAGGATCTGCACCAGCAAACCTGCCAGGTTTGATACCATGCTGGAGCTGGTAGCAGGCTGGAGGTGACAGCACAAACTCTGGCACCTGCAGGGGCTGCGCACACTCATGACCGTGATCCCCCTGGGGACGCTACTCACTAGTGCGCGTGGTGAGCATGACGGGCCTGCTGATATCATTCTTGTTGTTCACGTTGCGTTTGACTGAAAAGACAGAAATATTGTAGGCTCTGCCGGAGGTTAGTGCCCGCAATTGGTGGGCAGAACGACTTCGGTCCACAAAATCTGTCCTGCGGTAAGAGCCGTCGAGGGATACGTACGTCACGGCGTAGCCGTCAATGAGTTGCCTGGCAGCTGCGTCCTCAGGTGGGTGCCAAGAAATCAACACACCAGTGTCCTCCACCCTTTCCACCTTTAATGAGCTTGGTGGCAGCAATTCTTCAGGGTGTGTGCAAAAGCAAAGGGGAGAGGTAATGCCATGAATCTTTAGAGAACAGACCCTGTCAGCAAGCGGCAGAACAGCGGCGATAAGAGGACAAGGTCCTTGCTTGTCTCACTTGGCACACCTGGCAGGGGCTCTCTGGGTGTAAGCCACCCCCGGCTCAGTGGGCACAGGAGGAGCCAGGGTGCCAGGAGCATTCCCTGGGATCACTGGTGGCCAAGCACTTGCCACTGCGGGATGGGGCGAGGGGTTTGGGGGAGGCCAGTGCCAAGAGGCTTCCCTCGGACGCCTCTGCCTCCCCTCCTGAGGGCATCCGAGGGATTGCCGTTGCTGCAGGGGAAATCTGTCCCCCGTGTCCTGGCGCCAAGCTCGGCACCTGGGCAGCGACTCAGCATGCCAGCACCCACCCACGGCATTGGTGGGGCACGGGCTGCCCCCCCCAAGGCGAGCCCCCAGCCCTGCCCGCCTCAAGGAGTGCTGCGGGTCCCGGATGGTGTTGAGCCCCTCGCGGGCGGTGGGCACTGCCAGGCTGGCGTCAAGCCCCACGTCATGTCCTGGTGCTGCTGCTGAGGGCCTTTACCTTTTTCGCAGTTCTTGCCTGTGTAGCTGACTTTGCAGGTGCAGCTGTGGGTGCCATTGCTGGGCAGGCAGTAGCCTCTGCTCCCACAGGGGCTGGAGAAGCACGGGTCACTGGCTGCGGGAGAGGTGCCAGGTTGGGCAGTGTCCGCAGTGCCGCTGACCCCGGGGTCACCCTGCACCGCCCTGCCTGCCTCACCTGTCTCACAGTGGTAGCCAAAGAAACCCTCTGGGCACACACAGAGGTAGGAGCCCCCGTAGCTCTCACACTCCCCTCCGTTTCGGCAAGGGTCTGACTCGCAGGCATCCACTTCTGGAGGTGGGAGAAGGCCGGCAGTGAGCCTGCCAGCAGCCAGCTCCCAGCTTCCACAAACGAGCAAGAGTGACAGACCCCCGAGGGGGCAGCAGGGCAGATGCACAGCCCAGGGTTTGGCACAGCTGGGCTGGACACTGAAGCCCCCACTGTGCACCTTGGCGCCCACATATCCTGGAAGGGGTGGACACCTTGGAAAGGGAGTCCATCACTATTAGACACCTCATTCCTTGCTCCCTCCCCATCAGAGCAGTTTCAGCTCTGCCCCCAAAACTACAGGCAAGGAGGTGCATCAGTGAGCAACCATGTGACGGCTTGGGGTCAAGGTGTCCAAGGCAGGGACTAGCCACCTGGCATGGTGCCAGCCCTGGCAGTGTCCGGGTGCCCCCAGTCCAGCCTCCCACTGACCCAGGAAGGGAGAGCCCCTACCTGTCTCGCACTGGGCCCCCAGGAAGCCCTCAGGACAGTAGCAAGCAAAGGACCCAGGGAGGTCTTGGCAGGTCCCACTGTTCTTGCAGGGCTCCGACTGGCACTCGTCAACATCTGGGGTCCGGTGGGAAGAAAGGAACCAGCTCAGCACAGAGATTGCTGGTGGCTAGGGACAGGGGCTTGGAGAGGCAGCATTCCTCCACAGGGCATAGACCCTTCCCATGTTATTAGTTTCCCCGAGCCCAGTGGCCAGGAACATCCCTGCTCCTGGATGCCCATTGCCTCAGGCCTGCTCCCGAAGCACATGGCATGGGGACATTCCTTCAGGGACACCTGCCAGTGTGAGGCTGTGCCAAGAAATCCACCCCAAAGGGTGCCTATGTCATGTCCCCTCATCTAACTTCCAAGAGCCCACCTCCTCCTACCACTGTCCTCTGCCAGATCCCAGGGAACTGGGCTGGAGCCACCTTCCAGAGTCCCAGTCCCACCACCTTCCATGCTGCCCCACTGTCCCCAACTAGGAGCAGCATCTTCCTGGTGGAAGATTCTACAGTTGGCTGGGAGTCCTGGGAGAAAAGCCCTTGCCTCTGATCCAAGCACACACAACCCCGGTAACCTAGCTCCTTGTCATGGAGTTTGCAATGCACCAAGGCTTTCCCAAGGGCTGGAGGGTGAGGAAGGGATTGTGACAGTCCTGGAGCATGCCTGCCATGGTCTCTCACCCAGCTCGCAGTGGTAGCCCGTGTAACCTGGCTCACACAAGCACAGGAAGGCAGAGACACGATCCTTGCACTGGCCACCATTCAGGCAGGGCTGCGACTGGCACTCATCAATCTCTAAAGGCATTTGAGCAAGGGAGAGACAAGGAGAGAGACATGAGCACAGGACAGGGATCCCAGAGAGGAAGGCAGCAGACAACTGGAGTACCTGTCCTGGGGTCACCAAACCATGGCTGTGACCACAGGCCACTGGGATGGTGCCCCAGGGCTTGCCCACTCCCCAGCCCTCCTCACCATCACATTCGGGGGGGTCGCTCCAGACACCTGGCACACGGCAGACACGGGGGTGGTTATGCTGGCTGAGGATGTAGCCCAGCTCACACTGGTATTCAGCTAGTGCGCCCACCTTGGTGGAGTTGAAAGAAGCCTGGGCATGCTTCACCTCACTGGGGATGCCACAGTCGACCTCTGTGGAGAGACAGGGGATGAATGGGGCCCACAGAGGGGCTCCAAGTCCCCAGCCAGCAAGGGAAGTACCAGGCCCTTACCAAACTGGCAGTGCTTCCCTACATAGCCCATGGAGCAGGTGCAAGCATAGCCCCCGCCAAGGTCCTCGCAGGTAGCCCCATTCTGGCAGGGGCTAAGAAAGCAAGGGGAGGGCACTGGAAGAAGAGCAGAGCAAGGAATGAAACCAGAGCCAGCCCCCTTCCCCTTCCAGCAGGGCACAAGGAAGAGTTGCAGGGAAGGGGGCACAAAACAAGCAGCGAGCTCCTGACAGTCAGGCACGTCGTCCCCCCAGGTACTGGCACACCCTCCTCAAACGTACCAATCTCGCAGTGCCGGCCAGTGTAGCCTGGGGGACAGTCACACTTGTACTTGCCGATGTAGTGGAAACAGGTGCCTCCGTTCTGGCAGGGCCCCGAGGCACAGGGGTCCGGCTTACCTGGGGGCACAAGGCGGGCGTGAGCCCGGTGGGGCAGCTGCCACCTCTCCTCCCTGTGGGGGCCGGGGGGCTGTACCGATCTCGCAGTGCTTGCCGGTGAAGCGGTAGGGGCAGGTGCAGTGGTACTCGCCATCCGCCTCCCTGCAGGTGCCCCCGTTGCGGCAGGGCCCCGCGCTGCAGAGCCGAGGCTTGGCTGCAGAGAGAGCGCCCAGAGCGGCGTCACCCAGAGCCGCTGCCTCCCACCAGCGCCCACCAAGCCCTGGCTGCGGGAAGCCTGACTGCATCCTGGGGCCAGCAACACCCCAGGAACTACACCCGTGCAGACGTGTGCTGGGGCCGTGGGGGCCAGCAGGTGCATGATGCTGGGAGACAGCCGGCTGCTCCCAAGGGCAGAAGCTGGGGCATGTAAATAAGAAACACCAACACTGATGGTGTTGCACACGAAACAACTGGATCTGTTGCTGCGACTGCTGTGTGTCATGAAGGGCGTCATTCAATCCCTACCTCTAGCCTGTAGGATGGGATGGGAAAACCTGCACCAAATTCCAGCTCTGCAAGTAACTGCTCATCTCCCAAAAAGGTCCAAGCCCTTCTCCCAACCTCTGCCAGGTGCTGGGGTCACAGGGCGCACCGTGGAGGTACCTTTCTCGCAGTGCATGCCAAGGAAGTCTTGAGGACACTCGCAGATGTACGAGTCATCGTGAACCTTGCAGGACCCCCCATTCAAGCAGGGCTCTGAGTCGCAGGGCGATGGCATCGCTGCAGAGCCAAATACAGGGCATCACCGAGGGCATACGGCGAGGGGGACGAGGGCAGCTTCCCTGCTGGTGAGGGTACCCCCCGCTCACCCCCATGCCAGGGCTGTTTCCACATCCCCGGGGAGTCTTACTGTGGTTGGTGCCGTAGTTGGTGTGGCAGACACAGAGGTAGCTCCCGCCGTACTCCATGCAGTACCCACCATCCGGGCACTGCGTGTTCATGTTGCACGGTGTCGTGGTGACTTCTGCAAACACATGGCCAGTGCCAGCCTCCTTCAGTCAGTGGCAGGAGGACAGCCATATGAAAACAGGAGTCTCCTAATTTTGCAGGGTCCAGTGAGACAGGACAGATCCTCTGGCACAGACAACGCAAACGGTAATGCCCAGCCTGGATGCCCAGTGAGCTTCAGCAAGGGAGTGCACAAAGGCTGAGACTCCCTCCCCACCACTGGGAGCTGGGCTGAGGCAGAGGCTGGGAGAGGCACAGCTCAAAGTGGGAGTGATGGAGATGGAAGCATTGCCATCTCACCAGGTGACAGTATTTTCAGGTTCAAATTCAGTGTGTGCCCCTGGCACAGTGTTAGCCTCAGGCATGGGCAGTGTCTCCTTGCTGACCCACACACTGCCCGATTCAAGCATCCCAGAGGGAATGAACACAGTAGGCAAGAAGCTTTCACCTACCAAATTCACAGAGGAGGCCAAAAAACCCAGGAAGGCACTGACAGACGGTGACATTCCCCTCCAGACAACTGCCCCCATTACGACACTCACAGCCCTCAGAGAGCTCTGCAAGAGAGGAAACAGGAGCTTCTCAGGATCTCTCCTGCTTGTGGGCTGGGACAGACAAGCAGCCTTGCCAGATGCCACTCAAAGGGAAAGCTCAGGTGGGCAGCAGCCCTGAAGCCCTCAGACAGAGGCACAACCTCCTCCAACAGGACAGACCCTCTGTTCAATCCCAGAGGCCTGAACAGGCTCTCTGGGGCTGCTGCTTCTCCCACTCATGAGCATGAAGGCTCCCCTTGAGATGCTGCATCCCACTAGCGAGTCCCCCCGGCTGGTACTCACGGTCTCGACAGTCCTGTCCAGTGTAGCCCTCCTGGCACTCACAGACATAGCCCTGCTCTGTCTCCAGACAGCTGCCTGCGTTCTGGCACGGGTGGGAGAGGCAGGCACCGGGCACGCGGGGCCCACCTGCGGGGAACAGGGAGCCTGAGCTGGACAGGTCCAGTTTGGGGCTGGAATACCCTCTGTCCTGGGGATCCTCTGGAGGTCCCAGCACAGTCAAGCAGCCCTGCAGGAAGGTGTTCCCTTCTGGAGGCACCATGGCCGCTCTGCACAGCCGACCACCAGTTTCAGCAATGCCTATGACCGACACAGCCCCTTTGCAGCCATTTGCCCACTCCTGCCCAGTGCCCCTGACCGTAGTTCCCATGCCAGGCTGGTTGAGGCACGCACCATACTGGCAGTTGTTGCCGTAATAACCCGGGGAGCAGGTGCAGATATAGCGGCCAGGGCGGATGTAGTTGCACGTCTGCCGGTTCTGGCAACTCCGGTCCTCGCAGGAAGATGAATCTGGTAAGGGGAAAGCAAGGAAGTGAGCATGAGGAGAGCCAGGGCTTGGGAGAGGGGCCATGATGGCCAGCAGAACATGGGGGACACAGTCCCTGTCGTGGGTCATCCCGGGGCACAGGCACCTGTCTCGCAGCGCTGTCCCACAAAGGGCTCCAGGCACACACAGGTGTAGTTATCGACCAGGTCAATGCAGTGCCCACCGTTCAGGCATGGGCTGGACTCACATTCGTTCACCTCTGCAAGGGAAGGCCAGGAAAGGTGGTCAGGTCATGCGTGGGCACAGCCAGCTCACCTGGTCCCTCCCAGCCTGCTCAGGAGGGTGAAGGTGATGGACAGAAAAAAATAGGTGCCACTGGCAATTCCAAGCATTCCCCTCCCAAAACTACATCCAGGAATGAAGCTGACTGGGAAGAAAGCTTGCCAAGCTATGAAATGTCACCATACCTGTTTCTGTCACCCACCTGTTTGGCAGTCCACCCCTGTGTACCCCGACTGGCACAAGCATGCTGCTGTCCTGTTCACCACCTGGCAACTCCCACCATTCTGGCAGACCCTGTTCTCACATGGTGATTCTTCTGCAGAAGAACATTAAAAAAAAGAGGGGCAGGGGTGTCAGCCTAGGTGCTGGACCAGCACATGGAAACCTCTACACGTGGTGATACCAGGCCTAGGCAGAGCACAGACTGGAGCCACCCATGCACCTTGTGTCAGGAGACAATGGCTGTGTCCCCAGTCATGACTTTCCCCAAAGCCTGTCCTTAGGAAGCTCAGCTCTTTCATCCCCCACACCTCCTGGATGTCAGTGTGCTCTTCTGGGCATTTCTCCCTCCCTTCCTTCCTCCCCCACATGTCAACTCCCTTCTCGCCTTTTCCACTGGCGCGGCAGCTTGCTGGGAGCCAAATGCTTTGGCGGCACTTCCACTGGCAGGCAGAGGCCAGCAGTGGGGGAAACCTGTAACCATGGTCCCTGCCAGGGACTGGGAGGGTCTCTCTTGGCTTTGAAGAACTTGGGACCAGAGCATCACCAGCAAAAGCAAGGCCTGCAAGGCTTGTTTGAGCACTGGCTGCCAGCTTTTCTGGCTAAGGGAGTGGTGGTGGAAGAATGCTGGCAGCAGTGCTGAGCTAAGCCCTCAGAAGAGTCAGCAGAAGGAAAGGCTCATGGTCAGAGAAAAGCTTCTCTTGCCTGAAGCAAGCTGAAATCCAAGTTGGCTGTCACAAACTGCGAGAGCCCAGCAGCTACTGCAGGAGCCCTGGTCTGAAGAGCCCTCCCAAGAGCAGAAGTGCCCCCCAAGGCTGGGGTCTCTGCTTTTCAAGTGCTGCACTGCTCACCGGTCTCGCAGTTGTTGCCTCTGAACCCTGGCAGGCACCTGCAGGTGAACCTGCCAGCACCGTTGAGGCAGGTGGCTCCGTTCTGACAGGGGTGGGAGAGGCACTCATCCACATCTGAAACAGAGCCCCGGGTGGGGACAGGAGCTCAGGGCAGGGACAGACAGGCTGCCAGCACGCAGCAGTGACACTGGGAGCGAGACCTGCTCCCTGCAGCAAGGCGCTCACCAACATGGCACCTCTTCCCAGTAAAACCGGCCAGGCAGGAGCAGGTGTAGGAGGGGTTCCCCGTGATGCAGTCCTCAATACACTTCCCCCCATTCAGGCAGGGCCGCAGTGTCAGGCAGACAGAGGCTGTGGGAACAGGCAGTGACCCCTGTCAGCCCCCACCCTGGCAAGGGCTCACCTGCTACCTTCCAGCCACACCAGCGCCAGGGTCTTTCCCTGCACCCACCCGGCTCCCTGGGGTGCTTGGGGAGCCCATGGGGCTGCCTGCCTGGTGGCAGGGCAGGGGCTGCATCTTGCAGGCTCCCCTGGGGCAGGGGGCCGTTTTACTCCTCCTGTGCAAGGGGGAGAGGCTGCACGGGTCTGCAGCCTGGCTGGGGGGAGAAGGTCTGCTCTGCTGGCTGAGGGGACATGAACATGCCCTCACTTATCATTCAGGGCAGAGGGAAAGTGGACGGGAGAGCCCATGTACAGAAAATCCACCGATAACACAAGACACACAGATCACAAATGGGAAAACATGGCCAGGGGGAAGTGGGGATGAGGAACCGGAAACCAACAGCTCTGTGGGGGACATGCCAGGACCCCGGGAGTAGGGAGCATAGACCAGGCCCTGGCAACCTAGCTCCACATGGCAGGCTGGCACTCAGCAGCCCTCCACTTGGCTCAGCCCAATGTACTAGGACCGATGGATAAATGCACCCCCCAAGGGTGCTGGCCCCTCATGCCCTGCCTGGCAGTGGGTTGGCAGGGGCCCAGCTGTGCACTTCACCTCCTCCCCAGCCTCCCTCATCACTCCCCGCAGGCTTCTTTAAACTAAGAACTCTTCCTCCCCTTCCCATTTGCTCTCCCAGCCCGTTCCCAGCCCCAGGGCAACCACAGGTGCCATTCCCAACCACAGCTGGTGCTGAAGACAGACCCCGAATAGCTGCCTCCCCTCCCACCCCAAAGCCCTTCCAGACATCTCTTCCACCCCGCGGAGGTGGGGGTTGAGGCAGGGAAAGATGGGGCTGGAGAACAGTGTGGGGTTGGGTTGGGAGTTAAGTAAACCTAACTGCTGTCCTCTTACTTGTATTGCTGCAGCCCCCCACTTGCACCTGGGCATCATCGATTCTGAACACCCAGCGCCCGGGGATACCCACATTTGTCGTCATCTCCACGTCAGCGATGTCATCAGTGCGGGATCCAGGGATGTTGAAGTAGCGCTTTCCATCACCAGCGTTAAAACCTGCCTGGAAGGACAAAGGCAGAGAGTAAAGAGACATCACTAATGCATGGGAAATGGCAGCTGAAGCACCTGGACTCATCTCTCCTGTCACATGGCACCACTCAGACCAACTTCCCCCACCCACATGCCACAGGCCAGCACTCAGTCCTGTCCACATGACAGGACAACACGGTGAAGTGCATGCTTGGCCTGCTCAGTTCCTTCCTGGGATTCAAATCCCATTCATTTCCTCTCCACCTGCAGCATCCTGCCTGCTGCAGGCTGGCAAGCAGGGAAAGAAGCAAGGAAAATTGTCGGTAAAGTCACACATCTGATTGGGTACCGGGGTTTTTGCGGGTGTGGGTGTTGGCTTTTTTTCCCTTTAACACAACAACACACACAGGGATGAAATAAAGCTACAAGCAAAAGCTGTGCTAGTTGTGGCAGCTGCTCTTAAAGGCTGAGGTTAGGAAGGAAAAGGGACTATGAAGCAGCAGCCAAGGCAAAGACCTGTGGTTTCGGGACAACAAAGCCCCCTGTATGGTCTCAGCTTTGGGAGCCAGAGCACACACAGATATTTAAGAACTCTGAAGAAGAAAAAAAAAAAAAAACCAAGCAGGGGGAGATTTTCCACCTCCAAGAAACCCAAACAGGAGCCACAAGCTCACAAGGCAGATGTGTTACCCAGGCACCCCAGGGGCCACATTCACCACTTACCTGTGCTGCGATGCCACCGAGCCCAGCAAAGTCCCCCCCACTGCTGGCGTGCATACCCGTGGTCCAGGTGATGGACTCATAGTTAAAGATGGTGAAGGAAAGCTTGCCATCCGTGATGAGGACAATCTGGAAAGTGTTTACCTGCAGCAGGGAGGGGAAGAAAGCAGTGAGGGACGATGAACCAATCATAAAATAAAGTGACAGAAACTAGATTCAGCAAAGGCATGTTTCCTTGAACCCCAGTCCTCCTCCATGAACAAGGGCATTAAACTTCATTTATTTTTAATCCTTACTTGTTGTGATCCTGAGCTAGAACAGCTCGCTTCTTGTCCCAGAGGAATGGGAAAAAAGGAGGAATATATGGATATTGAGCATCTGCAAGGCAAAAGGTGCCTCACTTTTGCCCAAGAAGGCTGATGACATAAAGCCTCCACACGGCACAAAGAGGAGGGTTTGGTGTTGTCAGCCCACTACTGCTCTGTCACAACAAGGTATCATGATGGAGCCATGATGGTCAGCTGAGCTCTGCTGACAGCTCCAGGCCACAAGTGGAAGGTCTGGCACCACACTGAAGGCACACGGCTGGGGTGGCTGCTTTGCCTCAGCTACTCACTGGTGAAAATGAGCTGCCCCCGAAGAAGGTGACTCGGTACCAGGTTGCAATGAAGACCCACTGTGCAGAAAACCCTGGGAACTCAGGGAAATACTGGGCAATGTCCCTGCTCGCTCTCTCCAAGATGGGCTGCTCGGTGCTCTCTCGGTAATATATTTCACCCGCTCGCCGATTATCCACATCCGCCCAGAAAGCAGCAACCACACGCCGGTCCTTGGAGATGGGGAAGGCCACTGGCGTGAACTGGGAGACCTCCTTCAGGAATGAGATGATCCCGTTGTTGTTTACCTGCAGAGAGGAAGGGAAAGAAACGGGTGGCCACAGTTGACTCCTGCTGCCAGCAGGAATCCATGTTTCAGAGGTGCTTTCCACTTCATCTTTTTCTCCCCCTCCCCTTTCCACAAATATTGGAGCACTTCCCCTTCCTGTCCTTAGAAGCAGAGACATGCCTCAGCACCCACAACACCCCCAGCCCCCCGCCCCAGCCGCCTGCTCGCTGGAGTGCGGCTGCGGGCCACTGCCTGAACAAACCCAGCCCTGTTCTCCGGGCCAGGGGAAGGGGAACAGCTGCAAAAACGGCAGGAGCCCTGCGCATAAAACAAACAGCACCCGGCGCGTGGGGCCAGCACACGGCACTGCTCTGGGCAGGGTGAGGCCCTGAGCTCACTCCCCATGGCTCACAGGCAGCCCATGGGGCTGGGCCCTCCTGGCAGGGGGGCTGTGGGCACCGGCCCATGTGGGCACCGGCCCAGGGTGGGAGGAGCCTTGCTGGGCAGCAGTTCACACACACCGGCATGCACAGCACTCCGGGGGAGCCACCAGGCTCCCGATCTCCAGGTGAGCAAGCGCCGCTGCCCTATGCAAAGCCCCCCGTGCTTCAGCAGGCTGCTCTCATTAAAGTGGGGCATGTCAGACCCTCAGAGTGAGCTACTTCAAGCTGTTCTTCAGCACTAACTAATTGGGGCAATTAGGATTCTGGGACGCCTGGCCCATGGATGCACGGCAGAGGCAGCCTCAGCCCAGAGAAGGAAACTGGAAACAGGAGATGTTGCTGCCTGGAGTGCTACCCCCCAACCTGGGGATGCAGTGGGAATGAGGAAGGTGAAGATATCCCCTGCCTGCCTGAACAGGCTGGAAGGGGCAGGGATCAAAGGGAAATGCTCTCACCCTGAGCTCCCAAATTCCCTGGAGGAGACCCTGCCAGCACTCTCTCTGCCACGGTGCCCCGAGTGGCAGTCCAGTCAGCTCCAAGCCACTCTGTTCCTCAGCCCACAAGCGACCATGGACAGGCAGGAACACGCAGCCTCCAGCTAGGCTCTCCAGTGTGCAATGTCTGTCGCTGGCAAGCCCCTGGGCTGCAGGATGGAAAAGGGGGCCTGGTACACGCAAGAGGCTCCCAACTGGAGAGAGCAGCTCTGGCATTCAGGCAGGCAGCGGTGTCACGCTTGTGTGCCAAAAAGGAACTAGGAGCCAGCGTCCCCAGGAGCCATGTGGAAGCCAGAATGCCTTCACTCCAGCTGCCAGCACACCCAGGCACGGGGTGAGCCTTGTGCAGCCCCTGGGGGAGGACCCCAGTCCCTGAGGAGGGTTCATAGCCCTCCATTGAACACAGGGCAGTCCTTACTGTGACTAAGGGAAAGAGGATTCTGTTTTCCCAAAGCCTCCGTAACCCCACTGTGTCCGCAGAGGAACATTCTTCCCTTGATTAAAGCAAGATGGGAGAGAACCAGAGCCAAGAAGGGCTTTTTTTGTTGTTGCTGGTTTTTGTGAAGGAGGAGGGGGGGTGGTTGGAGGCAGCCCTTGAGAACAGAGGTTTCCAGGTGAAGCCAGCTCTGTGCCAGTCCCCCTGGACAGCAGCTCCCTGGGGAGGAGGGTCCCTGCCACACGGACTTCTGTGCTGGGGGCAGGCAAGCTGGCTCTGCAGAGCTGTGGGGTCTCAGCTCAGGGAAGGGGTGTCCTCTGACCCCTGCAGCCCTTCCAAGACCTAGAGCTACACAGTGGGTCCTCTATGGGACAGTCATCATGCCACCTCGCCTCTCCCAGCCCCTTCTGTTCTTCCACGGTGGCTCAAGACCCAAGCCTGGGTCCCTCCCACCCCATGGCAGGGCTGGTGTTTTGATCAGGGGAAAAAACATGACCAGGTAGAACCAAGGACCTCCTGCGCTGAGCAAAGGCAGCAGAATGGTACATGAGCCCAGCTCTGGGATGGCACTAAGGCAATGCTCAGCTCTCTCCTCCGTCACCTGGGTCTGGGTCAGCATTAAGTCCAGAGAAAACCAGGGAGATGGATCAAGACACTGAATGATTCACTGTGCCAGGTGGAAACTGGTGTGGGGAGCCCAAATCAAACTTCTGGATGCAAGACAGCAGTACCCAAAAGTCTCCATGGACAACCAGGCACTTGGGGTTGCCCCTCTGGCCACAGCTACAGGGGACATGATGGGCCAAGCATGACTCGAGTTCTTTGGCTACAGTCCCCTCCAGGTGGCTTAGAGGTTGCAAGGGAGTGTGTCACCAGTCCTCCCAGCAGCCCAGTAGGTGCAGGAAAAGACAAGGGAATCGGATGTGCTGAGTGGGCAGCCCAAAGTGCAGCTGTCTTTATTCTACAACACACTCAGAGCCCCACCAAAACCCCCTGCCTGCAGCAAGGGCCACCATGCAAGGGCTGCAGCACACTGACTCAGAGCTCTTGTCCCCCAGACCTATCCAGCTCCCTGCTGTCGGGATCCCCCAGCACGTCACCAGGCCAGTCTCACAAGGTGTGGGGATGCAGGTAACGCAGGCTCCAGCCAGGGCTAAGTCCAGGCTCCCCACGGGGGGTGAGGGTTTTGCCCAGCGTTCCCAAGGCAGCAGGGCAGGGACCCTGGCTGGGGACCCCCACATTGAGCCAGGGGCCCTGCCTGCTCCCCAAGGCCACCGCATCGTCCTCGGCACGCTGCTATCCCTCTGATGTTCCCGGTTAGGTGGGGACCTCCTGATGGCCCCCACGGCAACTCAGATTCATCCAAGCAGGACAGGAAGGAGGAAATAAGAAAGGAAGAGGAAGAAAGAAACAGAAAAGAGGGAATTAGAGGGAGGGAAAAAGAGGGAACAGGAGGAAACAAATAAGAGGGAGCGAATAGGAGGAAATAAGCACAAGTAAGTGGAAATTACTCACATAGAGGCCGGTGTGCCCCGCACCAAAGAAGGGGAAGGGGATGGAGAGGGGCCGGAGCTCGGAGCCACCGTCGTCCTGCTTCCGCGTGGCGGCGTCGCCCTGGGCCGGCCCGAAGGGGTAGAAGTCCCCCAGCGGCACCTCCCCACCGGCCCACAGCCACTCGCCCAGTGCCACCAGCACGGCCCAGCCTGCCAGGACCTGCANGAATGCCGTGTTTTAGGTTACGCTTCAGGCTCAAGGGCTTCTTTGTCTTTACTGGAGGAAAAAAAAATAAAAAAACCAAAGCAAAACAAACACACCCACCCTACATTTATTATCGGGAAATGGTTTGACTGGGAGAGGCTGAGCTCCCAGGAAAGTCGAGGGCTACTCCCGGGGAAGCCCCACTAAAAGCACCCATGGTTCTGAATAATTATCAGCTCATGATGGGTCCCAAAACTGGACCCCAAGATCAACCTGACTCCTGACCAGTGGTCCAGGACCACATGCTCCCCCAAGCAGGCAACCCGGTCTGAGCCCTACTGCCGATCTCAAAGAGGTGAGCCTATCACTTTAAAAATCTCTTGGAAGAAAATATTAAAAGCAGAGGAAAAAAAAAAAAAAGAAATCCAAAATAAATAAGCAGCCACATCCGGATTTCTCCCCTAGGACGCTAATAAAGGTTTTATGGGTTTGATATGAATTACCCTCCCTGGCCATTCATCGCTGATTTTCTGGAAGGCATTAGGCTGCACACCCCGGTCCCGGCCCCGGCCTCGGGGGATGCCGTGGTGGGATGCACCACGGGCACTGCCATCCTCCCCCAAAGTCAGTCTGGCTCTGGGATGCCAGCCAAGACCCATTTCTTTTGGGGAGTGACTGTGGGGCCATCTTCTGACTGTCGCCACCTTACACCCATCAGAGCGAGCCCTGCGCTCCCAAGTCCCATCTCCTGCCCCTGCCATGCCAGGCCTGCCACAAGCTCAGCTTCCAAGGAACACGGGGATATTGTGGCAGGACCTGCCCCTCTGCCAGGACCAACCCCACGGGGCCATCCTGGGCTTCCCTTGGAAGGTTTTACCTCAAGAGAGGGGAAGGGCAGCCATCCCAAGCGGGAGGGGAGGATTTTCTTCCAGGCAGGCTTTCACAGGAAAGCATCACCATATTCCCCTCATGTTGTCCAGCCCAGCTCCCCAGGACGTTAAATTGGAAGCAGTAAATGAAGCAGGGAGAACAGCTGTGGGCCCCAGCTGCAGACATTTCCTCTGGGCCTGGAGCTGGAGCCAGTGCAAAGCTGGGCTCTGTGCAGAGAATGCTGGGGGGAGTATGGGGGAAAGCAGCCCTTTCTCCACAGCATCTGGCCAAGCTCTGTCCTCTGCTACCCACTCCATCTCCAGGAACAGATGCCCTTTTCTGCCACCACCTTCACGGTGTCCAGCTCTTTGATGGCTACAAAAACGGGGCCAGGATCTGCCACACCCATCCCAGTGGGCAGTTCCAGTGAGGCTGTCGGGCTGTGGAGGGGATCGTGCAGGTCCCAGGGGTGTCCTGGACTCTCAGCTTCACTGGCACCCACAGCTGGAGACGCTCCCCAGCGAAGAACCACCTCCAGCAGCAAGAGAGGGAGGCTGACCCCAAGCCTGCCTCTCTACCTGGCACCACAGTTTCAGGGCTTCCCCAAATCCACAGGCAGTGGCCCCCTGGTTCCTCCCGGCCACCACTCACAGGCCCATCGTGGAGCTCACTACCTCCGACAAAAGACAGCCCTAGAAAGCCATTGGGAAACAGCACGAAACCCTACCCGCCCCCCCCCGCAGTCAGACCCCGTGCTGGGGGACGGGACATGTGGAAGGGGCCTGGGGAGCTATTAATGATCCAGAGCGCATTCAGCACGGATGCTTTCAGGCAGAGGGGACTGCAGGTCAGCACATGGTTTGGATTTGGCTCTCCCCTCCCTTCCAGCTAATTGGGCCAAGTCCAGAGAGCGTTCCCTGCGGATGCCAAACACGTGTGTGGCACAAGCATCACCTTCTGTGGGGGAGAACTAGTCCTGGAAGCTCCCTCCCCAGGGTGGGAGAGGCAGCCAGGTAGAGCAGGGAGGTGTGTGCGTGTTTGAGGGGAGCTGAGGTTTAATGAAAGGGTTTGAACTCGTTGTCTGGCCCAGGCTCAAAGAATGCAGCAACACAGATCACGCGCATAGATGTGGGTGGTGGGAAGGGGCTGGAGGGTAGCCAGGAGGATGGAGGTTACTGCAGCACCCAGCTCCCACTCCCTCAAACCCCCAGCAATGCCTGTCTCCACTCTACAGGGCCATGGGAACAGGGGGGACCTCTTCCCCTCTGCCATCCTTTCACCTCCTGCTGCCACCTGGGACCCTTCTGAACCGCACGGCCCAGGCATCTGGTGGCCACATGTCATCGGAGCTATGGTGGCAGGGATGTTGCTGGACTGCAGTTGTGTCCCCTCCCCCCTGCTAGTCCCGAATGAGCAGAAGGACATGGGCCTGGGGGGTTCCAGGTGCTGTTCCCCTGGGAAGCTCAGGGCTGTTCGGTGATGCTGGGGGAGCACAGTGCCACTGGGATGCAGAAAAGGAGCTGTGGCTCCGTCAGCCACTGCTGACACCAGCACAAATAGGGATGTGCAGCCATTGAGATGGATACAAATCCTTTTTCCCTGGGGGAAGCCCTGGCCCAAGGCTCTTGTCCCACCACTGCAAAGCCAAGGTTTTGAAATGCTGAGGGTGCTGCTGCCTCCGGAGAGATGGGGATGCTATCAGGGAGTGCCCCAGCAACCCGGTAGCACCAGGGGTCACCTTACCAGGTCAGCTGCCACCCTGTCACTCCCCACACCAGTCCCTGGCCTCACCACACATCTCAGGGAAGGACAGGGACACAGCACTTCACCCACGGATATCCCCAGCTTCTGGGGCAGTCCCAGTGCAGGGAACAGTGCCAAAACCAGGACACAAGGCGGAAAACAGAGCCTGGTGAAGTCCCATCTCTGGCTAAGGCTCGTGCAGCAGGCAGCTTGGTTAGTGGCAGTGAAAGCCAACCCTCTGCCAGCTTTAATGAAGACTTCAAACCTGTTGTGAAGCCACATTGGCAAGTCCAGCATTGCACAGGGCTGGGGCTGGCCATGGGCACCTCCAGGATTGCAGGGGAGCATCAGAAAGCAACATCGGGTTTCCCAATCCAGCTGAAAGCTCCTCGGATGTTCTGCTGCTTTGATTATTTGACAGACCATGTTTTTTAAATTATTCTTGTATAAATATTTACGCATTTTTACAAGAACCATGCTTTGAGCAACAGGCCATGGCAGATGAAGGGCCAGAGGGGAGGGGGCTGGAGGCTGGCTTGCTCCATCCCGGTCCTGCAGGTCAGCTGGGGGTTGAGCAGGACCGGCAGGGATGCAGGGCAGCACTCCTGCCTGGGGCCCCGGGGCCGTGCGTGCTGGGTGCTGACAGCACACACACCTCCGCCGCCCCCCAGCCAAAGGTGATCCTGCCTTCCCCCTCCCTCCCCCGGCCATGCCCTCCCCAGGGAACAGAACCCAGCCGAACAGAGGACCTGCTGCTGCGGGAATACATCGCCGGCTGCTGCTGCCAGCCCCATGCAGCCCCACGTGCCTTCCTGGCCTCGTCCCTGATCAGGTCCGAAAACCTCTTCCCGCAGACACCCTGAGCCAGAAAAGCCCAACTGGGCAGCAAGGGCTGATGGCAGAGTGGAGATCACGTCTCCATTGCCCACTCCCACCTCGGCACTGCACCCCAGCCCACCCCATCCTCAGACCAGGTCGGGGAGAAGGCAGTGGGTGCTGGGAACCCCTGAGGGTGTTCCAGGAGGGAAGGGGAAGGGTTGGGAAAGCTCTGGCGCCCCCATATCTGCCCCCAAAGCCCCTGGTCTGCAGGGATAGTACCTGCAGCAAGGTCTGCTTCTGGTGGGGACCCTCTCTGCCAGCCCTGTCCTGCTCCCCAGGATTGTTGCTGTGGATTTTGGGAAGGATAAGGGTGAGCTCCCCCCCTCCCCCATCCACAGATGGGATCCACAACCCAGCTTCGAGTTTTCCACCGAGCTCAGCAGAAATTCACCCAGAAGGTCAGTGACCAGAGAAAGGGATGATCCATCATTAAATAAATTGTTTTCATTTCCCAGGATAAAGGGGAGGAAAAGGGGAGGAGGGGAGGTGTTGTTGGATCAGGACTGGAAAATAAAAGAGCACAAGGCAGGCAAACCGCCTCCTGCACTCCCTGCAGAGAGCAGCCCCAGCTCCTTCCCTGCACCCTCACAAGAGTTTTACAGCCAAAGCTCTTAATGTGATTATAATAATTATTTCTTTCCTAGCAATTTCACCCCCCTTGGTGTTTTTGGTGGGTTTTTTTTTTTTTTTTTTAATAAACAGCCTATTTTGAAATGTCACTGGGGGAAGCCAAGACTCCAGCTGAGCCCTGGCTGGGAGGAAGGAGCAGGGGCAGGGGGAGCGTGCGAATGTGTGTGGATGCATGTAGGCAAGCATGTGCGTGCAGGAGCGTGGGCACCCGTGGGGACACCCCGCTGCAGCCTGCAGGCACACCCAGGGCTGGAAAACCTAGCCGTGCCCCAGGGATGAACAGATGGGGGACTCTTCTCCCTCCCTCTCAGTCTGGGTGCCCCATTGAACCCCCATCTCGCACCCCTCATCTCCCACCCCTCTGTGTGGTCCCCCCAAGCCCCAAGGCTGAGCTTTGAAATCTGTTGAAAAGAGACCCTTTTTGCCAAAATAAACAGCCTGTCATGTTAAATTACTCTCTCTTCCTCTCTACCTTCCCTGCCTTTGTCCCCCCTCCCCATCCCAGCCGCTTTGTTGGGGGCCGTGCCACTCTGGGGGCGTGTGGGGTGCAGCAGCACTGGGGCACAGCATAACCCACCTCCCACATCCCAGTACCCCTGTGCCCTGCCATGTCCCCAGCCCACCAGCTCAGCACCCCAATACCTTTTCTGCTGGGTGATGATGGCATCTTGCAGGGTCTGGGGTGCAGTAGTCACACTGCACAGCCCTACAGAGAGGCAAGCTGGGTAAGGGACACTGGGAGCTCATTGCAGCTCCTCACCCACCACTGCTGTGCCAAGTGCTCCCATGCCCCCAGGATTTTTCCTCTCTCTTGCTTGTACTTTGGTTGTTGTACTTTTTTTGGGGGGGGGTGTTTTCTCTCTCCTGTTTCTAACAGAGCAAAAATTCATGGAACCGTAAAACGCCGAGATGGAAACAGTGATTAGCTCATTCAGGCCAGACTCTCTGCCAGTACCAGGGCACTTGCCACCAGCCTCTAGTGACTTGTCCAGACACTGTGCAGTCAAGCCATGTCTTCCATTGCCTAACTGAACTTCTTCCTAGGAATTTTTTTCCTGTTGTTTTTGGGCCAATGGAGGTGTGCTCAGCTTGGGCTGATTGTGGGGTCGAGTGTCCAGGTGCTGCCCCAAATGCCCAGCCATCTATTGTCCCTGCCCTATGGCTCATCCCGTGCAGCATGGCCCCAGCCAGGGCTCAGCCACTCACCCACGTGGGATGGAGCTTCTGCAGCACCACCTGATCTACACCATTCCCTCCCCATGCCAGCTCTGCTCCCTCCTGCTCAGAGCATTGCTCAGCATCTGGCAGCACCTCCAGCTGCTCCCACCTCTTCTGGCTGGTCAGCTTTGTCACCAGATGTGCCACTGCCCAGCATCACTCCTCCTTCTCACACGGTGCCTGCAGCAGGCTCACTCACTGTGCAGGAAGATGCTCCTCCAGGACCTGCCCCTGGCCCTTTGCCTGTTGGGGAGAGGAGAGGATGAGAAGGGGAAAGGAAGTGGTAGAGGAGGGGGATAGGGGAATAGGAAAGGAGAAAATCAGGGTGAAGAACAGGAAGAAGGGAAAGAGGAAGAAAGGAGGAAGGGAAAGGCAGAAGGGGGAAGGAGGAAAGGAAGGGGAGAAGGGGAGAAGGGGAGAAAGGGGAGAAAGGGGAGAAAGGGGAGAAAGGGGAGAAAGGGGAGAAAGGGAGAAGGGAAGAAAGGGGAGACAGGGGAGAGAGGGGAGCAAGGGGCGAAAGGTG
>WBMY01011152.1:365624-377534 GCA_013397315.1 Donacobius atricapilla
GAAGGGGAGAAGGGGAGAAAGGGGAGAAAGGGGAGAAAGGGGAGGAAGGGGAGGTCCCAGCCCGCAGGAAGGGACAGAAGGCAGCATTTGCAGCACCAGCCTCTTGATTGTGGCACCCAAAGGTCCAAAAAGTGCAGGTGTCAAAGGCAGAGATGAGCCGAGGGGATCACATCACACTGGCTCTTCCTGGCATCAGAGCTCTGGCAGCAGGATGTCAGGGTCACACTGTGGGCTCAGCCACCACTGTGACAGGAGGGCAGCATTACCCCACTAGCACCAAGACACCTGGGGGTACAGCCATGTCTCCCTGCCCTTCCCAGCCTTACCTTCCTATAGAACCACTCCTGGTTCTCAGTTCAGCTTCTGCATGATGCCCACAGCCTCCTCCAGCATTCCTGCCAGGCACTGACAGAAGGAATGTCCTGGCAGCTGCAGCAGCAGGGACTCCATCCATGACAAAATGATGCTCCATGGGCACACAGTAACCCTGCCAGCAGCGAGCCATGCCCCACCGCCCCCAGAAAAGTAGTGGCCTGCATCTCTCTGCCCTCTTTTTCCCACACCAGGGCAGCGGGAAGCAGTAATCTGTCTTGCCTGGCATGGGTTCAGCATTCTCCAGGATGAGCCCAAGCCACTCTGACGGGAGTCTGCTGCTTTGGGTCCCTCTCTGGGATGCCAGCCAGCTTGTCTTCCCCACATGATGGAGGAGGGTAAGACCTGCCCCCTCAGCCCTGGTTAAGACAGCCAGTGGTGTGGGGGACTGAGCAGCCCCTGCTCAGATGGAGTGAAACCTGAAGTGAAGGGCTTAGGTAAGGAAATGCAGAGCCCATCACTGACTGTTGGGGTTTAAAATTTGTCTGAGATTCCCCAGCTCAGAGTACGTGCAGCCTCCTGGTAGTGAGAAGCTCAGGGCGGGCTTAGTGACTCGAACTACAGGTGCTCAAGGATGCTCTGCAGGTGGAAGATGTGACCCTTGGAAAGCAGAGCGCCTTCAGTCAGCTGTCAGAAGGGTAGATGAACATGAGGGACAGACGCCTACCTGCAGGGCAGCTCCTCAGCCACGGGGAACTGAAGGAGGCACAAGGACAAACTGGAAATAACCCCTGGGGAGATCCTCATCTGGGCTGTTTAAAAGGATAAGTGCGAGCTGCAGGAGGTGGGAAGACAAGCTATGGCACTCTCCCTCCCTTCCTCAGAAGCGGTCCCACGCTCCTCTCGGGCCCCCTGCTGCCACGGAGCCTCCCTCACCTCCCCACTCCCTTCGCCGCTCTGACCAAGGGCAGAATCTGTTTGCAGGAAAGCCTGGGATGGCTGAGCCCCCCTTGTCCTGCTGGGAGAGTCCAGCCTTCCAGCCGTAATCATTGAACTCCGGCTCCAGGCCTGCCAAGCTCGGGAACAGTACCTCTGCAAGGTGATGGCACTTAAAAAAGATAACGTGCCCATTCCGGGGTTTGCGGGAGATGGGCAGAAGTGAGGGCAGGTCTGAGGGTACGACCGCAGGCAGCTCGGGACGCACGGAACCCCCAAGCGCGGCGTGGGGCCGGGGCCCGGGAGCGGCTGGGCTGAGGGACGGCACGGAACGGCCCCGCCGCTCCCGGCCCCCTCCCCACGGCGGCTTCGGGGTGGAAAGCCCCGCTTTGTGCCTCCTCCCGCCTCGGCCCCGCCGCAGCCCGTCAGGAGCCGCGCCCCGGGCGAGGCCCGTGTGTGCAGCGAGGAGGGCCCGCTCCGAGAGGGGCGCCGGGGGTGCCGCACCTGCCAACCTGGAGGCTGGGGGAGCCCCAGCCTGGTGTTGGCAGGGTTGCAGCGAGCCTGCAGGGCTGCTCTGGGCAGCGGCAAAGCAGGCTCAGGGTCCTGCAGCCCTTCCAGAGCCCCGCCGTACGGCCCAGCTCCAGCAGGAGCCGTGCCAGCTCCTGGGGGTGCCACACGGGCCGCGGCCAGCCGGGCAGCAGGAGCTGAGCTGGGCTGCGGCAGGAGGACAGGGGGTCCCTTCAGCTGGCACTGGCTGGGAGAGGCTGCTGCCGGCACGTAGTCCCTGTGCCAAGGGGGTGTGGGAGAGCACTGCGTTACCCTGGCATGACCCCCCGACTGTGCACTCGCTGCCACCCTTCTGCAGTGCCGGAAGAGGGACCACGGTGTGACTCAAGCCCTCGCCCTGGGTTTGCCCTGTACCTCTCCCTGGAGCCACCCAGCTCTGGCGCTTTGTCAACGCCCGGCTCTGCTCCCCACGCCCGCCCCACGACGGCAGCCTGCCCTGCCCTCCCTGCCCACGCACCTTCCCTGCTGCTCGGAGCGGCGGAAGATAGTAGCCGAGCTGCCATGGAAGCCAACACTTCCCTCTGGCACAGCTACCTTGCGGTGATCGAGTCCCGAGAGAGGCAGCGGATGGAGCATTTCCAGCGGGCCGAGGACATCCTGCTCACCCTGCTGGAGACCGTCCACGCTAGGGAACCCCGCTTCCTCGTGGACTATGCCAGGAACCTGGAAGCCTTCGAGTTTGCTCTCTGTGCCTCTGAGGACGCTGTCACTCTCGAGATGCCGCTGCGCATTGACGGCGATACCCTCCGTGTGCTGGCGTGCCAGAGCAGGGATGCCCCAGGCAGGCGTCCTTCAGAGCTGAACACCTGCTGCTATCTGGGAGTGTGCTGTCCAGGGGCTGATTTGGAGGACTGGACTGGTGTTGTGGATGTGACGGAGCACGGAGGTGGTGTGGGGTGCCTGCTTCCCGGCAAAATCCTCCAGCACCTGAAAGAGCTCCTTGTTTCAGCCATCGTGCACTGCCAACGCCTCTTCCTGCTTCAGCCAGGTGCGTACACTGGCAGCGTGCTTCCCAGCCAGGAGCTGCCTCCAGTGCCTGCCCAGCTTCCCAGTTTGGCTGTGATCCCTATGCCAACATGCTGGGACGTATGTTCCTGGGCATGTGGCCCACCCAAAACCTGCAGGAGCAGGTGAGCGAGCACCTTGCTGTGGGCTGGGATGGGCTTTGCCCCCAACTGAGGAAGAGGAGGTGCAAACTATTCCCTGCCATCCCAGGGCATCAGAGTCATCCTCAGGCATCTTCACCTGGGACTGATGACACCCTTCTTGGTGGGTGCAGGGTCCACCCAGCCCTGCAGGTAGGGTTTGCTCAAGGACTGGGTATGCTTGGTTTACCCTATCCACATTCTCCCCTCCACCTCTCAGCCTCCAGGTGACCACTGCTCCCTGGAGGAAGCTTTTTGGAGAGCCCCAGCTGGCAGCAATGTCCTCGGACAAGACATGGTGGGAGGGGACCCTGGGAAATGCCCATAGCAGTTCCATAAGCTTCTTTATGCATTTTCATTTCCCAATGTGCTTCTTGAAGTAAAGCTCAACCAGGGGGTGATGAAAGGGTGATATGAGAGGACCAGTGGGTCTGAAAGTCTCTTAACACAGTCCCACCAAGGCCACCATCCCCTCCTTCTTCCATGGCCGACCCAGTGACCTTCATCTTCCTCCACCCCCACAAAGCAATGAACTCTCCTGATCCATTTTTCTTGGGCTGCATTGCTTTTCTTGGCACTCCTCAGCCACCCAGAATCACAGCTTGGTTTGATTGCTTGAGACTTCCTGTTGTGCCTGACCTTGAGCCCTGCAATGCTTCCTGTAAAACCACCCCAGCATGGCTGGGAGAGGGGTTTTACCCGAGGAAGTGCAACCAGACTGCAGCACTGGAAAGGGCTGAGTCGAGTGGGGTGGGACATGGCCACGGGTGCTGCAGCACATACCTGGTCCAGCCTGCGGGACCGGCTGCGCTAACCTCACTGCTGCCAAACCCTCTGCATCTAGGTGACATCAGTGCTGAAAACCTGCGGGAAGATGCCATGGAGCTCTCCCTGCTGATCCGTGGCAGCTGGAAGACCATTCGCTTTGACATTGTTCCAGTGGTGAGGAGGAAGCAAGAACCGCTCCAGCTCCAGAGGCAGCGGAGCGACAGGGGCTTCCCTGAAGGCAGCCTCAGGAAGGCCACAGAAGAGGCTCACTTTGTCCCTGCCTCTCCCCATTGCTGGAGGTGAGAGACGTGGCTGCATGCACAGCAGGGTGATCCTGCACCAGGGATCCCCCCTGGCTGGCAGCAGTGCTGGGTGTAGGCAAAAAGAGGTTGGGAAAGGGCGGGGACATGTCAGCAGGGGTGGTAGTCAGCCCATCATGATGCCCAAACCCTCTTCCCTGTGTTAGAGAAAAAACCTCAGCCAAATTTCAGACAGTTCAGGGAAAGAGGGGGAATGCAACTGAAGGAACCCCCTGAAATTATTCACTGGAGCTGCACCCTGACTGTGCAGAGGGTGGCAGCTCTCAGATCCCTGCTTGGGCTTCAGAGACAAGCTTAGGCACCTGGGGGATGAGGTACCTCCCAAGGTGGGCTGCAGGAAAAAAGGGGGTTGGACTGACATATCTTGCCTGCCAGCAAAACTACCCAGCCCCATGGAGGAGCCAGCAGCCAAGCTGGACCAGTCCATATTTATTTTGGGAACATTTGGTCCACCTGGATGCTCAGCCCCTCGTTGGGGGCCAACCCAGCCTCCCTCCGCACTACACAGAGGGGAGCACAACCCCACTTTGACACACTCTTGATCCTCCTGGGAGGGCAGGAGCTGCTCAGCAGCGTTCCCATCTCACTCCACACCTCTGAAGTTCTGCTCTGCCAGAGGCAAGTGCAGGAGATTGATCCAAGGTGCTGCATTGACTGGGACCACCTGTGGCATGGAGGTGCATCCCCTGCACACCAAGTCACTGCAGGTGTACTCCCCTCATCCTGGGAGGATGCACGTCCTCATCTCCCCTCCCACCAGACCCCACTCTCTTCCTCCAGATCCTCCACTCACCTTCCCATCCTGAAGCTGCTCCGAGGAGTGGACACCCTGAAGGGGCCCCGTCTGGACAGCCTTCGCCTGCTTGACCAGCTCCGTGACCAGGACTGGGGAGGGGAGAGTGGGGAAGGCAGTCTCACTTTCAACCACCTGAAGGTAGGTTGGTTCTGCTGGTTGACAAGCAGAGCCAAAGCTGCTCCCCTGCACAAGAACCCAAACAACAAGGGTGTGCACCTGCAGCGCTCTGGGGTTTACCAGCCCATGCCTGTGTCTGGAAGGGATGTGTGCTGCTGCCAGCCACTGTTAGAGGGCTTTGATCCTTCTTCCTTGGATTGAACCTCCAGCTGGAGACAGTGTGTGTTCAGAGCTGGGGCTGTGCACTGGTGTGCAGGGCACCATTCCCGGCCCAGGCTGCCTGTGTCTGTGGGATGGCATCCCTGTGCCATGCTGCAGGCTGCCCCATGCCCTGGTGTGCTGGGACGTGCCTGTACATGGCTGAGGGTGGTGTTTCTGCTGAGAAAAAAACCTCCTCTCCCCACCCAACCTGTTTTCAACACTCTGGAGCCATGCCAACCAGCCATGCTGGGGACAGCACCTGGTGGCACAATCCAGGTGTGCCCTGCCTTTTGATGGCTCTCCAAGCCAAGGGTCAAGAAGGATGCGAGGATGTTTTCTGCTTACAGAATGGCTCCAGCTCCAAGTAACCCAAATCCTGTGTGCTTTGCTTTGTGTTGCATTCTTTGATGTTTTGGGGGAGGTGGTTGTGGGTTTTTTTTTTTTCAAGAAAAAGGGCAGAGGTATGTATCTGGCCTTCAGAAAAGTATCACCTGCTCCAGCCCCCATGGATTCAGCCCCACAAGTGGTTGCATGGTAACCTGCAGGCTGTGAAGGGGCAGCCTTTCTGGGATAAGGCCTTGTGCCTGATCCTGCGCTCTCCCTCCTCCCAGATGGTGCTGCTGTGGAGCACAGAGCTCTTCCCCTCCCCGGAAGACTGGCAGGACCTGGAAGGCTCTGTCTACAGGCTCTTGGTGATTCTTCTCCGCTGCCTGGCCACCCAGCACCTGCCCCACTTCCTGAACCCAGAGGAAAACCTCTTCCAAGGAGCAGCCCCCAACCTTGCCACCCTCTACCACAAAGTTGAGAGCTTTGCCTGGGACCCCCAACGCTTCCTCCGCTTCCATTTTGGCCTCCATGGGTTCAGTGGCAGCTGGCAGGCAGACACTGAAACCAGAGCCCTCCTGCAGCTCCCCACCGAGGATGGGTCCTACTGGGACACAGCCTACTTTGACATGCTGCTCAGCCAGGTAAGCCCAGCCCTTCGGCTGAACTCGCGAGGCAGCACCAGAAGCCACCTGGGCTAGGAAGCTTGGGATGTGCTGCAATTGGCCCCGCTGAGTCTCCTGGCGTGCTGTGGAGGCTGTGGGAGGCTGGCAGTGCTGGGGCACAGAGCTCAAGCAGAGTGGAGAGCCCTCTCCCCTCACCTCCCACCTGTCTTTAGTTTCAGGTGTACCGGATCCAGGACAGCGCACGCCGCTCAGCAGTGTCCCAGCTCCTCTCCAAGATCCGTCAAGAAATCCCTCAGCAGAGCTGAGTCGGACCCTGCTACTGCCCCACTGGGGTGTCTCAAAACTCTGGGGGGGATGCAAGGAGAGCTACAGGGCCAGGGAGCAGCATGCTGCTGTGTCATTTTATTGAGGAAAGGTGGTATGGGGGAGAGAGCACACTTGTTGCAGCTGGGGGGCATACACAGCCTCCTGGCTGCCCTGGTGGACCTGGGCACTGGGTGGTTCATGGCACAGAATCTGGAGGGGAATGGCTGGCATTCTGCACTGCGGGGCAGGGTAGGCTGAGGATGTTGGTGCTGGGAGGGGAAGGGACCTCTGGTCAGATCCTGCATCCAGCCCTCTGTCAGCTTGCTGAGGGTCACCATGCCCTGGGGCCAGGGGAAGGGAAAGAACTGAAAGGCCAGGCCATTGGGGAGTGATGGGAGAAGCGGTTTTGAGCCACGTCTCACATCTGCTGAGCGCAGCCCTCTCCTCCATGTCCCCTGCTATCCCAGCTTCTTCCCACTGTGCCTTTTCCTGCTGGGTGTCACCATCTCCTGCCAGCACCCCAGGGAGGCAGTGGAGCCCCTCTGCTGCCAGCTGCCTGCAGCCAGGCATGCGGGGCAGTGCCAGGAGGCCGCCCCCAGCCTCCCCCCACCAGGGGGGCTCACAGCCGGCTGCGGTGGCAGCGCTTCAGGGCATCTTGCAGGGCTCGAAGTACTCTCCCCACGTTTTCACTGGTTGAGTTGCAACCCATGAGGCCGATGCGCAGGACCTGGGAGGAGAAGGGCGAGTGTCTGTGCCTTGGCAGTCCCGTGTGGAGTGGGGGACACACAGCCAGGCTGTGTGGTTGTGCACAGTTCCCTTGCTGGTATTTAACACACCGTTCCCTATAAAGAGGTGTCACCCCACTAATGACGTGCGTGGTTATTCAATTAGCGGGTGATTGTGTGTGGTTGTGCTGCTATGCGTTGCTCTGGGCAATGGGACACAGCCAGCCACACACGCTGTGGCAGCCAGAGAGTGGCAGTGAATACAGGGTTCGTGCCCAGGCACGGGCAGCAGGAGGGGAGGGCTCTGCCCACCTTGCCCGCCGTGGGGCCCAGGCCCCCAGCGATCTCCATGCCGTGGTTGTCCATCAGAAAGGCCGTGATGTCCTTCCAGTTATAGCCCTCAGGCACCCTGACAGTGGTGATGGTGGGAAGTCTGGCCTTCTGAGGAAGAGAGAAACTGGTTTCAGTCCCACGGCCCCTGGTGACCCTAGCACACTGCCAGGAGACAGCATCGCTGAGGGGGGAGATCTTTCCCTGGCATCAAAAGCTGCCCAGGCACATCTCCAGCTGCACAGGGCTGTGTCCTCACGCTGCCCCTACTCTGTGGTGGTGGTGGTGGGCTTGCCCTGCACCCACCTCCTCCTCCACAAAGAGCTCAAGCCCCATGTCAAGCAGCCCCTGGCACAGCTGGGTGCAGTTGGCCTGGTGTCGCTCCCACGAGCTCTCCAGACCCTGTGGACAGAGAGCAGAGAGGTCTGTGCTACTGACAGGCATCTTCTGGCACCCACGGTCCCTCCAAGCCCCATGCTGCTCCCCTGCCTGTCTGGTGCCACTCACCAGTTCTGCCAGCATGGCCAAGCCTTCCCGCAAGCTGAAGAAGCTGTTGATGGGCGCCGTGTGGTGGTACCTGCAAAACTCAAGGGGCACCCACAGGGGTTCAGCTTGGCTGCAGCACAGCAGCCCCTTGCTCATGGTCGGGGAAACTGAGGCACAGCATCCTCCCTCCTCATCACCCGGCGCAGAGAGTTGTGACCAGCAGCCAGGGTGATGGGGAGGCAGGGCCCGAGCCCTGAAGGGCAGGCAGCCCCTGAGCCAGGACAAAGGCTGGGTGGGGAGTGCTTGCAGCGTCTGTAACAGGAGAGCCTGCCCTCACCTCCGTGGCTCCCCGTCGCAGCCCCAGTAGTTTGCCAACCAGCCTACGTCCAGATAGAAGGACGGGGGCTTTGTCTTCCTGCTCAGCAGCTTCTCCCTGGTGAAACAGAGTACCAGGGAGAGGTGGGACCTTGACCCCACCAGCTCCAAGGTGGGACCAGCCCCGTGGAAGGGAGGACTCCCCTAAAGTGAGGGCAGAGATTGGCTCCAGCTCCCAGTCACTGCCCAGGGATGGGATGGGCTCTACCCCCATAGCACTGCTGCTGGGCATCCTCTCCACAGAGCGGGACCAAAGCAGGTGGCTGGCAAAGGAGAGGTGATGGCCTCCCCCAGCCCCATCGCCTTCCACCCTGACTGGGCTGCTCTTACCTGGCTCGCTCGCTGAATGAGATGGGGGCACTGCCAGGGGGTGCGTTGAGGACTTTCTGGGACCCCGAGTACAGGACATCAATCTCTGCCCAAGAGGGAAGGCAGCTCCTTAGGAATCAGAGGCTCCCAGCAGGAAAATGCTGAGCCCTCCGACCTAGCTGCAGGTAGTGGGTGGGAGGCACAAGGATGGCACACACGGCAGATGCTACTTGTGTTCAGGCTGCTTTGGGAGGGCCCCTGGCACTGCTGATGGTCCCGCAAGGGGAACAGGCTCTTTAGCTGCAGCTGGACCAGTTTCTAGTGCTGCTAGCCAAAATGCAGGCACAGGGGCTGATCCCACTGCTCTCTCCTTATCCCATGCATGAACCCCTTTGTCCCCTCGTTGCCCATGGTGGCACTGTGGCTCTTACCCTGCTGGTCCATGAAGATGGGGGCTCCCCCAAGCGATGCCACTGAGTCCACAAGCAGCAGGCAGCCATGCCTGTGGGAGGACAGAGCTCAGCCTGGTGCTCCTGCCACCTCCTCTTGCCACATCTCTGTCTGCAGCCCTGGCATCCTGGTCCCCAGAGGGGCTGCGTGTCTCACTGGCACCAACAGCTTCCAGCACAACAGAGCCAGAGAAAAGCCCAGCACACATAAATCGCCAGGCTCAAATCCCCAGTGGTGGTCTCGGTGTGCCCTCAGTCCCTGTGGGTGCCCACCACGCACTGACCGGTGGCACAGCTCGCCCAGCCCCTCCAGTGGCTGCAGCACCCCCGTGGAGGACTCGCCGTGGGTGATGAAGAGCACCAGAGGTTTGTGCTGCACCAGGCCCTGCATGGCACAGAGGGAAGGTGACCACACTTCAGCTTGTGCCCTCTGGGTAGTGGCAGAGGTGTATCCTGTGCCAGCAGTGTCCAGTGTCTCACCTGCTCAATGTCTTGTGGAGTAAAGTACTTGCCTGGGGGCTTCAGCAGCTCACAGACATTGGCTCCTGGGAGGAATTTGGGCAGAGGAGAGTGAGGTTTGGGTATGCTTCCCACTGGGCAGTCACCTACCTGCTCCATAGGGCAATTGGTCACACATGAACTAGAAGCAGAGCCACCTGCCAGGGTCTGGCCTCCTGCAGATTTGCCCAGTGGAAAAGCCATAAAGCACCATAAATGGAGTGGCATCATTCTTGGAAAAACCTGGAGTGCTCTCTAGCGGAGTGCTCTCTGGTTTTGTAAGCTGCATCACCGAGCACTGCCAGGACTGGGACAACAAACCGGGCCATCCTGCCTCCAAGCCCAGTCCCCTCAGCCCTGTCACACCATCCGCCTCTCCCAGCATACCCAGCCTCCTGGCAATGTCAGCAGCACGTTGTCCCCAGATGCCGTTGATGGCCACCAGCACGGTGTCACCCTGCTCAAGCAGGTTGAAGAGGGCGGCCTCCATGGCACAGTGGCCGCTGCCGCTGATGGCCAGGGTCAGCCGGTTCTGCGTCTGGAAGGCGTACTGGATGCCTGCCTTGATCTCATCCATCACCTGCGGCAGCAGGACACTGCTAGTGCTCCTCTTGCCCCAGCAGAGCTGTTCCAGCCCCTCCTGGGGCTGAGGAAGAGGAGGGGAGGGAAGGAGAGTCGGGCTGGGGCAGCTCACCTGCAGCACTTCAGGGTGCATGTGGCCCAGGAGCTGCCGCCCGCCCGCAGCCTGGATTCGGCGGGGCACATTGCTGGGCCCTGGCCCGAGCAGCAGCCTCTCTGGCACGGCCAGCGGCCGGAGCAGTTCCTCCGGCGGGGGAACACGGAGCAGGCTGGTGGCCACGGCACGACGTGCTGTCCCCATGAGCTGAGCCCAGCGAAGAGGAGCAGTGGAGGCTGCCTGAGCAGCTGCCAGCATTGCAGCACGGTGTATCCTGCGCTAGCAGTGTCCAGTGTCCCCACGGACCTTGACCCAGAATTCGGTGCTCCCCCCTACCAGTCTGGACTCTACCCCTGGCTGCCTGCTCTGTCTCGTTAATGTGTCACCAGTGATATCCCTGCTGGCTTGAGCCCCTCATTTTGGGGGATGCCTCCTTGATAGTGCTCATCGCTCTCCAGGTGCGCCAGCCTCTGGGACTTGCAAGCCCCCAGGCAGTCCCTGTCCCCATGGCCCCCACAACACCAGGGTTAATGTTTCCCAACATTATCCCAGCAGGTGGGATCCCTGCTCTGGGCACCTAGATCCTGTGCCATGGGATGGTTGTGCTGAGACTGGTCTGGCACAGCTGCCATGGTCATAGCTCCTCCTGCAGAAAAAAGTTCCTGTTGACCAGGGCTCCCTAAAGGAGGCTGGCCAGTGGACTGATGTGCACCAGGGAGGTGGACTGGGACACAGACACAGTCCCTGCCACAGCAAGCTGTGCCCTGCAGGCTCAGCCTGGATCATGGGCATCCCAGTGTATCCTGATGATGCCACAGGCCCCACATGGCAGTTGGAGATTCTGTTACCTGCTTTGTGTACCCACAGCACATTGCATTGCGCCCAACCTCTGGCACATTCTCTGCCATCCGTATCCTGAAGTGCAAACAAGCTGCCTGCCGCCAGCTTTAGCAGATCCATGAGTGGGCCCCTGCCCAGGGGAGCCCCTCAGTGAGCAAAGCTTTGGCTAGGGATGACAGCACTGGGGTGAGAATGCCCACCCGGCAGAAATGGTACCCGTGGCTGCTGCTGAAGACATACGGGACAGAGGCATGGGGCCGGCAACAGTGCCAGGTGAGAGCACACCTGCCCAGCAGCTGGATGGCTACCACCGAGAGGAGCTGGGGGCAGATGTGTTTGCTCCCGCATGGCTGATGGAAGCCACAGTCAGCCTGGGGACTGCTGCCCAGCCATCATCCCACCAAAGCAACGACGACATATCGGATGAAGAAGATCTCCCAGTTGCCTGGCCTCTTAGGGAGATTTGGGGCACGGCTGGGGCGGGGAGGGGACGCGTGGCCTCGGGGCTGCCGCGGGGCGAGGGTGGCCGCGCTGCTGGAAACAGCTGGCAGCGAAGGAATAATCCTCTTTCTGCGCTGGCTCTGAATTCCGGGCGCAGATGGGCAGGAGCGGCCCTGCCCCGGGTGGCGGGCAGGGGCTCGCCGGACGGAGTAGCGAACTGAGGGCGCCGGGACCGGGGGCTCGGGAAGCCCTGGCGAGGGCCTCGGAGTACCGGGGTAGCGGTGTCCGGTCCGGGGTACCGGGTATCGGGTACCGGGGTACTGGGATACCGGGGTACCGGGATACCGGGGTACCGGGTACCGG